>PVJD01000957.1:0-323177 GCA_004026545.1 Mormoops blainvillei
GTGGCTAGGGAAGATGATCTCTGAGCTCCACAGACTGCACAGTCTTGGCCCCTGACCTGGGTCCATACGTGTAAGACAAGTCTGCGTGGGGCCCAGGGAAGCTACGGGGGCTTTCTTTTCTACTGCAGGGAGCAGGTGCCCTGGCGGCTCCCACAGCAGATCACAGAGGGGCACATGGGGAGCCAAAGAGATGAGGCCACCAACCCTTCAACCCAGAAAGCCCTTCAGAGGGCACATCGCCAGCCCCATCACACCTTAAATACCAGGCTGACACCAAGAATGGCCCCCAGAAGGAGGCGGCAGCTGTAGTCTGCTATGCAGTTGCAGTGAAGAACATTCTGGAAGACCAGCCTGTTTTCCAGGTCAAGATGTCTTTCCTGGGACACAGGGGCCAAGAAATCAAAGATGATCTACATGAGCAATTTTCAACCTTTTTCGCCTCACGGCACACATAAACCAATTACTCAGATTTTGTGGCACACCAAACAATATTTTTTTGGCCAATCTGATAAAAAATAGGTATGATTTTGATTAATTTACCTACCCTCTTTGCTCCAAAGTGTTTTAAAAATCAGGTATCTATACTTGTATATAAAGATTTCCGGTACCAAGAATTAACCAATCAGATGCAACCTTATTATGCAATGTGACCAATAAGATGCAACTGTGTTATATGGACTATATATTTAAGGTTCAAGACAGGGCATTCGCACCAACAGCTACTGTTGTGTTGGCTGTCGTCATTTCTTCATTTGACAGTCTATGGGAAAAGAGGTCAGCGCCCCTGACTGAATAGTCAGGTATCGCATGTTTTAAAATTTCTTGTGGCACACTGGCTGAGAATCGCTGGTCTATATGAACTGGGCAGGAGGAGATCTTTTAGGGTGGATGGGTACAGGTTACCTGGGTGTAGTCGTGGTAGGTCACTCCTTAAGATGCCTCAATCGACAGCACTTGCCTTTTTTCCCTACCCGAATGGAAATGTATCCATTTTTACCCTGTGGCAGAACACACATCACTGCTGGCTGTGCAGCGTAAGTCATGATTCAAGTTCTATGTACGGTGAGTGGTTCAGTCATGTCTGAGAAATACCTCCAAGCACTGCTCACTTGCTCGGTAAACCTCCCGAGTGCATACTAAACAGCAGGCGTGGAACTTAGAAGCCCCCAGTGCAGTCGGGCGGGGTCGGGGTAGGGGAGGGCAGAGGCCTTTCCACTGGAAATGGAGCAAACAGAACACTCTCACGATGAGCCCCCTGGCCCTGCTCTCCACCACGGCCATGCCTCCCTCTCCCTGAGGGAGATCTAGGGAGACCTCCAGCAGGGTCAAGGGACCATGAGCTCTGCCCTTGAATCAGCCACACAAGCATCTTCAACTCACTAGGCCTCAGCTCTCCCATCTGTGCAACGGGGACACAAGGAGTTGCCCGGAGTATCTCCAATGAAAGGCCGGGGGCTAACGGCAAAGGGGAGGCCCCTTCTCATAATCACTCAGTTCCTCCTGCAGAGCAAGGGAAGGGGAACGAGGGTCCTCAAATCTGTCCTCGTGCCTTGTCTGTCCACGGCTGCTCTAAACAGGTCTGCTGGCCGGGCCACCGCCTCCTCCTCACACCAGAGCTGTGCCACAGCCCAAGCGGAGAGCCAGTCACGCTCCCCGCCCCAGGCGGAGGCAGGAGAAGGACACAACTCAACACCCTGACTAATCCTGCTCAACGTCAAGGCTGGCCAAGGGTTGGGGGACCGGCACAGATCTCCACTGTGACTCACCTGCAAACAAGGTCACTACCCACCAGACCAGGGCTGGTCTGACCTGGAGGTGACCCTGGGAGTCTGGAGGAAGGCCCTCCCTCCGCCCTGCACTCCCTCTCCCGGCACCTAGCATGGCTTCAGCTCTCTCTGCCGGAGTGAAGGGCTTGGGAGGCTGCAGACTTCTGAAAGCTCTGGAGTTCCCTGTTAGTAATTCTTAACCTTGTGGCACATGTGCCAGTCATTGTTTTTAACACTCTCCGTGGATTAACTAATTTAATCCTCCAACAAATCTATGAGGTGTATTCTTATTATGCCCATTCTACAGACGAGGAAAGGAGACTTAGAGAGATTAAGAAACATGCCCACGGTCACGATAACTAGCAAGTGGCAGATCCAGGAACTGAACCCGGACAGCCCGGTGCTGGGGCCCATGACCTTCATCCCCACGCCTTCGCCCAGAGGGCTCCGGGCTTAGGAGAGCGGTTTGTAAGCCGTTTCCCAAAGAGCCCCAGAGTTGCGTGGCGGTGCCTCGGGAGCTGCCAAAGGGTGGGGGGAGGCCCTGACTCCCCCCCCCTGCTTTAATCAGAGCGGCTTTCTCACGCAGCATCTCAATTTTAAAGAGACAGTCTAATTTCACTTGTAAAACTGGATCCCACCGCCAAAGACATTTCTGAAAGTGTTCTTCTTTAGGGAATTCCCATCTTACGCCTTAGGGGACTTTGCTCCCAGGGGAGTGGTTTAGGGGGTGATATGCAAAGGAGGTCAGCAAGAACTTGGGAGACTTCAGAATCCAGCTGAGAGCCATCTAACTCAGGGGCCTTGGAGACCAAGAACCCCTCCTTTTGACCTTAACCCTCTCAAGCCCAGAAGAAACAGGATCACAGGTCCAGAAACATAAATGGCACCAGCTAATGGGTTCGGGAAGCCAAGCTCACAGACATTTACACACTCACACCTCCACACACTCTATTTTAGCCTGTGCTCAGCAATAGGTCCAGGTGAGATGACCTACCTGTGAGCAGTCTTCAGGCCGGGTCAACCACACCCCTGCATATTGGGCATCCTTGAACACCCCCCTGGGAGCCATGAGCCCAGGAAAGGGCTCAGGTATGTGTGTCCTCCTTCCTCCCCTCCACCCCCACCCTAACCTACCAGCAAGCTTCTGAAGGTCAGGGGCAAGTCTCTCTCACCTCTGACCGCCCTGGGAGGAGCACAAGGCCTCGTGTGCACCTGCTGGACGAGTGTATGTGGCCGGGCTACAGTCAGCTGCCTGCAGAAGCTGACCCCGGGAGCAGGCAGCCACACCGGGCTCGACGCCAGGTGGGCCTGAGGCCGGGCAGTCCGGATCTGCTTGGAAGCCCAACAGACTGGTGACGTCCTCAGTCTCTGCTTTCTGTCCTTCCCTCTTTGTCAACTCCTTCTGCCCCCCAACTGAAAATGGGTCAAATTCCATTAGGGTAAGGAAAAAAAAGGACAAGTACTGTCAACTGAGGCATCTTACAGTGTGACCGGCCACTGCTATGTCCAAGTAATCTGTACCCGCCCTACGAGATCTCCCCCATCCTCATTCTTATAGAGCATCATCTTTGACTACTTGGTCCCTCTGTCCCAGGAAATAAATCCTGTCTTAGAGGATTTTGGCTACAGTGGGGCCTGAATCTCTTCTCCCTTCCATGGGGACAGTGGTGACAATGGAGGACAAGGCAGGACTGAGAGCTGCCCAGGGGGAGGGAGTCAAGGCCACCTCTCCCTTCCCAGCCCGCTGCTGGGGGCAAAGAGGACCCTGGAGCACAGGAGACAGAAGCCCAGCAGACCTTACGATGTGCCCAAGTGCGCTGCAGCCCCGCCCCTTCCCTCGCTTGTTTCTCCGCCCCACCCCTTCCGCAGGGAGCCTCCACTCCGCCCAGAGCTCTGGGAGAAGAGCCCAGTTCCTTCCTCCCTTCCCACCTCCAACCCAGAAGGAGGCGTCAAAACCTGAGGAGGGCAGGTGACATATGTGGCTGAACGGTGACCTCACAGGGAAAAGATACAGAAACAGCTTGTTCAACGGCCCCAACACAATGCCCCCAAAATGCGTTCACTTCCCTATGACTCAGTGACTTCCTGGAGGGCTGAGGGTCTCCCCCTCCTCTTCTTGGACCCCACTGATAAGCAACACTCTGGCTTCAGGGGCATCTGTGCCCCTGTGGCCTGGCAGCCACCCTGCACCAGACCCAGAGCACAGACAGTGGGACGCTGAGGGGTGCGGCCCTGAGAGAGATGCTCCCGGTGGGAGGTGAGCCCTCCCACCCTACCACTGCTCCCACCCCTGTCCCCAAGGGATAACGCCAACCTTACCTGACCAAAGCTATCACAGGAGCCAGCTCAGAGGGACTGAGGTCCTCAGGTTGGACCCTCTGTCCCACAAGTGAAGAAGGGGCCAGGGAGTAGCAGAGCCCAGCGCGTCTGAGACACCAGGCCTTACTGTCCCCACGGAGCCAGCTTTGCCCCCATCTCCCACCACACCTGCCTCAGCCTCAAAGCAACACCACGCTCCCCCTCCAATGGCGCCCAGGTAAAGGTGCCCAGACACACCCCTCCTATCCGAATGGAGAAGCCCCATCACTCAGCGCAGTCTGCCTCCTCACAGCAAGGGCTCACACGGGGCCCCCACCCCCACTACCCAGAATGGGCGCCTCTCTCCAACCCCACACTGGCAATTACTCCCAATTACACGTGTGACAAGGCGCTGGGGCCGGAGCACTTAACTCGGGTCCTGCATTATGCAACGTTTGTAATCCTCTTACTTAAGGTGGAAAACCGATATGGCGCTCCGAGTTCACATGAACGACTGGAAAAATAATTCTAAGAAATAAAAACACCGCCATCGATATCACCTTACAGTCTCCCTGAAAGGATTAAAAGAACGCCTAGGATGAATTTTCAAATGCTCTCTGCTGACCCTCCTTGAGCCCTTTCCATGCAAAGACTCGGCAGGGGGAGAGGGACGGAGTGGGATTCCGTGGACAGAAGAGCGGTTCCCTTGTGGCTTTGGGGCGAGTTCCATCAGCTAGAATCCTGAGTCCTCCAGCCTGTGCCTATGGCCACAGTCAGGACGGCCTGAGCCCCCCACCCCCAGCCCAGTGCACCCAGGATGCAGAGGCTGGTGCTCCCCCACCCACGCCAAGCCTCCCAGAGCCAAAGCCCCGCCCCTAAGGCAGGTCCCAGCTTACAAGGCTGGGAAGGAGCCTCAACTGCCTTGCACCCCAGAATGTCCAGCCCCTCTGGACACACACCCAGCCCCACAGGCTGCAGAGATAACCCCACCGTAGGTACCAAGACCCTGAGCAGCTCAGGGCCTAACAAGGAGGGGAGCCCTTGCACCCCCATCAGAAGGCCCATAGCACACAATGGGCTGTGTCTTTCCCCTGACGAGCTCTGTTATCTGTCCCCACCAGGCTGCTATGCCACACTGAACCCACCTAAGGCCAGGTGACATTCCCACTGCCAACCAGCTATAGGTGGGCAGGTGGGCAAGCAACAGGGCCTGCCCTCCGATACCTGCACCCCAGCCCAGGGCCTGCCCTTTGGATGGGAAGCGGCAGCCTGACACTGGCAGGTGCAATTACAGTGGCTGGGCCCATTAAAGACTGGGAATAAAGAGCTGGCCTGGTAATTACCCCTAATCCCCTTCGAGCCTTTGTCTGCTAGCAGCACTGCCCTGAGCCTAATGGTGTGAGATAAGTGGCCAGACTCCCCAGCCCTCCCCAGAGCTGCCTCGGGCAGGTCTAGGGTGGGGACACTCAGTCAGCTCAAGCCCACCAGGATGCCATTCCTAAAAGTCTCCTTTGACAGGACCCTCCACGAAGAGGCAGTCCCCATGGCCCCCACAGGCCGATGAGGCCCCCGGGGCTATAAGACGGTGGCGGCTGTGGTAGCCAGAAGGAGGGAAAGGATTCTGCCTGGAGGGAACCAGTGTTTGGCCAGAAAGTTTGGGCAAGGTTGCTTCATGCCACCCAGGCCCAGCTGGCATTCCCACCAGCACGTTCTGGTCATGTTCAGGCAAAATCCCAGCACTCGAGGTGCCGCGTGCAGAACGTGGACCACGGTGCAGGGCAATTCGCCAGTACAGCATCCAGCCTTCAAAACTGATGAAGGGATGACCGGCCTGCTACAGAGGACTCAGTGGAGGGGACACATAGACCCCAGATCCCTGGCTCCACTCAGCATTCGCACCCCAAGGGACAAGGGTCACACCCGGGGGCCCCAAGGTGGACCTCAACAGGACAGGACAGATCCAGCCTGCGCACTCTCTCATCTTCCAGAGAACACAGTCTTCCCAGCCTCTCTCTTACTCTCTTTTAAGAGAGACTTGGGCCCTTACCCATTCAAAGAGGGGACCTCCCGGGGACTGTTCCCAGATCGTCCCATTTGTCTAGAGATGTCGGAAGTCCAACATTTTAGGACGAGTCTGCAGGCGGCCGTTTGCCAGCTCTGTTGTCCTGGTCCCCTCTCCTCCACCTCAAACCAAGATCCTTGAGAGCAAGAACCAGGGCTCTGTCATCCTGACACCTAGCACAGGGCCTGGCCCCCAACAGGTGCTCATTAAATATTGGATAAATGAATTAATGATGAGTGAATCGTGAGGGCAGAAAGGTTAAGCCAGCTGTGCAAGATGACCCAGCCGATGAGGACACGGGACAGCAGCAAGTCTCAGGTCCAGGGTTAAGTGTACCTGCCATGCAGCTCCACGTTGCTTCCCTCGGTGCCAGCCGACAACACTAATTAAAACAGCCCTTCTTTCATTCTGTAGTTCTGTTATCCATAGTTGGAGTTTAAATTCCAGCGTTTCAAGTTAGATGTTGGCAAAGCCTCCCCACCCCACCCAGCAGATAATAGCGGGGCTGCAGACCCCTTCCAGGCCTGACACCTGGGGATGCACAGCCTGCAGGTTGGGTGCACAGGTCTCCAGGCCTCAGTCATCCCACAACCCCGGAAGAGAGGAACTCATGAGGAGCCCCTCTCTGAACCGATGAGGCTGCTCTTGTCCAGTCTTCTGAATTCTGTAACCACCAACGGGGAATGTAAATGGAACCTTTAGACAACAGAATCCTGACCTGAAGCTCTATTCCCCGCTCCCGCCCACGAGGGCTGAGTGTTCGGCTACACAAGGCCACCAGCTCATGAAGACAAAGCATAAAAGCTGAACTTCCAGCTCAGCATGGCCCCCAAATGCTGCCTGCCGTAGTCACCTACCAGCACACAGAGCACTGCAGAGTTGCGAAGAAGGTGGTCACAGGGGCTGTGATCTCATCTCAAGGCTCAAATGGGGAAGGACTAGGCTCTTTCCACTTACATGGTTGTTGGCATCATTCAGTCCCGTGCCACCCACTGGACTGGGGGGTTTCTCTGCTTTCAGCCAGAGGCCACCCTCAGTTCCCAGCTGCCAGTTGGCTGGAGACTGCCATTGGCTCCCTGCCACATGGGCCTCCCACACAACTTCGTCCAAGCCAACAGGGAGAGGGCCTACTAGCAAAGCTGATGTTACAATGTTGTGTAAGGTATAAAAGTCACATCCTGTCACCTTTGCCACATCTACTAGTTAGAAGGACGTCACAGGTCCCTACCACACTCAAGGAGGGGAGGGGGGTTTACAGGGGCATGAGTAGCAGGAAGAGGAACTAACCAGGGCCACTTACAGTGTCCCCCACGCTGCCTAACACAAAGTAAAGAATTTTTTATTGCAGAACTCCAGCCTCCAAGAAGCAAGCAGTTAGGAGCACAGAACCTCACACTCAGAGGGAAGAGGCGCCTCTGAAAGCAGAGGTCCAGTCAGAAAGAAAACGGGGTGGCTCCAGTCTTCAAAGGGAGCATTTCTACCCCCCTTCCCATGTCTTCCCTATGCCTCATCATCCACGTAACTACTTCTTTTCCGAACTTTCAGAAGATAGTGGGTCTATGCTCTTGATTCAGGGGCATGAAGCAAAACTGAGGGAAGTGGTGATGTACCATTCTGAAAACAGGGGTTCTATGAAAATTGATATACTGGACAGCAAAATCTCTCACTTGCATTTCTCCTCTTGGCGCCAAGTCACATGTGTCAGGCTGGAACATTCCTCCTTAAAACTAACCAGCTCATGAAAAAAACGAACAATACCATTATTTGAGGGCCTCCCCCCGCATCAGAAGAGCTGGCTCCTATGTAACCATATTACGGGGAAGCCCATTAGTCATCAAGTCCCACCTGTGCCCACAGAACTTCCAACCGGTTTGCTGGTGCCTCGTCTTAAATCTGAGCCAAGACTCGTCAGCCATTGTGAAGAGCCTCCAACACAAAAGACGGCACTACGACTGAGAGGAATCAAAAGGAACGCAGAGAAAAATACAAGATGACGAGCAAAGGGAACCTCAGGAGAATCTACAGTTACTGTCTTCAGCAAAATAAGACAACATAAAGCACATATCAAATAAGAACTGGAAGCTACAAAGAACAAAGCAAGAGCTCTAAGAATTAACAGAACAGCAAGAGTAAGAAATCCAATAGGAGTGTGCAGGATAACACTGAAAACAGTCTAGAACGGCAGTTCTCAAAGTGTGGCCCTCACATGCCTAAGGGTGCCGGAAGCCCTCTCAGGGGGTCCACGAAACCAGAATTATTATCACAATAATATTAAGCCAGTGTCTGCTCTTTCCACTGAGTCGACACTTCCGCTGATGGTGCAAGGGCGGCTGCGGTCGGACGCCCCGTGCTGTCACAGAAATCAAGGCGGGGCAGCAAACTGCACGGGTAGTCGCTGTGTTCTCTTCCTCACACTCAGGGTAAGAATAAACGACAAGAAATGGTCTCTCAAAAGTGAAAAAGTAAGCCTTTTAAAAGGAAGACGACTGGCTGCATTTGTAAGTAACAATAAAATTTGAGCTGCCAAGCAAAATTACAATTTTAGGAAACTTATCTATTACCATCAGCCTGAGAGCACACTTTTCTGTTGAGATCAGTGGTGATATTTACAAATCTAATTGTTTGATATTATACAAAGAAATGTGTTAACATTTTAAAGATCTGTAAAACTCAATGAACCAATATTTGCCAAATGATCGATGACTGATGTTACAAAATCAGGTAGAGGTAAAATTCGCTCAAAGTACGAGATAGACCAATGGCTTTTAACGTAACAGAACAAAGAATTCACTGATAAGGTTTCAGATCAATAGTGAAACTAACCTTTAAGAAGTTATTGTAGACTTCTGGTATACTATCAAAGAAAAATATCCAGTTATCTGAAAAGGCAATTAAAAATACTTCCCTTTTCCAGGTACATATCTGAATGAAACCAGGCTTTCTTCACATACATCAATCAAAACAACATAACACAACAGATCGAGTGTAGAAATAGGTGAGAATATAGCTACCATATTTTGTGGTGTATTCTGCGTGCTTTTTTGCCCAAATTTATGAGGGAAAAATAAGGATGCACATTATACATGGGTAGTACTAATTCCATGTCTATGTAAATGTTTTTGATTCTTTTATTTATGCTTAAGCATTAAAAGTATAACTCTAGAAAGCAATAATGATATCCGTATACAAAATAATACCCTGGAATACGATAATCGGTTTCGTTTCTAAATAAATAAAAATTTGTATTAAAAAATTAAAACAAAAGATTTTTTCCAGAAACTTTGGGCCAAAAACATGGGCATGCCTTATATGCAGCAAATATGGCATCTCTTAAGTCACACATGACAAAGAATGACTGAAATGCAAAACAGTGTCAACCTTTCCACTACATTTTTGCTTTGAAAAATATATTTATATTTTTATAACATTGATGTTGACATGTAATAGCTTTATTATTTTTAATAAGTAACTTTTTTAAATTTCTGGTTTAATTTCTAATATGGTAACTGTCAATAGGTATTATGTACGTAAGCGAAGCTCTTTGGGATTCTCAATGCTCCGCAAGAGTGTCAATAGATCCTGAGACAACAAAGGAGCCTGAAACTAAAAGGCTTGAGAACTGCTGGTCTAAAAAGTTAAACAACAAAAAGATGGAAATTAGAACATAAAACTAATTAGAGAATCAGTACAAGAGGTTCAGCATTAGGAAAAAAAAAATCCAGAAAAAAGAAAATGGGCGGAGAGTGGAAATGTTTTATTAAAAAAATAACATAAGGCAAATTCCTAGAGCTGAAACTTTGAGATTTAACAGCATCAAGTACACAAAGCAATGCATTTTTAAAATCACAGTAAGAGAAGGAAATGTGACATTTCAGTCCCCTGGTGATAAACAGACGATCCTCATAGATTCTGGGCTGGGAGAAGCAGGAATGGTATGGAAATGGTCACATTCCGAGGAATGGGACACAGAACAGCAGCTGACTTCTCGGTAGCAACGTGGGAACCTGGACGACGATGGAATATCTCCAAGTTTCTAAGGGAAAGCAACTTCAACCTGGAATTTTATGTTCAGCCAAGCTATCAGCCACGTGTAAAAGTCAAAGACATTTTCAGACATGCGAGATCTCAACACTTTCGCCTCCTATGTGCCCTTTCTCAGGAAAACACTGGAAGTTATGCCACCTGGAAGTGGGAGAGTAAACAGGGAGAGAGGAAAAGGCATGGAATTCAGGAGACAGCGGGCCCCGCAGGACCCCCGGATGACAGTGAAGGGAGGACTCAGATTAGCAGCAGTGCCTGGAGAGCACCCATCCGGACAGAAGAAACAACAAAATAAAGGTTACCTGATGCACTGGAACTTATAGAAAATATGTCCAGTGTAGTCAGAGGATAGGAGTATCAATAATAGAAAACCAAGCAAATAAAAAATCAAATGGGTTACTGCGTACCTAATTCCAAGGGAAACAAAAAAATCTATTGGGGATCACACTACACTCCATGGATCTATTTATGCCACTGGGGATATTTACACTGTCACAACCTGGGCGCTGTCAGGTTCAGGAAGACTTGGAAAAGGGAAGTACATGTGCATCTATTTGGTCAGAAAAGAATTGGAATTGGGAAACTTAATCCCCATCTTCCATAAGCGAAAGTCAAAAAATGAGAAACCTGAAATAAAATGTAGAAACAAGATAAAGGTGATACAAGCCTATTTTTTAGAAATATGGTAAATAACAAAAGAAATAACTAAAGGAATTAAAAACAGTTACCTCTAGAAGGCAGAAAGCCGGGTTAGGAGGCATACGGCAGTGGGCTGCTGCTTTTCATTATAAGCTTATTACTGGTTGGCTATGAATATATATATTCCCTCAATAAAAATAAAAGTTAAATTAAAAACTACCCAGGCACCAGAAGAGCCAAACTCCCCTCCTCTCAGCCCAATAAACATTCCTTGAATTTTTACTCGCCTCTACCCAGTAAGTACCAGCCAGTTTTAAGTACCAAGCATAGTATGATCTGAGGGTACAGGAAGTGTGGGTCCCTCTTTCCAAATGTGCTACCTCACTCTCCTGTGGCTGATACTGAAGCCGCCCCAACAAACCCTGTCATTGTCAGCACCATTCCCTGGACCTTAATACGGGGCCGGCCTGACTCACAAGGAAGCGCCGTATGAGCAGCGCACCGCCTGGTGCGCCAGGTGCTATTGTTTGTCCTCTCTGTCCAGATGAGCCTAGTGCACAGACAAGCTGAGCAGCGTGGCCTCCTCCCCGGGGTCAGCGAGCGGCAGAGGGTGCGTCCAGGTGCTTATCATGTCTCTCAAACCCACCCTGGACTGCTGAGCTGAACCTTGCACCTCCCCTATGAAGCTTCCGCGCCCCCTACCCCTAAACTTCAGAGGGTCACCTGGTCTCCCAAGGATGTAAGAGCAGCCTGCCCGTCATCCCGGATACCCCCAATCGTTCTCACGTATTCAGGGAAAGTGGAGACACTGCCCAACTGGAGCTCCCCCACCGGAAGAGGAGAGGAGACAAGACAGGCATTAGTGCTGCATGTGACGGAGGAGGAAACTGAGATCAGGGAGAAGAAAGGACTTGCCTGAAATTACATAACAGGAACCCCGGTGGCCTGGCCCACCTTCCAGCATCCCTTCCAACTCCCCGAGTTGCCCCCTCCTGGTCCTCATTCTGACTTTGGGGTCGGTCAATTTGCAAGGAGGAAGAACTGCTGATGGATTTCCAAAGTCCAGCTTTGATTTTACTCTTCAGGGAAAGTGGTGGCAAATGGATACAAGACAGAGACTATAACACATGGTGAGTTGTCAAGAGAGGGGCTCAGTGAAGCCTGACTACAGGGGAGCAGGGCTGCGGTCCAGGCACCAAGACATCCAGGCTCAGGGAGTCTGCTGCGGGGAAGCCCAAGAGGACAGACACACACCTGGGTGTCAAACTGACCCACAGGCTTTAAGGGAAACACCTGGCTTCCAGGAGGAGTCCAGAGCTGTCAGGGCAGGGCACAGAGGAGGACCGGCATCCCCATGGCCAAGTGCTACATCACTTCTCTTCCAGGCTCCCGCACAGGGCAGCCCCGCTGGGGAAAAGGAAGTGTTCACCCAATGCCGACTGGGTTAAACTGTGCTGGAAACCGCCTGCCGCAGAGCCTTTCCTGAGACCGAAGACTCTTCACGCACAGGGCAGGGCACAGAACAGACACTGTGGGTGCCTGCTGAACGAGCCTGTAAACCCACAAAGCCAGTCGCTGCTCTGCGCGGCAGCGAGCTGGCTCTGCCCACGTTACCGGAGGTCTGGCTTCTTTATAAAAACAAGGAAATGGTGCCATGGATACCAAAGAGTCTTCTTTCCCTCCACCAAGGCATGAATGGTAAGTTCGCAGGGCCAAGGAAGTTCTGTGAAGGGCTCCCCTTCCCCCACAAAAGCCCTATCACGCTCCAGATCAGTCCTGCTCAAAGCGTGGTTCCCCCATCAATAGGAGCAGAGTCCAGTGGAAACTTGTGAGAGATGCAAATTTCTAGGACCCACCCCAGACCTAATGAATCAGAAACTCTCAAGGTGGGTGGGGCCCAGGAATCTGTTTTAACAAGCTCTGCAGGTGATTCTGATGCAAGCTACTCTGAGAACCAGTGCTCCAGATAAACTTCCCCCCAAATAAGACCCCTCTGGTACAAAGCCGGCCTCTTCCTCCAATCCCCCCAGAAATAACTGATGTCATAGATCACTCATCATTAGCATCCAATTCCTCCAAAATCATCTATTCAGCATCTGTTCTAAGTATATCTACATAATCTGCATGGGATGCATAAGTGTCTATAATATGTAAGAAAAGGGAAAATATAAATCAGCTCCTAACTTGTTACAATTATTTGTGTTTATGTTTGTGTGTTCTTCCCACCTCCTTCCTAAGACCTTCTGAACTCCCTGAACGTGGGACGCGGCGGGCCCTGGAACAGCCACCCGCCCCTGGAGATTTGCCCACAGGCTGTTCAGCCCACTCTAGATGAGCTGGGAGCTAAACTGGCCACCATCCGGCTGAGTTCACACCCAGCCCGGCCCCGGGGCTTACAGCCCAAGACTTGTCTGAAACCTCAACCCCAGGATGTTGGATCCTTCCCTCACGGACATTTTTTGCTTCGCCACTTGCCCTCTTCCTGCTCCACAAGTCACATCACAAAGTGCATTTCTCCTGCCTCACTCCCATCTGTCCGCAGCCTCTGATTGGGCCTCTGCCTCTGGCTCCTCCCTCTCCTCCTCCTGGACTAACCTCACCCCATCAGCTCCGGGATGCTAGTAGCTCAGGGCGCCTCGCTGTCCAGGGTGCAGCACTGTGCTTCCTTGTTCCCCATGTTGCTCGTGGTGAATCAGTTATGGGCCACGGGAATCTAAGGACAGCTCGGCCCGGCCTGTGTTATTCCAGCGGGGTCCCCCTAGGAGCATGCCACAGGCAAGCCCAGCTGGAGACCTGGGCCTGCCACAGGGACCCCTCTGAAAGCCTCATGAAAGCATTCCAGGATGTAATAAACCCGTCAGGCCCTGGCTAATTTATATCTAAGTGGATGATTTCCCATTTTTCAGAATGTAAATGTTTAGATTGCAGCATTCCCCTGCCTCGGCATCCGAGGTCCTGGCACGTAAGTGGTGAAATCAGCCTGCCTTTCCGCAGGGATCCTTAGATGGAAGAGCCACAATGCCAGCATCCAGTGGCTGGGAAGAGCTTCCTGCTCTCAACAGCGCATGTCCACACCCCCTACACGCCCCCGCCCCAGGAGCGGGACAGCAGCATTTGCTTAATGTCAAGAACCTCACTTTTACAGGGATCGGGAGGAAGAAATGGAGCTCTCAAAGGCAGGCCTCAGGGCCAGGAGAGCAGCTCAGATTAGCTAGGTAGTCCAGGGTACGGGTCCCTTCATACTTCTTTCCAAAACGTTCCTCGCTTGCTCCGGCCTCCAGTACATTGCATTAGATCTTTGCACTGTATAAACATGCAAAAGAAGTAGATTAATGGGAATAAATATAACACAACAATCCAAGGCAACAGTCCAGTTTGGCTGAGCAGGCCCTGAGCATCGCACTGCCCACTCTGTCCAGGGCTGCGTGCACTAACCCACAGGGCCCTGCCAGCTGACACCCTGGGTGGTCCCTCGGCATGGGCAGTCCCCAGGAAAGAGAAGCCCCACCAAGGGAGTCGTGAGCCTGGGGAACCATTAGCATCTCCTTGGCTTCCAGACACAGAACAACCAGCTCCCTGAGACAAAGGGAACTCCAGGCAAGGGCTCCCGTGACAAACCACTGGCATCCAAGGACTTTAAATACTTCAACCCAAACACAGCCATCATCCCAGCACCATGTTATTGGGTTGGCCAAAATTCCTTTTGGGTTTTTTTTCCGCATAATGGCTCTAGTAGTGCTTAGGTGTCTTTAACTTCATTCGAAACAATTCCGTTAGATTATATTGCGACAGCTGTCTTAACAGCCAGTATTTAAAAAAAGAAATCAAAATCAAAGATCTAATGCAACGTACTGGAGGCCAGAGCAAGTGAGGAACGTTTTGGAAAGAAGTATGAAGGGACCCGTACCCTGGACTACCTAGCTAATCTGAGCTGCTCTCCTGGCCCTGAGGCCTGCCTTTGAGAGCTCCATTTCTTCCTCCCGATCCCTGTAAAAGTGACTTTTTGTGCAGCCATTTTAATATTGAAGATGGAAGAAAATATGCAACATTTCTGGTGTATCGGGCTTTATCATTTCAAGAAAGGTAAAAACTCAACTGAAATGCCAAAAACATGATTTGTGCAGTGCATGGAGAAGATGCTGTGACTGATCGAATGTGTCAAAAGTGGTTTGCAAAGTTTCTTGGTACTACTGCCATTTTGGCCAAATAATTCTTTGCTGTGGGGCTGTCTTATGCATTGGAAGATGTTTAGCAGCGCCCCTGGCCTCTACCCACTAGAAGCCAATAGTGGGAGAGAGCCAACGTACTCAAAATATCCAAATCAATAAAGTTATTGGTGAAAATAAAAAATGCGTCATTTTAGGGAAAAAAACCATATGGGCTTTTTGGTCAACCCAATACACAGACAGATGCTGATTGGTGCCCGTGTGAGTCCCACAAACCACTTAGCACTTCTCTTGCCTCACTGGCAAAGTGAGGCAGAGAATGTCCGGCCCTCCCCACTTACAAAGAATGACGTGAGAAGTCCCGAAAAGCTGCAGGGGGAAGGCTTGGGAGCCCTAGAAGGAAAGTTGCTTCATCCACCCAAGAAGGCGGCAGAACGCTGAGCCTCAGAGCTCACCGGTGTGACTCATGCTGCCCAGTTCCAGTCTACCACCTCCTGGCCATGCGACCCGAGACAGTCAGCCACCTCACCTCTGAGCTTCGGCTTCTTGACCAATAAGATGGGGATGATAGTGTATCAATCTCCTAGGTTGTTATTAATAATGAGCATGTATTGACTATTTACTGTCCTAATCCAAGGGGCAGCCAGGTGACATCACCTGAGAATGGATTGTGCTCCTAACTAAATAATCCACTCCCTTGGGTGCACACTGGCTGGATGGCAGCAGACGGTGCTCAGGCAGCACTGGTGAGAACGAGCTCCGGTGTGAGACCTGTGGGGCACGGCTGGGCAGGAGGCAGAGAGGAACCAGACCCGCTCCTGAGCACAAACAGCAGGCCAGGGCCCAGCGTGCGGCTCTCAGCTCGAGCCAGTACCACCCCCATTTTTTGTCAGGAGTGGCAGCATTGGACGGCTGGAGTAATCACCCCTGCGACCTGCACGGCCACGGTACCCTGCACCTGCCCCAGGGACCTACGGCAAAATGAGGAGCCAAGCCCATTTGGGGCTGACCTTCACGGTCATGGTGCCTGAGCTTCACCAAGTCACCTGAGGGCAAGGTGCTGGGGCACGTGCTCAAAAGTGAGCCCAAGTCCCGCCCCCAGGTCTGCAGCACACTGGAGGCTGACCAGGGCCCCAGGGGGCCTCTGGAGTCCTGTCTCAGGTCTCTGCGAACCAGGCCTTGCCCAGTTTCCCAGTCAGCCCCATTCCCCTTCCCGGTCTGCATCAAGGGGACAAAGGATCAACAAGGACCGCCCCCACTCAGCCCCATCACTTAGTCCATGTGGCTGCCTCCACACTTCCTGGCCAGCCTGATCACGCACCGAAAGCCCTCCCTGCTCCACCATGGGGCAGCCTGGCTAGAAGTTTTATTCCGTTAATTTTCATCCTGGTAATTGGAAGCAGCTCTCCTCCGAGCTCCTGTAGGATTTAATGAGCTACATAACGTCACATTTCCCACTGAGGCTGCTTAAATCTGCATTTCTCCCAGGGATGCTGCCACCCCATGGATACCCAGCCACCCCAGACCCCAGGCCCTGCCCATAGCCAGCATTTCCCCCTCTCTGGGGTCCAGCCTCCTTGGAGCAGGGCCAGGAGCTCCAGCCTCCAGAGGGGCCTTGGACAGACCCCTTCGTCGAAAGCAGAGTAGAATCCTTCTTGGACCCACACCCACAATAAAGGGTAATAAAGGTCTTTATGTGCCTATAAAGCAAAATTCCTGCAAAGCCTTTCCATCTCGACGTGCCACGTGCAATAAAATGACTATTGCTCGTACACGGCCCTTACGCGTGCCAGGGCCTACCCACACACACTGCAATCAGGTGGCACACGTACCCCCCTAGGTACGTCGGGGAGGGCTTTGAATTCCACTGCTATCACCTCTCAGCTGCTAGGTCTGTTCTGAGCCCAGGAGACACCACACTGATTGAGAAGGCCCATCCCCTCAGGGCGCTTCCATTCCAGTGGCCAGCGACAAATGAACTGAAATTCCAGCTGATGCAGAGGACAGTGGACACAGTGAGACAGGGAGCTGCAGAAGTGCTGGGTGGGATAATTCAGGCTG
Organism: Mormoops blainvillei; assembly: GCA_004026545.1. Lineage (NCBI taxonomy): Eukaryota > Metazoa > Chordata > Mammalia > Chiroptera > Mormoopidae > Mormoops > Mormoops blainvillei. The sequence continues at coordinate 17,034 of PVJD01000957.1, forward strand.
AGGGCTGGGGTCGAACGAGTTCAGGCGGGTGAGCGCCAGGGAGCTAGGAAATACATCTACCATGATAGGCTGTGTTAAGATATTAAGGATTACACATGGTGATGCGCTATGGTGTCTGATGCAGTGCTAACCTACATCCCAGCACAGCCGGGCCCACTGAATGGTGAGGTGCCTGCAAGACCCAAAAGCTTGGGCGGCCTCAAGAGAGCTGCCGCTGACACTTCGTTGTCGGGGATGATTCCTTGTCGGGGGCGCTCAGCCTGGAGATAGAGTATACCCCTCCCGCCCAAGTCCTCCTGCCACCACTCCTCGGAGTGAGTCTGTATGACCCCCACCCCCCACCCAAGGGTCAGGACCTCATCTGTCCTCCTCCTGTGCTCCAGTGACCAGGACACAGCAGGTGCTCTGAATGGGGGAAGGCGCCACGCAGAACTCAGGAGATGCTGCGAGTGCTGCCCAGCCCCCCAAAGACACCCACCCTACACGCAGGGGTAGGTGGAAGGAACCACATTTTGTCCATGTTAACAGTAACGTTCAGCTAGGACAAGAGACTCTGCAACACCTCTCCACTTCCCGCCCTGCCAGGAATGCGTCACCCCCATCAGTAACTGGTTCGGGCGGCCCCTCAGCTCACCACACGCCGGCAACCAGGGTGATGAGCCAGACCCACTAGCCCCGTCGTGCAGCTGAGGCAACAGAGGCGCGGCAAGGTCACATCCAGAGGTCACACAGGCACACAGCTGGTTCCGAGGGAGAAGCCTTGACCCATCCACGCCTCACCTCCTGCAGGGTCACACCTGTCTGGCAGGACCAGGGGGTACAACTAGCCTTGCACTGTATGCTTGGCCTTAGGTTGAGCACCACAACTGGCCTGCAGACAGAGCAGCACTGGCCCTGCCACCAGAGGGGAGATGGTGACTTGTGCCTTCATTCTGCAAGCTTCTTCCACACACGCCCTAGGTCGGCATCACGGCTGCCTCTTCAAGAAGACGTGCGCAGCGAGGGTTTGCCGCAAGCACGCCGAGAGTGAGCAAAAGCTGCGGAGGCAGAGAGGTACTGATAGAGGGCAGAGGAGGCCAGACCAGAGAGGGTAGGAGGAAAAGAACAGGGTCAAGGTTAAGGCAGGAGATGGACGTCTTGTGGCCGAGACCTAACAATGCTGACCAGGGCTGGGCTGGGCGTGGAGGGGCCGGGCAAGCGCATCCAAAGGACAGCCCAGAGTGGATCAGTCGGTGGACAACATGGTGAGAGGGATGTGGCCTTTTCCAAAGCCACAGTCAGGGGACCTGAGTCCCAAGATCAAGAACAGCAGCCTTACGTAAAGTCTGGAGTCTGGCTCACGGAGGCACTTAGCCTCAGCTCCCCATTACATGCCTGCAACCTGCCATCTTCCTCCCTCTGCCTGCCCTAGGGACCACTCAGAAGCCCAGAGCCAGGGACAGGACTGCAGGGGGTCATCCATCTGCCAGGGGAACCCTGAACCCTTTGAGAAGAACAGGGCGTCTGCTTCCCTCAGGAAACCGCACCAGGACACAAGAGAGTGGAGGCTCCAAGGGGCACAGGGCTGGCCTGGGACATGGCCCTGCCGGGCTGACCATGCTGTTGCAGAGGACATGGAACAAGTGTCTTCACAGAGGGCGCACGCCGGGCACCCTTCTTCCCCATCTGCAGGGCCCCAGGTGGCTGGACCAAGCTGCTCAGCCCCACCTTTCAGTGAGGTCGGGGCATCAGCACCCATCAGGCCAGGACCCTCAGACCACACCCTTCACGTCTGGGAAGCACCTTCGGCTGCCTGAAAATACCAAGTCCCTTGTCATCAGTAATCACTGACAGGGTAGCAGCCACGTGCGGGGCGGCAAATGAGGAGACAGAAGACAGAGCCCAGCCCTGCCCATCTGGTCGGAAGCGAGTGAGGAGGGAACTCGGGCCAGCGAGATAAGCGCCCCCACAAAGGTGAGCCAAGAATTCCGGGTGCAAGGAGGAGGGGCTGCCAACAGCCAGCAGTCAGTGCAGGCTTCACGGGGAGGCCGCGCTCAGAGTGGACCTGAAGTCACCAGAGTGAGTCACCGCGTGGGAAAGGGCATTTCAGGTACAGGGAAGAGCAGGTGTCCAGCAAGGCCCAGAGCTGGGAGGTTCTGAGAAGGACGAAGACCGGGGGCCAGAGCCGGACAGGCCTGGGAGCCCCTTCCCCTGCTCCCCCCCCGACCCCACCGGGTCACCTGCTCCAAGCTCCCACCCGTCTTTCCAGGGCTCCTAACCTCTCACAGCCTCCTGAGCAACCAAGGGTCCTCCGGGGGTGGGGAGCTTGCAAAGCTGGCCCTTGTGGTGCTCAGCATTCATTCATTCATTCGTTCATTCATTCTCTCTCTCTCTCTCTCTCTCTCTCTCTCTCTCACACACACACACACACACACACAAACTCACACACACTCATTGTCCAACACAAGGCTCTGCTTTGCAGCCTGGGAGGCCTGTCCAGCCAGCCATGACTCCTCTCTCAGCTCAGTGGACCCTGGTGCCACGTGACCTGAGATGGGGTGGCAGGGGATGGCCCAAGTTGCCTTCCTAATAACTCTCTCCCTCCCTAGAGGAACCGTGACAACTTCTCTGCTCCTGGCATAGACAGAGCTGGCTGAGGACCTGGTGCCTGCCCTTGGAGGTCTCACAGTCTTCGTCCAGATTATGAAATGGCACCGCCACCACCTCTCCCAACAAACATTTATCAAGCTTCCACTGAACAAGCAAATTTAAAGTTGCCACCCTTAGGTCATGGCAATAAAATCCCTGTGCCCCGCACAACTTCCAGTCCACACACTGATCAAATGCAGACATTTGGGCCTCCAGCTTGGGTCCTCACTGCCGTACACGCCAGGAGCACAGATACAAAGCTGGGGTCCTGGCCCTCAGGGGGCTGGCTTTCTAGGGGGGAAGACAGGTAATAAGCAAGTAAGCAAACACAGTAAGAGCTATAAAGATAAATACAGTAATGAGATAAAGCGACAGTAGGGGTAGGTGAGAAGGTGCTGTGAAAAAGCCACTTGCTACCTTTAGAAGAGTTTAGGCTTTGATTCTAGGCGTGGGTTCTGCCCGCCCCGATCTTCCCCTTTCAGACCATCGGGAGGGCTCAATTATGCTGCAATAACAAACAACCCCAAAGTCTCCATGGCTTAAACCCACACAGGGTTACTTCCTCTCTACGCTCCATACCAGCCGTGGGCGAGCTGGGGTTTCTGCCTGGCCTGACCCTCACTCTGGGGCCTGGGCACACAGGTCAGCCATTCTCTGCAATTCTCTTCTGTGCCAGAGGGAAGGAGAACCAAGCTGATCGCATACTGGGTTTTCATATGACCACACTTCACATCAAGGGGACAGGGAAGTGAAGTCCCACTGCATGGCCAGGAGGAGAATCAGGCACATTTGGTGGGCAGGACTTAGGACGGCCGCAGCAAATACACCTTTACTGGATGGAACTCTGGGGACAGGGGCCAAACAGGCCTGTGACTGGTGAGAGTGCTGTCGCTGACTGACAGGCGCCAGTGGCGCTAATGAAAGCAAAGGCTACTCGACAATGGGTGTGTTAGTGGGGTCCTAAACCACGCGTTTCCTCTCTTTGCACCCTTGGAGAGCCCTCCGCTGACTGGGTCTTTTGCTGGGATGGAACCCACGTGAAAAGCTGCCCGCGAGGCCCTGCATGAGTCAGATGCCCATCCTTGGCTCTGCCGCCTTGCCCAGGTCAGCCTCCACATGCAACCTGTAAACCCCTGCAGGAGGCAGAGGGTGGCCTCAAGCAGCAGTCCGGAGTCCTCGAAGGCTCTGGATCTGCTCCCCTTGCTCTCTTCTCCCTCTCCATGGGCCACTGAGGAGAAGACCTCAAATTCCCATGCAACCATGGTGCCTCTGGGTGAGGCCAAGAAACTTCCAAAACCATAAAGATGTCCAAACATTGGCCCAGTTTCCTCCAAACAGACATAAACTGCCTTGCGCACATCCGGGCCCACCACGCCCCATCTCGGGGCCTCAGGCAACCCATCACTACATGGTGGTGAAAGTGGGGACAGGGGAGAGGGACTCGGCCACACCCAGCCCCACTCCCGCATGGCTCCGGGGGGTAGGGGTGCCTTTGATGGTGCCTACCTTCAGCCCTCAGCCGAGCAGTGACATCCTGCACACTAGATGCAGTGCCAAGCCACCTAAATCCAGTTATTTTTAATCTGTTTATCCCATTTCGAGCTCTGTGTCACCACTTGTTATCATAACAGAGAGCACCTGGACGTGTCTTGGAAAAGCAACAAACACACTTTGGGGACTGCCAGGAACGCCAACTGTGTTTCTAGCCTGATGCCCCAGTTGCGACAAACCAGATTCCTTTCTTCCCTTCACACAAAAAGCCTAATCCAGGTAAACCAGCCAACAATGGCAGCCTGGTGTCCCAAGACCTTCCCTCCCTGTCGTCTCCCCTGTGCCTGGTGACCAGACCCACCCCATGACTTCAGCCTGACTCAGGGCTGAATGCAGGTCCTGGCCAGACACCAGCTCCCAAGGCTGTCAACGACGTCCCTCCCCTCCACGTGCCAACCTGTCCAGCAACAGCCGGGGCAGCAGGGGACCAGGACAGTCTTGAAGGGCAGGTAAGTCCCTGGCTTGGTCACCTATGTGGACAGGCAGAGAGGGCATAACAATCATCCCGACCAAGTCCTGCCAGCCCATCCCCTGCAAGGCCACAGACAAGTGCAGCAGGACCAGCCTTCCGTTCCCACAGCTGGGAATTTCAGGCCACCCGGCAGTCCCCAGAGGGGCTGGGAGGAGGGGTGCTCCGGTGGCTGGCCGGGAGTACTGTCCTCACTCTGATCTGACTCCCGAGGGGCTCTAAGACCCAGGCTCTCTCTCCCAGCATGACTGCCATCGTCACCTTCAAAGCCATCACAGGGACTCCCATTTGCAAAACGCTTCCGATGCCCCAGACCCTGTGCTAGGCTCTCCAGACAGTGCCTGAAGCCATCCCCATGGTAACCTCATAATCATTGCATCAGTTAAATGAGGGGCCTTGGTCGCCACCTGAGAAGCAACAGGACCTGATGTCATCCTCCTTGTCTTGTTCTGTCAGGCTCTCATCTCTGGTTACAAAGAAGAAAGGGTGGCAGAGGGCCCTCTGGGCATGCCTTCCCACCCAGATTTCACCAGGATTCAGGGGTCCAGGTCTAAGCTCAGCGTTCCTTCTTTGCTTTCATTAGCGCCACTGGCACCTGTCAGTCAAGGAGGATGCTCTTCCCGACCCCAGGATTCCACCCAGGAAATGCATATTCGCTGTGGTCGTCCTAAGTCTTGCCCACTGAATGTTTCTGGTTTTCCTCCTGGCCACGTGGCAGGGCTTTACTTCCCTGTCCCCTTGATGTTAAGTGGGGCCACGTGAAAACCCAGCACGTGACCTGCCAGCACCTCTCCACTGAGCGCCTACTGCATGCTGGCTGTGGGCGAGGCACCGCACAGAAGACACACAAGGGGACATACAAGCCATCGCTGCTCTCAGGAGGATCCGGCCTGGTGGACAGATCTGTGCCTGGCACACGGAGAGGGAGCCCCAGGGCATCAGGCGGAGGGCCCGTCCTCCCTGTGCCCACTGCCCTCATCACCTCGGAGTCTTTAACAGCCTTCGAAAGAGCATCCTCGCTTCCAAGTCATTGCCATGTGACCCAGCAGCTCTCTCTGGTTTGGTTACTCTCCTGCTCCAGAACCTTCCGTTGTTCCCATCACCCCACATCCATCCATTACTGAGCATCCACCATATGCCAGACACTGTGCCAGAAGCTTTAGCTATACGGGCCGGCGAGACAACGAGGCGTACGTCCTAACTGAGGAGACAAGTCTTGCTCCCCAGCGTAAGGTTAGACCTTCAGCGTCTGAGGGCACTGGCTCTGCCGTCAGGCCGAGGAGTTCAAGTCCCATGTCTCCCACTCACTGCATGTGTTGGTTGTGACTATCGCGACAACCACCACCTCACTACTAGTGCCTTGGACCCTGTCACACTGGACCCCACCTAAAAGACAGGAGGGAGCTGTGGGCAAAGAGAGCAAGGTGGTATGGCCACGGAATGACTGCTTGGCAGTGCCCGTGACCTCAGTGTCAAGGTACGCGAGTGTCAAGTAAAGAAAGTGGAAGATCCCAGGCCCAGGAAGTGGACTGCACAGAGACCCAAAGTCACAGAGTACACATCTCGGGAGGGTGGGTTGGCAGATCTGGGTTCAGGCTGAGTTTGGAGAGCAGGAGGAAGGGACCAGTCACATGGGTGAACTTTGTTCTTTATTCATGGAGGCTTCTAGGTGGGAAGGAGTCAGCCAAGGAGCCAGAGTGGTCAAGACAGATGGGCTTGGGAGGACACTGTGGTCACAGAGGTGCCTTGGTTGAGAAGTGCCGCTGAGGGGCTGCCCTTGCAGGGGGATGGAGGGAAGAGGACACACCTGAAGAATAGGCGGTTAAGGACTGAGAGCTCAGAAGGGCAGGGAGGGAGAGTAGGTCCACGGCAGGGTGTCCAATAAGCAACTACCCTAGTCCCCACGGGGGAGAAGCGCTGAGGGACAGAGTGGCGTCTCTCTCCCTGCCGGCAGGTAGGGCTGCCCGCCAGGCCAGGTGGAGAGAAGGGTGCTCCTCATTCTCCCCTTGGTCTAAAGTGTGGCTCCAATACCCTGGCCAGGTAGCTCGGTTGGTTAGGGCATCATACCAATACACCAAGGTTGCATGCGGGTTTGAACCCTGGTCAGAGCACATATAAGAATCAACCAACGAATGTTTCTCTCTCTCGCTCTAAAAACCAATAAATAAAAAATTGCAGTGTGGCTCCATTTCTGCATCACCATGGAAAAATGAAATCACAGCCACACCCCTCCCCAGCACCCCAGGCAGACATCCCCTGCCTCACCTGACCCCTGACAGAGCAGCCCCGCCAGCCCTGCCCCAGGTCCCCTTTGTCCCTTGCTGGTCGGTGTGTGTAACTGAGTGAGCACTGGTGGCAGGCCTCTGGAGGGAGCTGACCTGCCAGTCACATAGCACCCTGACAGAGCCTGCCTCAGAGCCGCACGCAGCTTTCCGCGTACAGAGAAGAGCTCGGCCATACACAACCATACCAATGCAAAACAAAACCACACGAGATACGATTTTCACCAATCCCACTGGCAGAGGTCAGCACATGTGATACCGCTCTGCATCAATCAGATGTAGGGAAGGGAGCCGCCTGTATTCTGCTGGTGAGAGAAGAAACTGGGACAATCAAGGTGGCACAATCAAACTTTTAAGTTTGATGGTAAAACTGGCCCAGCTGAACCCAAAAATGCATGTACCCTTGGATCAGCGTTTCCACTTACGGGAATTTCTCCTACAGGCGCGCAGGCTCGCTGAGACCCCTGCCACAGCAGCACGGCCTATTACAGCAAAGACAGGACGAAGCCACAGAGCCCATCAGTGGGGCACTGGTCAAAAAAAGTATGGCCCAGCTACACAATGGGCTACTCTACAGCCATCAAAAAGAATGAGGCAGCTCTGTATGAGCAGATATGGAATGAATGTCAAGATAAACTGAGCATTAAAAGGAAAAAAGGAACGGAAACACTGGTGTGCAGAGTACATGCTATTCATGTAAACGAAAACATTTGGGGACATCCAATACATGCCCAAGCACTGACCCTGTACGCTTGACTGAGTACGTCTCTGAGCGGGAACAAAGGCGGCACTGGAAACGGTGGCTGCCTCTGGGGAGGGAAGCCGATGGTTGAAAACAGGTGGAAGGATGCAGCTGTCACTACCTACCCTTCTGTACCACATGCCCTTCGACAGCTTCACCAGGAGTCCACACCACCTTAAGGAAACCAACACATGAACCCTCTAATGGGACAGCATTTCTCATGCCCGCGTCCATCTAGTAGATTTTTCCCAGCCCGACTGCAGGAGGCCACTGACAAATGCACCCATGTGCTGTTTCCCTCAAATCCTCAAGTGCCAGACACTGTGCCTGGCACATGGGGCGCTCAGCAAAAGGCTGGGTGGGGAAGCACCCACTTCGGGCGCGAGGCTCTGCACTTTTCCCCAGCAAGCCGGCAGAGGCCAGAGCCCGCGCTCCCGCCTGGGGCTGTGGGGAAGGCCACCAGCCTCCAACTGTATTGCTCTGCAGTGAACAGACCCCTTCCCCAAAAGCACACCCATAAAGGCCAGTACGGTGTGCCCTTGGAAAGACCTCCCCGCACCCCGCACCCTGCCCAGGGAAGCATGGCGCCTGCGCAGTGCCCACAGGGTCCCGGAATGGCCTCTATTGACTAATTTCTGTACCAGATTCCACCCAGGATGAGTAAGCAGCAGGGCAGACAGGGCGCTCCCCAGGCTGGCCCCAGAGCTGTTGAGAAGGGTGGGAAGGCAGAGGGCCTTGGGTGCTCCAGTCACTGAGAAAGAGGCCCACCCCAGGCCCCCTCCGATCAGGGGCTCCCCTGAGAATCGCCCAGCCCCACCACACGCTCAACCCCCCGGGGGTGGGGAAGGGCACCCTGCTCCTCAGCAACACCCCAGGCTGGCCCCTCACGGTCACGGGCCTCCGCTCCAGCAGCGGATGCCACCTCACAACCCTGTAGAGGCAGCCACTGATTATGCAATGCCATTTATCAAGTCCTGTGTCCTCCAACAAGTCACCGTGACCTGGCAGGAGGCCAGGGGGCTGACCCTTCCTGTCCCTACTGGGTACCTGCCTGGGCAGGCAGGCTTTTTCAGACATTCGGGTCCCTTCCCACCACTTACTGCCTGGGACAGAGGGGCCAGCCCTTTCATTCCTAGGGCCTCAGTCTCCTCGCGTATACAATGGGCTCATGGCACCCTTCTCTCAGGGTTGTGAGGATCGAATGGGCTCAAAAACCCAGTGCAATTTGCATGTGATCAGAGCTCAGTAACTGGTGGCTGCCATCAGAATTCCCAGGAAACCCACCTGGTTCTACGCCCCCCCTCTCCCTGGAAGATCTGGGCAGGGTGGGGCAAAAGAATAGAATGTCCGAGGAGAGGAGGGCCGCTCCCCTCCCCCCACCCCAGCTCTCAGGCACTTTGCAAAGACCAGTAGCAGCACCTCCATCCGCACCTTTGTTTGCTCTCAGTCTCCTCTCCCCTGCCGGCTGGCCGGCGGGACTTCCCATCCCCAGCCTCTGCTCCTGGAGCGGCAGCAAACCCTTGTCAGCAAACAGCACATTAATTGCTTCTTGGCTGGGTTTCAAATGATATCACAGAACCGGGCTGCTCAATTTGAGCGAATGGAAAGGAGGAAGGAGGGGCACCCGGCAACTGGCGCAAGAGCCCGGGATGATGGGTAGCTCCAATTTCTAATTAATTGACTGCTCAGATGGAACAAATCTGAAACCCCAACAGGTTGGGTGAGCAAGCCCCGGGCTCCCCGCCAGCCCCTTTCATCAGAGGAGAGCAGAGCTCCCTGGTCTTGACCACCTTCAGGCAGGGGAGCTCTGGGGCCCTGCCTCCCACTGTCCAGAGGGGCTAACAGAGCTGACCCTGTCACGGCCACAAGGTCCCTGGACTCTTCACTCAACCACCTGTTTAGCCGTCAAGTATTAAGCTCCCAGAGAGTAAGTTCCTGGGGGAGGGGCTCCACTCTAGTGCCCACAGAGGCACCGCAGTCCTGGCACAAAGCCTGGCCCAAAACAAGAACAAAAGCTGTTCAATAACTGTACTAAGTGAAAGAACGAATGAAATACTGAATGCTGAGCACGGCGCTGGGTTCTTGAGCTACAACACTGAACAAATCCGACACAGGTCCTGGTCTCATGGCACTTACACTCTGGTGCCAGGACTGCTGTTAACCAAATAATGAGACAGTTAAAAACAACTCTGTAGCCACAGTCAGCACGAAGAAGTCGCCCCCAAAGGTCAGAGGATGAGGATAGTGGAACATGTCCCCAACAGAGAGGCCAGGGACCCAGACACTAACAGTGAGGAGGAGCTTGCCATCACCTGTGTGCAAACCCAGGATGGCTTCTGCCAACTCCATGCTCCCTAGGGTCTCCCCAACACAGGCGCTGGCACACCCCTCCATCACAGAAGGCCGCCCACTTGCTGGTCCCACTTTCCACCAGGTGGGGTCCAGTGGTGACTGGGGACGAGTTCCTGGAAAATTGTGCTTCCGGGGTGCTGCCCTGAGGCAGCGGGCACAATGGGCACAGATGAGCACACGGGGCCTGGAGACGCCTAGACCATGCAGGACCCCCAGCCCCCAGGCACTTTTCTTCATAGCCAGGTCCAGGTCTTACTGAGTCTCTGGGCCTCTCAATGCCTGAGTGTCAGGATGTGACACACACACACCCACCTTGTGCTCCTGGAAACTGGGAAGGGCGTGTTTCCGAAAGCATCTGGGGAGGGTGGGACACAGGCCTGGGTTTGAGTCTCAGTTCTGCTCCTTCCTGTGAGACCCGGGAAAAATTACTGAGCCACCCCTCTTCCGTAAGATGGAATAAAACTATCGGCAGAGGAACAGCTACCATGTCACAGACGCAAAAAGATAGGCACACAGACCGCTGAGGTTGACCGCGGATGACTTCTGTTACCCTGGCTCCCTTTTCTGATATTATTGGGGTGGAATATGGGAAACCGCCCTGGGCCCCCATTTCTGCCTCCCTCTTCAGGTCCCTCCAGCGGTACCACCTTTTACCACCCCACGCGTGTGTGGGACCAGCTCCCACCTGCCGCCTCCTTGAACTAGGAATCCTGGGTCCTTTTCCACTCAGAGCTGCCTAATATTTGGAAAGTGGTAAATCACTGTGAGATATGATCTGTATCAATATTAATCAGTGATGGCTCCAGAATTTCCATAAAACCGGGGCTTAAAGGTAGCCTTCTGTTTAGGAGAAGGGCTGGGAACCTGTCTAGAGAAACACACTGATTTGCACAGATTGTGTGTTTATTTGGAATATCTTTGGGACATGTTGATGGAGACTTCGGGGCGGGGGGGTGCCGGGACTCTCAGCACCACACAACCACCGCCTGCACTGACTGTACCAAGCACTGTGCCAAAAGCCATACACACATCGACTCATTTAATTCTCTTAATAACCAATGAGGTATCATCATTTCTACACATAAGTAAAACTGAGGGAGGCTAAGTAACTTGCCCAAGATCTTGTAGCCACCTCAGGACCACAGGCAAGACTCGAACCCAGGTCTGGAGGGTGGCAAGTCTACCACTGCTATTCACTGCAACTGCTACCCTCCTGGCCTTGCTCCCAGCTGCCCCCTGCCCCACTGGAGGACACCCGTCCCGCCTGCCCGACCACCCAGGCCGCCAGGCTGCAGCTGGAGGGCCTCAAACTTCAAACTTCCCACAAATGGATTTCTGAACAGGGCCCTTTTTTTTTTTCTCCTGGCGGGAAGCTGACAAGGCTGTTCCTCTGGGTTCCTGCTGTCTAGGGCTTTTGAAAACATTAGTGGGGGGCTTAGACTCACTCAGGAGACTGGTGGGTGCTGGCTCCAGTCTGAGCCCCTCGCTGGGGTCCCACCCCCAACTGAGGGAAGAGTGGGGGCTCCGAAATTCCCCTGAGGAGTGTGCCCCCACCCTGACACACCTGACAGAGTCTCTTGCACAGATGCTGGCCGGGCCCCTGAGACTGCACTGCACAATGAGGCCGCACCTGCAAGGAATGTCTGTAAATCCCGCGGCTCTGCACAGGGCAGCCAGATCGCAGGGAACGGCAGCAAATCCCAGGATAAAAGCAGAAGCCATCCTGTTGACAATTCATTCACGTTTCTCCCCCAAATCCATCCACAACAGAACTGTTAAGCTCATGTTTCCTCTCCTGTTGCAAACAATTGTAAAAATGATTGGTATCTGCCCTCAGTGTAGAGCCCGTCTGCTTCATCCCCAGGCTAAATCTTTCTGGAAGGGCCGCATGTGTGAAAAGCATGCGTTCCCCAGACGCGCCGCAGATAATGGTTACCCTCAGAAACCGTGATCGCGCTGCTCAGAGCAGAGAAATGCAAAGGCTGGCCAGCATACTGCTGACTTTCTGGAAGCCGGGGGCCTGCTGCAGACTCTGGGCTGGGCACCCGAGAGCTATGTCTGGAAACTGGGCTGTTCTACAGGGCGACACTCTGCCTCTTGACCTCCTGCATGAGTCTCCCCTGCCTTTGTCCGTGGCTCTAAAATCTCTCTGCAAAGTAAAAATGGTATTGGGGAGACAGGGGGAGGGATAAGGAAGAGAGCTCAGGTAGGGCCGGGACCCCTGGGTCTGATCCTGGCCTTGACCCTGACTGGCTGTGCCTCTCGGGATTCTGGGTTTCTCACCTGGACATTGGAGCAGATGACGTCCTATGAGCGAGACACGCAGACTGAGAGATGTTTGAGCCAGAAAGCACCGAAGATCCCAGTGCCAGCAGCCAGTGCCCCGCTAAGCGAGGGAGCCACAACTGGGGGCAGTTTGGCTCTAGCTACATATGTACACACAGGACTGCAGGGGCTTGAAGGAGCCCGGAATTGATGCCATGATACAGATTATTTTTTTAAAAAACATAAGTTTTATGTACGATGAAAATGCCCTCCATTTCCCTGCACATCCCTCTCGCCTTCCTCCAGCAACAGCCTTAATTTTACGGAAGGACCCATCCCTCCACACTCTCATTCCAGCCCGGGCGGAGCACTAGCCCCTCTCTAAGCTAATCAGGACATGGTCTTCCCCTGGCCAAGCAATGGGTTCAGGGGAGCCCACGTGACCAAAGCCAGTCCAATCAGAGTGAGCCCCAGGCCCTCCACTGGGGTTGCTGGGACAAAGCTTCTCCACCTATCCCGCTAGACAAAACAGAGAGGATGTTGGGGCAGAGCTGCTGTCGCCAACTTTTAACCACATGGGGACTGAGACTAGAACTAGCTCTGTTTAAAGGAACCAAGGAATGGGACAAAATAAGCCCCACCATGGAGACAGTTCGGGTTGTAGATCGAGCCACAGCAGATCTACCCGTGGACTCTGCAGAGAATACTAAGAAAGCCTCACGTGATCCCTCCCTTTCCTAATCCCCCCCTTAAAGGAGTCCTTTGCTTCTTGAGAGACCAGACCGGACCCAGGAGCACAGAGAGCCAGTTCCCCAGGTTAGAAATGGATTCATCCAGTCACCCATTATTCAACAGACATTTACCGAGTGTCAACGCTGTGCCATCAGTAGTGATCAAGGCGTCATCCCTGGCCTTAAGAGCTCTCTGGCAGGCAGACACAAGCCCACACACTGGCCGTTCTGCTGCAGTGTGACGGTCACCCTAACAGAGGATGGTGGAGGCTGTGCATCCACACAGCCTCCAACCCCGTGGGGGGAAACCATGGCAACCACATACCCGCTTAGATGTATAACCAGCAACCTTTCACCCGCTGACCTCGGTAGTCCTCAAAGCAGCCCCGTGTCAGCAGCTGGCCAGAGGAAGAGGCCGAGGCCCGAGCAATAGGGAGTGACCTGCTCAGGTTCACACAGTAAGTGCGGGACTGAGCAGGGTGAAACCCAGTCTTGCAAAGTGCCCGCCATTACACACATCACAACATCCTTTCTTACTTGATGGCTGCACAGGACCCCAGAGTTGGCAACAGTAGGACAAAGACTGGCCATTTGCCCCCAGAGGATATCAGGGGTCCCTTGGGAAGGCGCCGCAGGGAGTCAGAAGCAGGCCATGCATCCGCTGGATAGGGAGAGGCTCCGTGTGCCCACTGCCGTGGCAGCAGCCCTTCTGGGCATCTTGTCATGGGCACACGCCAGACTCTGGAGCAGGGCTTCGTCATCGCCAGGGCCACACCAACCGAGGGACAGCTTTCAGAGTCACGAATGCTTCACACCAGAACCTGAGCGGAGTCCTGATCGCTTGGCCACGTTTAACGCAGTCGAGGAAGACGGGAAAGGGTCCACGGCCACCGACCCAAGGGGAAGCACCAGAGTCACCCCCACCCCCACAACTCTCGCTGTGAGGGCGGTGGGGTCCGGGGTCGCGGTGAAGTCCGTCCTCCCCTGCCTTCATTTTATACCATATGACGAAGACCCAGAGAAAAACAAAGGTTTTTAGAACAGAGGACGAGCGCCGGCTTTGGAATCCAAAGGTCCCGAGTTTGAGTCCCTGCACCGAACTTGGCATTATGCTCCTTTAAATAATATTAACCACTAGCAATAACACCCATCACGGAGGGTTTCTGACGCTCAGTTTCCTCGTCTGTAAAATGGAGGGAACACCCGCCGGCTGGGGCTCGCGGGCAGTGCGCGGGACGCACAGGGACACACAGCGGCTGCTGGATGAACGGCAGCCGTAACGCAGGCAGCGGCACTATCTTTTGGCTGCTACTACCCTCACACAGAGATGGCCACTCAGTGTGCCCTGGAGGAAATGAGCCCAGCTGTAAAATAAAACTGGAGACGCCCTTACTGAAAGCGAGGCAGAAGGAAACTTGGGTCTAGAATAACACCCCCCAAAGCAAAATATGAGGGTAAATGCGTAATTTCACAGAAGCAGCCGATGCCCCCCGCCACCCCGCCCAGAGCTCCGGAGCCACAAAGCCAGCGAGGACTCAGAGCCCCAATCCTCTCTGCCTGGGAGGGGACTCAGGGCACTGGAGTCTCACGGCCAGCCCTAGGACACTGTAGTGTAGTTGTCCCCTTCAAGTCCCCTCATCCTAGAGCCCGCATGCCATTGGGCCAAGGCTCGGGAGACCTGGTAAACTTTCTCATCTGAGACCTTCTCGTCTTCCCTAAAACAGGCCTGGCTGCCCTGGCCCCAGCCCCCTGCAGGCTCCTCCCGCGGGCTGTCACCACCCAGCAGCTCCAGTGGCTGGAAGCGGGAGGGCTAAGGTCAGCCTGGCTCCCGGTTCCTTGGGGAACCTACCGCCCAGCCGTGAGGCCCAAGGCAGGTGGCAAGAGCAGGTCCTGCGGAGACTAACTTCAAGTCCCGGGCATGCGTCACCAGGCCTGGGCGGGCAGGCCAGAGCACTCGCGGCCAGTAGGGCTGGCCGGGCAAGGGACTCAGGCTCGGACACCCACCTGGTCTTGCCTCTCCTCACACTTCCCCCAGAACAGCTGGTCCCAGACCCCAGGCAGCCTGGAATCCCAGCCCTGCCCTTCTCCTGGTCCCCTCCGCAGCTGTCTCTCCCGGAAGCAACCTGCGCCCCTTGGGCGGCAGCCCCACCTGCCTTGCGCCTCGGCTCAGGACAGACCCCCGCTGAATCCGGGTAGCGTCCCCTCCGTTCGCGGCACATCTAGCACCAAAGCTGCCAGCACATGGTCGCGTCCCTCGGGAGCTCCCGGGGCACTTGTAGCAGCGCCAGCAACGCCAATAATGTCACAACAGCTGCCACTGAGTGCCTCCTATACGCTAGTCACTCTGCCAGAGGGGTCTCATCTGTTTATGAGACCCGTCCCAACCCTGCAAGGTAAGCACTGCAGTCCGCATCACACAGATGGATCAACTGAAGGTCAGACAGCTAAGGTATCCCCCCAAGGACTAACAGAGAGCCAGTGCAGAGCTGAGGTAGAACCCAGGATTGTCTATGCAGAAAGAGCACTGACTTTGGGGTTAGCTATTAGCATGCCACCTTTGCGATTATTTAATATTATTTAAGTAATATTAATAACCATAATCAAAAGGAACAATAAGAGCTAACACCAACAGAGGAGGTATATATGCCAAACACTTTCTATAGGCTTCCACCGCGTTAACTCAATCCTCCCAACAGCCCTAGAGGGAGAGTCTATCCCCTCATTAGACGGGAAGAGTGAGCGACAAGCCCGAGGCCCCAGGGTCTGTGAGCACAGAGCCAGGACCTGGACCAGAGCCCCCCTCCCTCCAGCATCCTCTGCGGTCGCCCACTCACTCAGGGCCTCATCCCTGGTTCTACTACCTGAGAAATCTAATACCTAAAATTTCCCACGTTGGTTAATATCATCTGATGTACATCAAACACAATCAAAACCATTAACTTCAAAAAAAAAAAAAAAGTTGAGGGGCCCCCTAGGGCCACATGGGGCCCACCAGTCACCCCCAGACTACACCCTGCCTTGGAGAGAAGAGGGCCCTGTAGGGTCCAGAGCCATCACAGGGCCCCCATCACTCTGGCACTGGGTGGACAACAGCCTGAGACTTGGGAACAGGGCCACCTGGAGGATGGACAGCAAGGAGACAGAGCCGCGGGGGCTTGGACCAGTCGCTGAGGAGAGCAGGCCATCAGGCACCTAACCTCCACACCTGAAGGAGTCAGCCATGCAGAGGCCTTGTCCCAGGAAGAACACCGAAGGGACTGGGCCACCCCTCTGCTCCTGTCCTGGCACCTCCCCCAAAGGAAGTCCCATCGCCACACACCCTCCCCTCCAGCCACTTCCCCATTCCCTCCCGCTGTTTCCATGGCAATGGGCGATCCTCTTGGTAAACAAAAAACTGTTTTTCTTTCTCTCAAAGGTCACCTAAAATGAGACACCCCTGCCTGTCCTTTACCCAGGTATTTTTAAGCCTTGAAGGACTGTCACCACATCACCCAAGCCGACCTCTCCACCCCCAGAGCTGAGATGTGGTGTCATGTCACACCACGAAAGGCACCACCTACGCCCCTCCCCAGCACCAGCTCGGCAACACCGATGGGTCCATTTCAGGGAAACAAGAAATCGGACACTTCAGCAAACACTCCTGCTATTTCTTCCTCCTCTGCTGTTTCCTGGCTCAGCAACTGCACTAGGTGGCCCTCCGGTCATTCCTTGGGTAGCAGAAGCCACCAGACGCACGACACATTGCTGGGCTGCTCCCGGGGAAGAACAAACCTGTGCCCAGGCGTGGAAGGGGAGACTTAGACACTGGAAGAAGAAAGGCTCTGAGAGGCAGATAAGATTTATGGACAGAGCTCCACAGTTTCCCTCGTCCCTGGACACACCAAGGGTCCTGTGTGTGGTTTTATTCTTCAGCTTCGGCACTGTCCAGTCCCAGCTCGCTGGGAAAAAGCTGCGCTCCGCAAGCACTCCATCGGCCACTTTTCACAAAAGGACTCAGTTATACCCCAACAATGCTTCCCGCAGCCCCAGACCCCAGGCTTAATGTTCTCCAAGGGACATTTATCTTGTTGGGGAATCAGCCCACTCTGGCCAAACGTCCCAAAACCACACACCTCCTCAAGCTGCAGAGGTTTCCCGGGTGATGCCTTCATCAGAAAGTGTTCAAAACTGGTTTCTCATGCCAATGTTACCACCACCAGCTCTGCCTCCATCACTCACCTCCGCAGCCACCACTCCCTCCCCCGCCCCAGCTGGGCCCAGAGACCCACGCTGTCTCTTCCCCACTGGGGTCTCACACCCCACACACCCCCAGCGTGTTCAAAGGGCTTTCCACCAGTTGCTTCTCAGACGCGAGCCAGCCATCTAGTTGTCCCCGCTCTAAGACAGGAATAGATCGGAGTCGGGGCAGGGTGCAAAATAAGAGCTTGGCACCTCCCAAAGCCTTGACACGCCGGAGAGCAGAATCAGCAAGCTGGGGACGACTTGTTCTACGGTGTCCACTTCCCGGTCAGTGGCCCCTGCAAACAGCCAGGAGGAAAGGCACAGCAAGGACTCTCTCCGTCACCTCACACTTGCTCCTGCTCCCCTCCCAGCCCACGATGAGGCTCTTAGCCTGGGCTGGGTGAGCCGGCCCCAGGCTCTCCCCGGGCGCCGGCCGGAAGTGAGTGGCGGCAAAGCTCCAAGCCCCGGACTCCCTGCAAGAGAGATGACCTGCTGAGCCCGGGGCATGGGCAGTGGGCAGCCACATCCTGACCCAACCGAACACCACTCAGTCCACCCCGGGCGCGGAGGGCGGCTGCCCAGGGCAGGGTCTGCAGCCAAACACTGCATTCCTAAGGGAAAGGGCTGCAGCAGACACAGGTCCGGCCCCAGCGCCAGCCTCTTACTACCGCCGTGACTACAGGTACGCGTCCTGCGGTCGGGCCGCCTGGGGTCAGGGGCCGGGTCTGCCACTCCGGCTGTTTGACCCAGGACAGTATGTTACTACCCGCTTCTGCAAGATGTGGGTAGTAATGTTCACCTCACAGACTTATTAGGATGGTTACATGAATCAATACCTATAAGGTACCTAGAACAGCTTCTGGTGCATGTATTTATTTATTTATTTATTTATTTTTAAGGTTTTATTTATTCTTAGGTAGAGGGAAAGGGAGGGAGAAAGAGAGGGAGAGAAGCATCGACGTGAGAGACAAACATCGACGGGTTGTCTGCTGTACAGGCCCCAAGGGGAGACCGAACCCGCAACCCAGGCGTGTGCCCTCACTGGGCATCTAACCGGTGGCCTTTCACTTTGTGGGACGACACCCAACCAACTGAGCCACACCGACCAGGGCACTTGTGGTGTATTTATAAGCACTTGGTTAGCTTTATAATCTTTTTAATTTTCCACTTAATTAGTATTACTACTAGCCCCCCGAGCAGAGCATCTGGGACAAATGGCCTCTGATTTTCTGAAGTAAAACCCTAACTTCGGTCCTGCTCATGGGGTACCTTAGGAACCGGGGCCGACCTAACTTCACTTCCCGGCACACGACACAGTTCTGGGTACACAGCTGGTGCCTGGTGTGTGTTTCCTGAATTGAACCAACGAGATTCCAGGTCCCTCTCTGCCCACCTCATCCCTAGCTTCTGTCTTCATCTCGGTCCAAGGCCTGCACAGTTCTGCCATCTCAGGAAGCCCGTAAAACTACAAAGGCACCGCAGGGAGGAAATGAAACTTTGGGAAGGGAGATGGTGGCCATGAACAGACAGATCTACGTGGACAACTCCAAGTGAAGGAAGGACACTTCGGATAAGTCACGCGGCTACTTGCTGGCAGGGGAGACACATGTAACTCTCACACTGAGGCCCCGGGAACCAGTGTGCGGTATCACAGAAGCTCCACCTCTACAGACCATCCCCTGTCAAGTCATCCCACGGGCAGCCCCTGAGCTGCTTCCTCAACCAGACACACAGCTGGAGAATTCCAGAAGGAGCTGCGAGTGCCCACACATCCACACCCTGCAGTAGTAACAGAGACAGAGGCTGCCAGTGTCGAGGCCCCACATCTGTAGAGGCAGGGCCTGAGTGTTTACATAAGGCCTGCAAACCCTTTTGGTGTGATGCAAGATGCCAGCCGCAGCCTCGGTTTCCGTTGCATTGAGAATTCCTAGAGCAAGGCCGCAGGGGCCCAGCTCTCTTTCCCACACGGGGGTGCCACAGGGAGGCCGAGCCTTCGGGCCGGGACCCCTGCAAAGCGGCCTAAAGGCAGCTGCCCTTAACGCGCGGCCTCTCTCCCCGTCCCACATGCCTTGATAAGGGCTCCTGCCACTAATGAGACTCCGAGCGGAAACGAACCTGTGGTGAGCGAAAAAGCTGCTGCCCCGAACTTTCCAGAGCCACAGACTAGCTTACGGATCAGTGAGAGCCCAACCATGTCAGGAACATGAAATTGGGGCTCAGGTTCGGGGAGGCGGCCTTGGAAATAAGAACTTGACCTTAACCCTGCTGAACACTCAGATCACGTGACAGCTCCTAAGAAGTGCCAGTTAAATATGCTAAACTGAGCAATTGCAACTAGTAGAACCCAAGTCTTTGCCATTTTATTCAAAAATGTTTACTTCATGTTTCCCTATTAAATATAAGCAACTTCCCCCTTGTATATATTTGCACCGCATTCACACAATGTGTTCCCCATCAACATGTGAATTATGGGCGCAGGCCCTGAAATGTTAGTTTTGTGCTAAGATAAATATTAGAATAATATTCACTCTGCCTGTTTGAAGTAGTCACCACCACAATTGGGGACTGAAGAGCGCAGGCACCACGGGCTTTGGTAAGTAAGCAAAGGGTAACCGGCGATCCCCCCGGGGAGGGGGGGCGGTGTCACTGTGCCCTCCTGCAACACTTTCACCGCCTCTGTGGCCGTTTTATCTGCCGAGGGGGCCGCACAGCCTCCCCGATGGCCCTGGGCAAATACCCTGAGCCTCCGAGCCTGACCCTGTGACGAAGATGGGGCTCCTCGTGTGCCCAGCACCTGTCCCTGCTAGCCCCAGCACCACCACCAAACCCCGCCTGAGCTTCCTGACGACTTTACCTGAGCTCTGGAAAGAAAGAGACAGAAAGAAAGAAGCAGGAAGGGAGGGAAGGCCCCCGGGAACAAATCCCCCCTCTCTGAGTCCTATGTGGCCGCGCTGGCTAGATAAGGACTGGTTCTCTGTTCACGTGGCCCCGCACCTCGCAGAGGTGGTTCCCCCGCAGGCCTGCCTCTGCGGGCTGACGAAAGCAAGATGCACTGAGGGGACAGTTTGGAAACAGCACGCTCCGCTCGGCCACACAAAACTCACATGCGGGCCATGTCTGAGGAAAGCCACAGGGCACGTGTCCAGGCCACCCACAGCCAGCAGCCCACCCCAGGTCCTGGCAATTCAGACCTTTCTGGTCCCTTTGAGCTCAAAAAGATGCTTGGGTGCGTCAGGAAGCCTCACTCTGCAGGCGAGAGTGCTCTGGGGGGATGGTTCAAGCAAGCTAGCAGCGCCTCGTGGAGCCCGCTTCCCTGGATTAATTCTCTCGCAGGTGTCATAAACCAAGTGTAAGGGAACCAGGGCAGGTGTGAGGACGCCCATCTCACGGTTGTGGAAAGGAGGCTGAGAGAGGCTCACCCAAGATCGGCTCGCTGCTGAGGGGCATCTCTCTGTGGCCCCCTGCAGAGCCGGTGCATCACGTCTGCCCAAGGGATCTGTCTATGAACTGCATCGCTGGAACTTTCCCTCTGTGTTTGGGAAAGTCTGAAACACTACGGCCAGGGTCTGTCATGAGCAGCATATCTTTTTTTTTTTTTTAATTGATTCCAGAGAAAAGAAACAGGAGGGAAACATCGATTGGTTGCCTCTTACACACACCCTGAATGGGGACTGAACCCACAACCCTGGCAAGTGCCCTGACCAGGAATCAAACCGGTGACCTTTCAGTTTGCAGGACAACGCCTAACCAACTGAGTCACACTGGCCATGGCAAGCAGCACATCTTATGCCTCTCAGGACCTCAGTCCCCTCAACTGTAAAATAAACGGCTGTCCTAATTATCATTATTATTGCTGCTACCAAGAGGGTTAGGACTTCATAGTCCCATCAAGCTCTTACCCTGATCACCCATTCAAATTACACAGAGAACCACACGCAGCTGAGAGCCGTGTCCCACCTAGGAAGCGTCTGCTCCCCGACCCCTCAAAGCCCCTCAATGCCCCCAGCCCAGTGACCTACATCCCCTAAAATTCGACCAACAAGGCGCTGAAGAGCAGAGCTGGGCTGCTGGCGGCGGCGTGAGACACGGGTGGGTACTCCCTGCCCTGTGAACCCACTCCCTTCCCTGCCGGAAAAACGTGACGTGGCTGGGCCTGCCTTGGGGAACATTAGGTTGGGATCATTTGCGCTCCATTCAATTATTGCTATGAAATGTATGAGCAGAACACTATAGCTGATGGACTGGATTACTGTGAAAAATAAATGGGTTTGAATTTCAAACTGGAAGACATCTCCGACCGACGGATCCAAACGAAGTAACTCTAGACCTTGTCCTCCTCGGCCTGCCGCACTCTGCTCAAAAGGGGATGCGCCTCGTTTACCAGGATTCCAGGTCCATCCTGGTAACGTGCCCAGCTTAAACCCGGCTAATTAAATTTAGCCACAGCCACCTCACTCCGAACAGGGGGAGAAGGGGGCCATAAATCACGCTGCCCGAGCTCCCCACAAATTGCCTCTCCCCTAAGAGAACCTCTCCATCTGAGAAAACGCATCCAAGGCAGTGTGTGGCGGCGAGGCCCTGGTAATTGGCCCTCCCCTTGGCGTGGCCTCTCCCACTCACCCGCCAGCGAAGAATAATGAGCAGCCAGGGCGTGAGGAGGCTCAAGAAATGGGGAAGAAAAGGTTTTGCGCTGCAGGACCCCAGGCCAGCAGGCCAGTCTTGCTCCAGCCAGCCCAGGGTGGCAGGGGAGCAGTGGGGGCAGGGAGCACCGGAACCTTCTCCTAGGTGTGGCCCGTTCCATCTTAGACGCACTTCTCACAGCCCACAAGCCGCACTGGCAGGTAGTGACCTGGACCCATGCACAGTCAGCAAGTCCTTGGTGACTTCATTCTGCACAGCCCCCGGGGCGGCATGTGTGGACAGTGGCGTCTGCTTCTCAGAACCCCAGGGCGGAAGCCCCAACTCTGCAGAGTAAGTAAACCAGGAAGGACTTCCTGGAGGAAGGGCCAGAAAGGAAGTACCCTCAGGACTTCCGCACGGTTCCCTCTGCGTGGGCACCTTCACTCAGGTCCCCCTGCTTCTTCCCCAAACCACCAGGGTGGGGGACAAGGCAGGGGGAGTGCTCCAGATAGTGCCTCTGTGTCTCTGTATTCCCTGCGCGAGTTGCTCTTTTTCTGCCCAAAGTCAAGAAAAAACTCCGCATCCTTTTAGCAACAGCAGCGGCCCCCATTATGTGCAGGAAATCCCTTCAGGTATGAAGGGAGAAGGTCAGCGAGAGACAGCAGCAGGGAAAGTGAAAATGCAGGCAGGCCTGGGATGGGAAGTTTGCAGAGCGCTAATCCCCTGCACCAAGGGACTGATTTTAACAAGGCAGGCGGTTTGCAAGACGCCTTGGGTTGACTCACACGGGCTGTTGTGGCAGGCTCTTCTGCTTTGTTCTGCGCTCAGAATTTTCTCATTTCAGGCTCTCTTATCCCAAAATGACTGTGCTGTGAAAACCGGCCCCATTTTGGACAACTCCTCAA
This sequence comes from Mormoops blainvillei, assembly GCA_004026545.1. Classification (NCBI taxonomy): domain Eukaryota; kingdom Metazoa; phylum Chordata; class Mammalia; order Chiroptera; family Mormoopidae; genus Mormoops; species Mormoops blainvillei. The sequence continues at coordinate 39,800 of PVJD01000957.1, forward strand.
TTTAAGGGACAGTTTTTACACGTCACTTTTCTGCACTACGCTGCCACTCAAAAAGGCAGGGTGGAGGGGATGATTTCAGGCTCATTCCCCATCCACATCCGCCTCTGCGGCCCACTAAGCTGAGGCAAGGTCCCTGGTGAGCGTGCGGTGCTCCGCGCTGAGGGAAAGGCTGGGTAATTGGGCTCTGCAGCTACGAAAGCCCAGCAGGCCACAGGGGAGCCCAGGCAGGTCCCTCCCCACGTGGCCGTCTCGACCCTCTCCCGCCGGACTTGGACAATAGCTATAATAGCGGACATGATTGCGCCCCAGGCACCAGGCGCTGTGCCAGGCACTTTACATGCACCATTTCATTCCCACAGCAGCTCTGAGGAGGGCACCATGATCCCCTCTTAGAGACAAAGAGACAGGCTTAAGGGAGTCAAGGAAGTTGGCCGAGGTCCTGCAGCTGACCACTGTGGAGCTGGGTCTCCGCCCCAGGGCTGACTCCCACCCAAATGCCCATCCTTCAGCCCCCTGGCTCTCGGGCTGTCCTTTCGCCAGCTCCAACCTGCGGCTGGGTTTTGAGAGGTGACAAGTACAGGGAGTTAGGCTGGGAAGAGCTGGTGACCACAGAAAAAGGAACCCAAGTCCACTGGGTTTCCCTGCTTTCCTGACAAGCCGTCCTAGCGCGTTACTGGGAGGGTGGATTCCCAGGTGTGCATGGACAAAGCTGCCACTGTCCACCAGCAGACCCCAAGCTGGGGAGCAGCACGGGACCACTCAGGAGCCGGAGGGGCAATGTCGGAGTCGGCGCCAGAAGCAGCAGAGACACCAGGAGGCCCCTCCTCTCCGTACGGCCGGCCATGTCTAAAGCAGGGCTGGAGCCAGAGGCAGCCGGCTGGGCCACATTCTGAGTCACAGAGGGGTGTGGGTGACGCCAGGCAGCCGAGCCGAAAAATGACCTTCTCCCTGAGGTCACTGCCAACACAGTGCTGGTCACATGGCAATCTGATGGCTTAGCCCACCTAGAACAGGGAGAAGGTCACTGGACAGGCATGTGATGTGGCCTGCATTGGAACCCACCGATCCCCCCTGCCAGAAAGGGGGACCAGCAGACAGCGCCGTCCTCGGCATAGGCAGCACCGCATGACAAGGTCCAGCCCCGAATGCAGGCACCCGTCCGGTGCTCTCCGTCACTGGAAGGCCGCGATGAGCCAGCCACACCTTCCCCAGCCAGCATCACTCCTCTCGATCCCCCTGGGTAAACACATGCCTCGTTGGCACTCACTTTGAAATCTGAATCTCCAAGTTGGAAACCCAGGGTTGTAAGCGATCAGACTTTGTTAATTTTGCCAGGCATCACCCACGGGGCCCAGCACGGCTCTCAGGGTGTGGCCGCCACTGGCCAAACCAGCCACATCTGCTTGCATTTCATCACCAACATGGTAAAGTTTGACTTTCAGGTGACCTTGAAATTCACAAACTCCAGCAGGGGTGGGGGTGGACAGGGGGGATAGAAGCCAAGAGAAAGCCGCTAAAAGGAAGCAGAAATAAAACAAGCTGGGGCTGCCCTCTGCTCCCCAAAATTAAATCCAAATGGACATATCAAAGGGCACTTATCCCAGCTATTTAGGCTCCAACACTCCTCTGCTTTAATCAAGTCCCGGGGAGAGAGAGCCCCGAGTGGCTGTCATTTCCTACCTGCCTTCACCTGCACAGCTCGGGCCTGAGTCTGGGAGTTATTTGGGGCGATTTTCCCCTAGCGCGCAAACCCTGCCACGCCGCCTCCTCTCTAAGCCCGGCCCCCTGGGCCCTGACATAGGGCCTCTGCCAGCCGGGGCTGCCCGGGTCCCAGGGAAGGTGGCAGGGTGAGAGGGAGGTGCTCTTCTCCCTCTGGGGCGTCTGGGAGGCTCCCAAGGGGACCTCCACGCAGGCCCCAGCTCTGACGGACCAGGTACCTCAGACAGGAGACCTAGTCACTGCAGGCAGGGCCTGGGTGTCGGAACTGGGGACGTGACTGGCAGCTGGGGGAGCCTTTGCCTTCCATCCACCTCGCTGTCGGGGAGCAGGAGTGTTTCATCCGTTTCTGAGCCCCAGGTGCCCCTCGGCAGAACAAGACTAGGGAAGGCAAAGAATAACCGCATTTTCCTAACACAATGACACGTGCTCATAGATCGATGTAAATACAGCCCTTCACTTCGCAAAGGCCCTTTAATCTTGGCCTCCCACAACCCCACTGGGTAGGAGCTGTGGCGGTCTCTGCTCAGAGAGGGCAGGTGTGCCGCCTGAGGCCACACAGCCCGTAGGCAGAGAGCTGGGATGGGACTCGGGCCTGTCTGGCTCCTTGGCCTGCTCTGTGCCATGGCCCCGTGATGCCGTTCCAGCTCTGGCATTAACACGTCTGCTCAGAGACTTCCATGACATTTGCTCCTGGGCCAGCTCCCCCAGGGAAGTTACAGTGTCTGTTCTGGAGTGAGCCTCGGGGCCCCAGGGCAGAGGGCAGCAGATGACAGCGGCTGGGTACCCCGCTCTCCCAGCCCCACCTCCCGAAAGAGATCTGAGCACTTACTTAGTCCCTGCTGAACACCAGGGGCTTTCCACACTCCATCTCATTCCGTCCCCTTCAAGCCTCTCGGTCAGGAACTATTATCATGCCCATTGTACAGGCAACCGTGGGATTGCTTATCACACGTCAGGCGCTGGACGAGGCAGCTGGGGCTCAGGGAGAATCGCGGAGGTACCCAAGGTCCCACTTGGGATACAACCTCAAGCATACCAATGTTGTATCAATGTCAGTATTTGCGGGTAGAATCCCACAAATATCCCATTTTTTTCTTCCCGAGATGGTCCTCCCTCACCCTAGAGGCCGCCTTTCTGATGGTGTGTTCCAGGAAGCGTGGACTGTGTGCAGGCAGATGCTTGTGGGCTCTCTGGCCTCAGCTGGACCCCACGGCCAGCTGCACGTGGTCTGAACCCAGTCATGGAGTACAGAGGGATCGCGCCGGTGGTGGCGCCCCTACAGGCACTACGTGCAGGGGCTGGTGGCTCCATGGGCCAGCACGGGGTCACAGCCTGGGGCCCTCCCTGCGGGCAAACTCAGCCCCAGCTCAGCAACCCTGGAGGCTGAGGCCAGAGCAAAAGCCCAGCCCCAAAGATCTGAAATCTTGTGCCCCTGTCTTCCTCCTCCTCCTCCCGCCTATCCCCACACTTCCCCAGGCAGCCCTGAGCTGGGTCAGATGGGGCATCTTCGACCCTCTTGACAGAAGGGTCGACACCCAGGATAGCCAGGTGATGTGGACTCTCAAGGTTGGTGAGATCTTCAAGTTTACAAAGTCCTCACCCCTGCCGTCCCCAACATGCAGCCCTGCCGGGAACAGGAACACAGACTTTGGGGCCAGCATGCTGCTCTGACCTTGACCTCTCTGAGGGTCCGTTTCTTCACCTATAAAATGGGGACAGTAACAGAGCAGGTGGGGTTGGCTCAGCCCAGCTGTCAGCCTCCAAGGGGAGCTGGGAGAGGGCCGGCTGCACCAGATGAGACAGGAAGTCAGGACACCTGTGAAGGAAAAGGGGCAGGTACATGGAGGGCTGGAACTGCCAGTGAGGCAGGGCACCAGCACGTACTCCGTGCCCCCCAGCGCTGGCAGGTGGCCAAAGAGAGGCCCCAAGGGGGCGAAGACAATACCAGGGAAAAGAAAGGTGCAGGGCAAGGCGGCCGTGAGCTGTAACTGAGCTCCTACCAAAACCTGCGAGAGAACAGGAGAGCAAGGGAACGTGCCAAGAGCAACCTCCAAGCCTGTGGTGCCCGTAGCTCCGTGGGGGCGCCCCAGCACAAAGGGCCTTCGACCCTACCCTGAGGTTCATTTCCAAAGCCCCAAGGTATTGTCTGGCTCCCAGTCAAGGCAGGTCCCGCCCTCCGCAGCCAGCTCTGCCTTCAAGGCTGCAGCATGGTCCAGCAAGTGTCTCCACAGACAGGGTCGCCTCTGCCACTCTCACGGCCCTGCCTGGGGTCTCACGGCCCTGCCTGGGGTCTCGCGGGCTTGAGGATGCAGGTAGGGGGAGGTGGAGCGGGGAGTGAGGATATGGTGGGGAACGGGGACCCTGGTCATCACGAGAACCCTTAGGGAGCCAGGAGGCCTCACACATACCCCCTAAGACTGTCCCATGCCCCAATCAGGAGTCACTGCCATCCCCTCCAGGGTGGCTGGACAGCCTTGCACCCACAGGGATGTGACACTATAGAATGACCCAGAGGCGGCAGACACCCTGTGAACGCTGTGCCAAGCAGGTCCCGCGGCCCTGAGTAGAGGCATGCAGGGAACGGAGCCATCCGTCCCAGGTTCAAGTCCAAAGCCTGGCACTTGCCAGCTGTCAGGAAGGTCCTGGGCCACAGCCCGCTCACCTAGGCAGTTACGGGGTGGGGGACGCACAGGCTTCTGTGAGGAATGGAGGAGGTGGCGGGCATCCTCTAGTGGGAGCAGCAGGCAGGACCCTTCTCCAGAGCCCGAGGCCTCTCACTGCTGAGGGGCAGGAAACCACTGGACCCAGAGTGTGATGCTGAATGGTCCCAGAGCCAAGGCAATGCCCCTTTGTAGGGTAATCAGGGTCAAAGCAAAGATCCTCATGCGGGGCCCCTAGCGGTGGGCACCAGCGTGGGCGGATCCCTGGGCAGAAAGGAGGGCTGTGCATCCCTCTAGGATGAAGGCCTGGAGGGGCAGCTCCCACCCCCAGAGCAGGGGCGGTGCCCAGGACAGGATTTCTGCTTTGATTAAATCCTCTTTCTCGGAGGAGGAAACCGCCCATCTCCCCTCCACCTGCAACAGACCAGGCTGCCCGAGCAGGACCTGGTTCCTCAGCCTGCAACCCAGGACCAGCCGCGGCAGGGCAGAGCGCCGCCCGCAGCAGCTCTGCTCTGTGAAGGCAGTTCCGCAGCTGGACGGTTCCTTGACAGTTATTGGCAGGGCCTCGTTACCCAAGGACGGGGTGGGGGAGGGGACAAAGGAGGAAAAGCCAATTTCGTGTCCCACAGAGAAACGATTGCTGCTGACAGCTGTCAGTAGGAAAGCGGGGGGCGCATGCCCACGTAATCTAAGCTCAGCCGCCCAGGTCTCCCCTCAACCCAGAAATGAGCTTGTTAGGAGAGCCCGGATCCCAGCCGTTTCCCTTGACGGCTCCCTTCCCCTAATACACGCAGCAAATTGGCAACCTGTCCTCCGGCATTTGCATCCCGCGTCCCTGGAGGGAGATATCTCTATTATTCCGTTTTGGATAAAGGAGTCCATTTGCGATGACAGGTAGCAAACGCCTCTTTAATAAGCCACACAAGCAGCCAGAGAGCGCCGGGCAGTGGAGAGGGACTTGACAAATAGGTAGATTTGCAACCGGGGAGCATTAGTGGGGCCAGGCGCAGCAGTAAGCTGAGGGAGCGCGGGGGCTGTGAGACGAATCACCCCTTGTTATTCTGATTTAACCATCTCCCTGCTGGAGCCCCTGTCCACCACCTGAAAGGGGCAGACTCAGGAGACGACACAGAGATGGCTTTCTGACCCCGGATTTGCTAGCTGCATCCTGATGCTGAGTGCATCGTTTGCCCTGGTGCGGCAAAACTCCCGTGTCAGTAGGCAGGTCTTTGAAGAATGGTCCCTGCCTCTCCCTCATCTCGATCCCAGCCTCTGCTGCCTTTTATTTCAATAATCTCAATTTTAAGAGAAATAAACATTTCCTCCGCTCCAACCCTGCTTCTCCACTGTGTTGCCCTAAGCCACCAGAAGTCTGTTCCCCTCTTTCATTTCGTTTTCCTTGATGCAACCAGCTGGTCACTCAGTTCTCCCTCCCTGGGACCTGGCTTCTCCCACGTCCCTAAACCGAAGTTGCTGGGCCTGGGATGTTGGGTTCTGTCCAGCCGTGTCCCAGCCAATGTTTAACGGCCAGCTCGCTGAAAAAATAAATAAATTAAAACCTGATTTGTAGTGTTTGCCGATCTCTATGGTGTAAATGCTTACTCTGGGGCTGTTTCAAGCTTCCAACGGAATGTCACCAAACTTGGAGATGGGAAGACACACACACAGCGGGCTCCCGGGAGCCGACCCCAGCACCCTGCTGATTCTGTTCCTCCTGCGTGCCGTCCCCCTCCCCTCAGCCTGAGGGAAAACACCTCCGACGCTGACTTCAGCGTGAACCCGCACACACAGGCCTCTCCCCCCAACCCCAGCCACACTCCACCACCCACCCCAACATTGCTCTCGCCCCGTGGACGCGGTGGCTTTCACAGGTGCCACGCCTCAGATGATCCAAATCTCTGCTCCGTCACCTGAGAACACCTGTGTGATTTGGGGCACATTCCATAAACACGTCGCGCCTCAGTTTCCACATCTACAGACGGACATCCGAGCTCATGGGGGCACAAGAGTTAACTGAGGCGCCATGAGGTACGGTACCTGGCACACGGGGGACACTCAGTGACGCTGGTAGTCCTCCTCCTCACCCGCTGACAGGGTCGCTGGGACGGAACCACGGCTGGAGGCTCCCACCTCCTGCCCGAGGGGCTCAGCTGCCTGAGCAGGACTGGGAGTGTGGCTGGTTCTCAGGGGCAAACAGACACCAGTTGACCCCGGAACAAAGCCACGCACTCCGCTGCCCCTTCCTCCAGCACCAGCGCTCCTTGTGAGGTCCGGCGGGGCCGTCCTCCGCCTGCACCGTGGCTGCGCATTAGAATCACCTGGGGAGCCTAACAACCTATTCAGGCAGGGTTTCCCACGCACCCAGAGTCGGATTTAACAAGCCCACAGTGCTGGTTGAGCATCAGGATTTGTTTTCATCTCTCCAGGTGATTCTAATGTGCAGCCCAGATTGAGAACCATGGGAATTCAATGAACAGAACTCCTCAAAGCGGCCGCTGAGCACGTGTGTGAGAGGTCAGCTTTTGTCCCAGGAGGGCTCTGGCCTCACACCACATTTGGAGGCCTCCTTCCTGGTGCCCAAAGGCCCAGGCCCAGGGAATGCCCGTGGCAGGCGTGACCCACAGACCACGCTGCAGAGGGGGTTCCAGCAACTAACGTGGTACCCAAATGCTGTGTCTCCGTGCAATGCTGTGGTGCCCACCTCAATGCCCACCTTCCTGCTCTGAGACCCAAGCAAGGCTCTGGTCACGTGAGGAGCATTCTGGGGGGCTGTGTGTGCACAGCCAACACGACTGTCCACAATGGCCTCAACCCAAGGCAGCAAACACAACATATGGGTGGGTGGCCAGAACCCACAGCGTCCCCTGCAAATAAAAGGGAGTGGAATTTCTGTCTCCCAGTGTGTTTTCTAGGGGATGCTAATTCTACAGGACAATCACCAAGATTCTGGGAGGGAGCTGCTTAGATGCAGATGCACCTGACGGAAGCTGTACAGATCAGAGAGAGGCAAATCGGTTTCTTTACTGCAGGATTTCTCAGGGTCTTGGTATAACGGGCATGAGGAGTCTCCAAGACAGGAGATAAGACACAGCATTCCCCGAACTCATTAGATCATGGACCCTTTTCCCACAGAGTATCTCCCAGGACCAGTAATCCGCAAAACACGTTTGGCAAAGGCTCCGGGGGATCCCATGGCTGGCAGGCCCTGCCAGGACATCAGGTCCCCAGCCTGTGGTCCATGCATACAATGCATACTGTCACAAGAGCCTGCCTGGCCCCGTCTGCACCAAAGGACAGTCCCCAAGAAGAGAAGCTGCTCTGGAGGCGCAGGAGGAAGACTCTAAGCCCAGGATCCACTCCAGATCCCACAAATAGGCTTGAACAGGCTTGGGCAAAGCGTGGATTATGTAAATAAGTATTTGGGGACTTTTTAAACATAGATTATTCACCCAATTAACTCTAATGGCCCCTCAGAGCTGAGAGACACTATTGTGTAAACATGTGGGGCTGAACGTGGTCTCGGCCTCAAGATTTCCTCAAAAGACGGGGTTTACGAGTCCCCCATACGGGTTCTCTCTGGGCCCCAACTTGGCACATAAGTTCATTGCCCAGAAGGGAATTCTGGCCTAAAATTTGAAAAGGGTAAGAATAAAAGGAAGGATCTAGCCCCCTTCGAGCAAGCAGGGAACACTCTGGGTACAGATTTTATATATTTTTTCATTTGCCATAAAACATACATTATATGACACAGAACATTTGGGAGCCTCTGGTAGCCTAGCTCTTTCCCAATAAGAAGAGAAATGGTAGGTTTCTCTCCAGCAGCCACTTACATTCACATATTCTAAATGTTTCCCTCTGGATGCAACACAGCTGTGAGGAAGGCCCACCCCGTGCCGCCTCGGTGAGGCGGTGGGGGCCCCACCCCCACTGGCTCCGCCCGAGATCTCAGGGGCCGGGCACCCCAGCCCCGGCACGGGGCCTCTGAGGGGAGTTGGGCCTCCTCCAGGACACGGGGCCAGAGGCCAGTTCCCCAACACAGGGAGCCTTGGAGTCTGAGGGGACTTGCTCATGGCCAGTATGCTGACTGACAGGGGACTAAGGGCTAATTTTCATCCTCAACCAGAAACAAGTCTTCTGGAACCCCCATGGCACCAAAGGCCATAGGGGATGCCTAGAGTCTGAGGGCCCGTCGGCCGCAGGGAGGCTACACCCCTACAGGGAGATGGGTTGAGGTCCGATTTTCTCTCGGTCCCCCACACACTCTCCATACGTAACACATCCTGTCACAAGAGCCGGGAACCTGGGAGTCACAGTTTCCTTCAGTCTCCCTCCCCGTTCATGCCCTGCCCGTCAGCTCCCCTGCCGACCTGGTCTCCAGAATCTCTCCTCGGCCACAGCCCCTGCCCCAACCAGCCGAGTCTCTCCCATGGACAACAGCGCAGCCTCACTGGTCTTCCAGCTTCCTCTCTGCTCCTTCTCAGTCCACTGTCTGCACTGGGGGGTCCAAATGTGACCGTGTCCCACTCCGGCAGAGGGTCCTTCCTACTGCTCACAGGATAAAGGCTTCGGCACAGCTCATGACTGATTGGGTCCCGCTCAGCCCATCGCTTCTCTCTGTCTAGGACTCTCTTCCCGCCCGTCTTTGCCAGGCGGCCTCTCAGCCTCCAGAGCTCAGATCGCACATCATTTCCTCTAGGAACCCAGTATGGACTCGTGTAGCTCCCTGGTAGCAAGGACCCAAACAATAACTACTCCCAGTGGCCAGCACCCGGCCACTGTAGGTGTTCAGTAAATATGTGTTGGACGGAAGGGCTTCACTAAGACAAACAACCAGGGGGACTGCGCATCTGCGGGCCCAGCACTATGAACGGCGGTCAAAGCAGGGGGAGAAGAAAGGGCAGGCTCATCCTTGATTTAGTCCTCCCAAGAGTCCCTTGAGGTCAGTGCTAAGTGTGCTGTAGTCGGGCCCAGAGAAGTAACATGCGGAGCCAGGAAGTGGCGAAGCCAGGGTTTGAACCCACATCTACCTGACTCCAAAGCCCATGATCTCTCTCCTGCAGGATTCAGCTCAGAAGTCGAATCAGGATGACGGGCTCAGCCATACTGACGGGGGAAGTGGCAAGGAGGGTCCCAACCAGGGAACCAACATGAGCAAGGGCATTGGTGGCGTGAGGCGGCCAGTGTGCTTGGAAAACGCGAGAGGTGCAGTGGGGCTGAAGAGGTTCTAGAAAACAGAAGCTGAGAGCTGGAGCAGTCTACAGAGCCAGGGAAGAAGCCTGTGGCAGGCCAGCCTGAGGAGCCTGGGTGTCACCCTGGGTGTCACCCTGGGTGACAGAGGTCATGACCTTAAACTCGTCCACCATGCCAGGGACCCTCACCAGCTGCCTGGGCATTTATAAGGAGGTAAGCCTGTTTATACCTGTTAGCAGAGCAGCATGACATCATCAGGCCCAGCACCGAATGTACGAGCCAAGCAATGAAGACAAGTACCATATATCAACATTTCTCTCTCAAAAACGGGCCCTCAATTAGCTCTTACCATCCCTTTAGGATCTAACGGGAAAATGTGTTCTGCTCCTGGTACAATCTTCTGAGAACTCCTAGGGCTGGAGGGGGGAAGATTTGGGCTCAAAGACAGTTCTTGATCGGCTGCCTCTTGCACACCCCCCAACTGGGGACCTGGCCCACAACCCAGACATGTGCCCTGACCAGGAATCGACCCCGCGACCTTTTGGTTTGCAGGCCGGCGCTCAACCCACTGAGCCACACCAGCCAGAGCCAGAGACAGTTCCTGAGAATGAACTGCATCCCACTGGCAATTCCAACCCCCTCACCGGCCCTCCTTCGCCAGGAAGCCTCCCAGGTGCAGAGGACAGTCGAGCTCTGCTGACCATGCCATTTAACATGTCAGTCCCCACCCCTCCTCTCTCACCTGCTGCCCAAGTGCCATTTTCCACTTCACAGTGGAATAAAGGACTGTCAGATCATTAACACCGGGTCCACATTATCTCGTTAATTCCTAGTCCCCAGTATTTCCTCCTGGCCCATCACCATCACGGCTCTCCCTTGCATTATAATCTTCTGCGGGGCTGAATGAACCTATTTCATGCCTCTGAATGGCCACCGGCGTGTGCAGGCAAGCACCCTGTGCCCACTTAGGCTGGAAAACATTTCGGTTTGTGTTTATGTATTGGTTAACTCCAAATCCACAAGGCCACCAACATTTCCTGAGGGCCTACTATGTGCCAGGCACTCGTGGGAACACAAAATGGTATGAAATACGGGATTGCTGCCTCATTAGATCAACAGGATTTCATCTCATGAAAAGTTAAAGCAATACAAGCTCTAAGGGAAAGTTCAAGAGAGGGGGTGTCCCAAGGCAGTACCTGCTTAAGTATCATGTGAATGACACGGGAGAGAGCTAGCAGCATTCAGACGGGGGAGAGCACTGGAACTTTGGACTAGGCTGGGGAGAGAAGGCTTCACACAAGAGCCACAGGAAGATTGCATCTGAGACTTAAAGATCAACCAGACCTTTGATCATGCGGAGGAAAGGGAGATGTCAACCCCGTTGGGCAGAAGGGCCAAGGCAAAAGTACTAACAAGAAGCCCGCCTGAGACTCGGATGGGAAATTGTACCCACAGACCCGGCCAAGTGACTCTGAGACTTGGCCCAGGCAGCGCTGTGGGGACACAGGCATTCCAAAGGCTACAGCTCTGTGCACGTGAGCACGGATGTGCACGGCATCCGTGGCCAAGGCGCTTATTCGCATCTGAGGCGGGGCTGCTTCTCCCACGGGGATCAGCAAGCAGGCAATATTTCGGGCACCGAAAGTCCTACCAAGAGTGCCAATCTCAACAGTGATGCTGATCACGCTCTTGGAAGACTCCCCTGTGTCAGCTATGAAGACCAGAGCAATAGAGAGGGCCTAGATAAGGAGCCCGGGACACCAGCCCACCAGTACATCCAGCCCTGGCAACTAAGAGCTGTTCCAGCTACAATTCTTCCCCAACAGACCTCATTACAGGGTGTGGATTTCAGAGTGTGCCCACGATCACCACGGCGCAGGGTAATTTGGGGCAAGCGCTGTCCCTCCTCTGGGCATCAGCTTCTTGGTCTAAACGTGGCAGGGGTGGACCTCTGGGCCTGGCCTGTACTACAACCCTAAGACCCAAAGGAATCATGAAATTCCCATCAGCTCAGTAAGGGGCAAGAGTTCACCGGGGTGCCAGCTTAGCCCGTTACTTCTGCAACGGAGACTGCCAGCCAGCCTTGTCTACAGTGGAACCTTACGTGACAGCTTGGAGATCGGGCACAGATAATCCCACCGCCACGCCAACAGGTCAGCTCTGCTACGACACTGGTTTGGGGATGCAAGGTCAGGGAGCTGAGGGTCCCAACGTTGTTCTCCAGCCAGGCCCTGCTTGCAGCAACCCCCTGATCCTCGTGGCCTCTGTTTTTAACAATGTAAAGTGAGGGCCAGTAACCTTCCGGCTGCCATTCCCCAAGCCCCCTCCTCTGCATGCCCCAGAGGGTAGGGAGAGAGGTCACGCGAGGCAGGACAGAGCAGTGCGAGGGGCCGGGCTGAACGCATTTCTGGGTTTGATTCCTCACTCATCCCGCTAGTGACCTTTTTGAACTTGTGTAAGTCTTGCAAGCCTTGATTACACTGGGAACATCATGCCTACGCCCTGTAGGGCGCTGGGGAACGTTTGAGATAAAATATGCCAAGTACCTAAGACACAGGAGGAACTCAGTGGCTGGTAATTATTATCAAAAGCACTTTTGTAACCAGAATACAACAGGCCAATGGAACAGGAGGAAACTCCATCGGCAGATGCAAACACACATGGGGTTTTAGCATATGACACAGGCAGCATTTCTACTCAGTGGAGTTGACATGGATTATTAAATAAATGGTCTCAGGACAACGGAGTGCTACTTTTTGTTGGTGGCAAGCGCAGAGAAAAGGATAGAGAGATCCATGCCTTTCTCCTTAAACTACAACAAATCCTTGTTGGAGCAGAGATTCAAATGTAAATAATAAAACCTTAAAACTTCTAGAAGAAAACATGGGTGAACAGTTTTAAAATCTTGCAGGGGAGAGGAATGCTCTCTAAGTGTGTCATTAAAAAAATAAAGAGTCACAAAAGAGGAAAATGTAACCACATAAAAGCCTAAAACTTTCTAGTTTACAAAAATATGTACGGTTAAATGAAATCTTTGCAAGATATGCAACAGAGTTACTTATCAACAAACACGGATGAAGGGTCTACCAAGTACCAGTTACTGCATCCCTGACATTCAAAGAGCTCTCGCCCTCCAGGTCTATAAAACGACCCCCAGGAGAATTACGAGCAAAGGACATGAACAGGCAATTTATAAAATAAGAAATACAAAACAGCCCTGACTGTTGTGGTTCAGGTGGTTGGGAGTTGTCCTGTGAAGCGAAAGTTTGCCAGTTCCGTTCCCAGTCAGGGCACATGCCTGGGTTTTGGGTTCTGTCCCAGGTCAGGGTGCGCAGGAGAGGCAACCAGTCGATGTTTCTATCTTGTATCAATGTTTCTCTCCCTCTCTCTCCCCCTCCCTTCCCCTCTCTCTAAAAACAAATAAATAAAATCCTTAAAAAAAAGAAATACAGAATGGCCACTAAGAAATCAAATAAATGCAAACAGGTGCAATACCTAATTTTTCTGCTACCATGGTGGCAAAGAACGAAAACATTAACAAAACCCAAGTTGGCTGGGGGGTAGGGAAACACGTGGTTATGCAGTGTGGGTGTCCTTCGAGGGGATGTATCAACATGATCCCTGTGCGTCCCCTCTGACCTACAAAGGGACATAGCTGCAAAGACGTTCACTGAAGTCTGCAGCAAAGGAAAATTGGACACAACAACCTAAATATGCACAAAGGGAAGACTCGCTGAGTAAGGTATGATATTCCAATAATCCTGGAACCCTGTTAACCAGCCAGAGAGCTGGGAAGCCCGTGACTTCATCAGCAAATGTCACGAGAGTGGCAGCAAGATGCGGCCTGGGAGCGGACAGCATGCTTGAGCATGACACTTGGAAAACAACAGAATAGCTTGACTCTGCCCACCATGTGAGAGATGGGGGTGATCTGGGGGCATCTACTGAGCCCTGGGGATCCATCCCAAAAAACGGCTGCATGTTCGAGGCAATGATCTCCATGCTCTGTGATGGAGGGGGGCGGTATGAAACACACCCTGGCTGCCTGCCCTCCCCGAAGTGGGTGGGGGGGAGGGTGCTGTGCTGTGGCTCTGCTCTAACATTTCAGGCAGGAAGACCCCCCAGCATGAACAGGTAGGCACTGAGGGCCCAGCATCTGGGTGGAGATACAGCGCCCCAGAAGCCAGGCCACCCCTGGGCAGAGTCCTTGGTCTGGGACCCACTCTCGGACCCAGACACCTGCAGGGCCCACCCGCTCGACTGGCCATGCCCGAAATCCACAGCCACCTGCGCGCAGACTCCGGCTCAGAGCCCGCTGCTGACCTGCAGATGCACATGGGTCACCAGGCCTCAATGCTGCGGACCCTGGTAGAGGTCAGGGCAAAGGGACAGCAAGAAGGAACCCAGGACAAAGAAGAGTCTGTCTGGGAGGTTCTCAGGCCTTCTCTGAAGACGGCTGTGGCACAGAAACCTCTGCTCAGACAAAGGTTATGACGGAAGCCCAGCTAGAAAACTCGCGTGCTCACTCCCATGAGGGCAGTCGCATGGGCAGGAGAGCCCAGGGGCTGAGGGCCGCCGTGCGCCAGGGCTGCGCTCGCTCCTCTGTGAGAGGCGATCAGGCAGGGGCAGAGCCCTGCCCTCCAGAAGCACACAGTAGGGTGGGGCAGAGGGGCTCCCCAGAGGCAGGCGAGAGGGGTGAGTGAGCGCGCATGTCAGCCAGCCGGAGACCAGAGTGGCTCCCAGGGCGGCTCCCAGGGCAGGGACCGCAGACGGTTCAGGAAGCTCTGAAGGTCCAGTCTGGGAAATGGGCAAAGCCAGTTTCAGAACCCGGGCTAGAAACACCCATTAGACAAGCCCAAGAAGAGGTCCCTGCCAAGGGGTGGCTGAGTCTGTTCTGACCAGAACAGGAGCAGTGACAGGAGAGAGCATGTGAGGGGGGCAGGAGCAGAACTGGGTACCCCCAAGAAGTCTAGGAGATAAGCGTTTAGTAATTCTGCTGTGACTGGAGCAAGCCGGGGCTGCACACGGCGGACCGCGCAGCCCGTGCTCCTCTGGCAGCCTGTGCCCTGCCAGAGAGAGGCGGGAACTCGCTAGTCCAGGGCCCCGTGGGGCTGGGCTCTCAGCAAACACGAGGAGCGGAAGGCAGCAGTCACAGGGCCAGCATCTGGGGCCGTGCCCCACCCCCACAGAGAAGGATCAGGCTGCGGGGACACAGGGCCCTGTCACACACTAAAGCCCGGCAGCAGAGGGGATGGGAGGCCCCTGAGGAGTTTTACACAGACGAGGCTTTACCAGGTGAGGCCAGAGGATGAGTGAGAGGAAGTGGAAGAGGTTTGACACAGAGACCATGTGGGTGGAGGAGCTACGGTGAGGTCAGACCCGGACAGGGATAGAGAGGAGATAAAGAATCAAGACCTACTTCAGGCCCTGCCTGGGTGGCTCAGTTGGTTGGAGCATCATCCTGTGCACCAAAAAGGCTGTGGGTTTGATCCCTGGTCAGGGCGTGTACAGGAGGCAGCCAATCGATGTTTCTCTCTCTCCCCCCACCCCCAACCTCTAAAATCAATAAACGTATCCTCCGGTGAGGAAGGAAGGAAGGAAGGGAGGGAGGGAGGGAGGGAGAGAGGAGGGAAGGAAGACTTTGGAAGCAGAATAAGCAGCAGCATCCTTCACGCAGGCTAGAAACCTGCACCTGCCTTGTCTCTTTCTCATGCCCTTGGCCTAAGTGGCCCCCAAGAGGGGCTGTCCCTGGATGAGGCAGCAGGCCTGAGAAGGGGGCATGGAAAGACCATCAGCTTGAGGGTGGGCCTGGGGAGCACCAGCTGCCTAAGAGGCAAGACACATGCAGCAGTGCTGGGTCGTACATCCTCAACCTCCTATAACCTGGACCGTTTCTTCTTTTTTTTTTTTTTTTTTTAAGATTTTATTTATTTTCTTTTTAGACAGAGAGGAAGGGATAGAGAAAGAGGGAAAAAAACTTTAATGTGTGGTTGCCTCTCACATGCCCCCCACTGGGGACCTGGCCTGCAACCCAGGCATGTGCACCGACTGGGGAATCAAACCGGCAACTCTTTGGTTCGCAGGCCAACGCTCAATCCGCTGAGCCACACCAGCCAGGGCTGGACCGTTTCTTCTTATCGACGCCGTGTCCCCTGACTGAGTGCCAAGAGCATGATGCCACACAGTGGGAGCTCAGCCCAACCTGCCACTGAAGGAAGGATGCCCAGCAGGCAGCTGGACATCCATCCACCTCTGGAGAGCAGGGCAGAGCAACATCTAGTGAGGGACCTGGGAGCCATAAGCAAAGAACAGTGGCGCCTAAGTTTTCTGCATGCTGACCTGCCGTGGGGGGCTGCTCTCGGAGCTCTACAGAGACTAGCTCAGTCGGTCCTCATGACCACCCTAGAGGTCAGCACTGTTATCGTGCCCAGTTTACAGGGGAGGAAACTATGTCTCAGAGAGGTTGAGCAACTTGCCAGAGGTCACACAGCTAGGAAGTTGTGGAGCCAGGGCTGGACCTAGGCCGAGCGGTCCCTCTAATCACTGTGCTGTGGAAATCAGGCCAGAGGAAGTGGGACAATGTGCTGTGGGAGAAAAGGACCAAGGACAGAGCCCAGGGCAATAGCCATGAGCAAGGAGCAGGCAGAGGAATGAGGTGCAGGAGAAATTGGGGGGAGCGGGGCTGCCGGTGAGCGTGCCTGGGTGAGTCAATGAATGAATGAGTTGGCAACGGCTAAGGAATGCAGCCGATGCAGACAGCTGGAGAAACGCGGGGGCAGTGTGGTCAGCGGTGCTGCGTTGCAGGGAGGACAGGAGGGCCCCTGATTTAGAATTGACTAGAAGCTGCCAGCCTGGCCCGGCCCGGCCACAGGACCTGGTGCTCGGCCTGGGAACGGCTGCACCAGAGCAGGCTTCGATCTGCTCTGCGTGGCTGCAAAACAGTCGCTTTCCCTCCATCCATGGCAGACTCTTGCTCCCTTCTAAGTTCCTTCAAGGGCGGAAAGGATCTGTTTCCCAAACAAATCACAGCAATTTCTAAAGCTCACGCTGCAAGATGTTGCCTATTTATAACCAGAAATTCCTCCACAACCAAACTGGACAAAGAAGAATAGCAACTCCATATTGTCTTTGATGTTGTTGGAACTGAGAAGAGCTCAGAATTGCGTCCTTGACCGTGCTCAAGTCACTCCTTTTCCCCATATATGGCCGGATCCACTGTTTGCCAGGACAAGCCGTGTTTTCCTTATTAAGCAATACACAAAGTTAGCAAACAGAGCCCGCACACTGCCCCACGTCCCAGTCCCAAATGTCACGATAACAGCAAGGGCCTGACGGCGCTGCAGAGCATCGGGCGGCCGAGCAGCCACAGGCACAGGCCAGAATACTGGGCTGCAGGTCAGGGCGCCTGCCCCGGTCCAGCCCACCACTGACCCAGGCCCTGGGTATCCCGATAGCAGTGGCTTCTGGGTGAAAACGGTGGTGTTGAATCCTTAGAGCAACCCTGAGGTGCGAGTATTATCAACACCATCCTACGGATGAGCAGAGCGAGGCCTAGAGAGGTCACATCACCTGTTCGAGGCCGTCCAGCTGGAATGGCAGAGGTGGAGAAGGACCCCTCTCTGTCCGACTTCAGAGCCCACCTTCTCTCGCGTCCCCGTGGGTCATTCTCTCTAGGCCTTGGTTTGCCCATCTGGAAACTGAGACAGCTGGAAAAACCGTTCGCCAACCCCTCCAACTCTCGGATTAGCACGTGTCCTGTTGTGGGGTGTCAGAGCCTTCCAAGGGGGCCTCCAGTGGAGGTCTGGAAGGGATGAATGGTAGCAGGCCTGTGGGGTGGCAGCCGCGGTCTGGGGCAGCAGCACGAAGCAGCACGGGGCCTCCGCTGCCTGTCGGGAAACCAGAACAGAGTCTTCTTCTTCTCTGCTCAGCGCCTCTTTGTCCCCAGGACTTCCCCAACCCCTGAAGGCCTCCCTCTCCAGGGGTCAATCTGACTGCAGAGCCCCCGCCATGTCTGGGCCTCGGGAGCCTGCCTTTGATCCCCAGGCCTCTGGGGTTTGACACCTGGGACACACAGAGCTGAAGGGGTGACCGTGGGATTGAATGCTGGGGCCCGAACATGCCATCCTCCCAAGTGAATGGATCCAACGTGGCCCTGAGACAGAGGCTGGAGCCCGTGCCACTGGGCCTCCTTGGAAAATTCACGATTGGGCCACGGCTACTCCTCAGAACCACCTGGGCGGGGGAGCTGAATAAACCTGTGGGCGGTGGGACTCCAGAGCTGCCTCCTGGGTGCCAATTTCCACAGTCGGGCCCCAAACCTGCAGGCCTACTTAGCCAGCACCCAGGATTTTATGATGGCATCGGTGCAACCCATTCCCCTAGGGCACTTCAAGCTGGTTTCTCAGCTGGCCCTCCTGCCTACCCCTCCTCTCTGTGTGAGAGCCCAAAACCTACAGCCTACTGGGCCCCCATACGATGCCACACAGCTGTGACTTTTCCTTTATAAGCTGCGTTTTTTTTAGTGTTTTTCTCATTAATCTGACAATAATAAACATAATAATAACCTGCACTTACAGATGCTTTCCATACTCCTAGAAACGGCAGCATCTCAATCCACGCGGGGACGAAGGGTGACCCCTTTCTAGCCCCTCCGCCTCCGGTGCGTGTGGTGCTGGGGTTACTACCAATGGATCAGTTCAATGAATCAGTTAAGCATCAGTTAAGTGAATGCATGAATGAACCCCTTTAGAAAGCAGTCTCTAGCAGCTGGTCTGCTTCCCACTGGGAACAATTTTTAAAGATGAGCAAATGTCCCGAGGAATGGTGACTACCCTTGGAGCCCAGAAGTGTTTAAATCCGTGATGACAGTCCGTCTTTTGCCGTAACCTGACGAATTGTTTGCAACCGGGCATCGACTGGGTGCTGTGGTTTTCCGAAGACGCCTCATCTCACCCCGCAACTGGCTACCCCTGACCTGCTACCGTCCAAAACTGTTTCATGGCGTCCACACCCATGCAGCCCACCACCACCCAGGTTACTGGAGACATCTGTCTTCTTTTTTGTTTTGAATTAGAACAAAATATTTATCGTTTTCATAAGCAGCATGTACTTTTTTAGTTCAAATGATACACAAGGATACAGGGTGAAGCGCGAAAGCCTGGCCCCAGAGCAGGCGAACCAGGTGGCACCGCCCTCTTCTCGGGGGCCCCCGGCCTCAGCGCTCCGCAGGCTGGTCCGCCGTCGCTAAGTGCAGCTCACACAAGTCTGTCCCTCCGCAGTGACTGAGGCCCAGGCCCGGGTCGTCACGTGCCATGCAGCCCTCGGGGCCTCTCTTCTCAGCACCAAAACATCTCTGCCTGCCCCGCCGTGGCCACTTCTTTGCACCCCAAACCATCTTACCGATCACTTGTCTTTAATTGTCTTATGTTGACTTAACAAAAAAAGCAACACACCTCACTGCTCAATATCAGCAAGTCCTCCGTCCCCCGAGGGAGTTCTTCCATCCCTCCAAGGCCCTGGTCTTCCCCACTTTTCCAGGCACAGTTCCCTGGCTCACTGCCACGCACCATCTGAACACCTGCCTGTCCCCTCTACAACCCCTGCTCTCCTGTGCTCTTAACTTTGCTCAAGGCCTTCCCACCTGGAAGTCTTCTCTACCCTAACTTTGCAGGACCGAGTCCCCTCCTCCCATGTCACAACTCAACCCATAGGCATCCTCCTCTGTGAGCGCTTGCCTGACTCCCCCAGGGGGAAGCAGTGGCTGGCCAGCCCGCTTCGGGCCTGCGTAATTCCACGAGGAGCTACTCCTCCCAGGTCTCGACCCCCCGGCAGACCACGGGCCCCCTGGGGGCGGGGGCCTTGTCTTGTGCCCTTGACTTCTCCAGACACACCGGCAGTGACAAGGACGTAGCAGGTGCGTGAACTAAAGGGCACTGTGTGGGTGGAAGAGGCATGAAGTTGCTTCAGCTGCAAGACACATGCAGTTGAGGAGCATCACGAAATGTAAAACACACGGAGCTGACAGTCACAGTATCAGGGTCCCAAAGGGAGGCGGAAAGGCTGGGGCTTTCCAGGCGCGTTCCCTGAGCAACGGCACCCCCAGCAAGGGTGACAACCCAAGCAAAGTCCTGGAAGTGAGGAGTAGTAGAAAATGAAGATGGGACACAAGGCAAGGTCCAATTCAGAGGTTCCCAAGCCCAGGAAAGAAGTTCAAAGTCAGACTACTGACCATCCAGGGCCACCAATCTGGTTAGTGGGATGGTGCCCTATGGGGGCTGAGCTCAGGGAATTCACATCTCGCCCTTCTCCCATCGGTTCCAGCCTTTCTCTCTGCCCGAAGGGACCATCTCTAGCATGTACCTTCATGGGCCCAAACCCTCCCACCCTCCAACGTTCACGAGACACCTTCCTCGTGACGCCAGGGGCTGAAAACCAAGACAGCACCTCACCAGTAGCAGAATCCAAACATCAGAAAAAGTGTCTGCTAAGGAGGCTCCAATAGAGTTTCACTGATTTTTCTAAGGATGGAAAGACAATGTCACTCAATTTAATTCAACAACATCTGCTGGCACGTGACCCATGCTGGTCCCCAAAACTGGGGAGACAGAGTCTTGCCAATGAACACATCCCACTTCCACAGCCCCATCCAAGAGACTCAACAGGATACGCCATCCGGGCATCACGTGGCTTCATATGGTCAGTTTTTGTACCTCTAAACACCAAATGGGTGGATTCCCTACCAAAAACTGGAGCCAGCTTCAGACTGTCTACAAATTGGTAAGGAGCTGAGTCTGGCAGGGGGACAGCTAGGTTGACACATACCTTATAAGGCCCTAGAACACAACCCGTACCTAAACAGCTGAAATTGGACCTGGCATGTACTGAACTTCAAGTCCAGAGGGACGCTGGTATAATTAGGCAACCCACAGGCTGGTGCTCAGAACATAACCCCCCAGAGAAATGAATCTGTCACACAATCCAGTCCTAAGGCAGAATTAGGGGCTGCGGCAACTCTTTCCCTACCGGCCAACGCCCAGACTTTCCAGGGTCAGCTGGTGTCCGTGAGGGGTCCCTAACCCCGCACAGCAAAATCCATCCTTCTGGAGCAAGTCCCACGTTGCCCCTTCTAGCTCCTCCCTCCTCTGCTCCCAGTCCTGTTCATCCTAACTTCTGGAAGTATGCAAAAGCCCCCACAACACACATGTACACACAGGTGCACACACACACCCTAGGTTGACACAGGTAAGCTACGGCCACATCCTTGGCAGGACTGCCTGCTCCCCAGGCTGGGCTGGCCCAGGGCTTTGAGAGTAACAGCTTGGGGGGAGAACCAGAGATAAGCGGGCACACAAGGGCGGACCCCTGCTGATGACTCGCACAGCTCTGTCCCCGGCCCAGACCTCTCCAGCAGCCCCGAACTCCTGCATCCAAAGGGATGACGGATGGCCCTCAGGAATCCCAAAAACAGCTCATCCAGGTGGAACTCATCTCTTTTCCTCCAGACCTGCTCCTGCACCACAGGCCCCCAACTCCAGGGATGACTCCACTGTCGCCCAGATTCCCAGGCACGAAGCACCGGATCCTTCATGTCCCATCCTTCCCCCCTCCCTCCTCATCCAGTCTATTAGCATCCGCTCTATTGGCAGGTCCTGCAGAGCCTCCCTCCAGCTATGTCTGTCCCGCCGCTGCCACTGTCTCCTACCAGGATGACCACAACAGCGTCCTAACTGGTCCTGCCTTCTAGAAGATCACCTGCCAGGGTGACCTTCAAATGCAGTCTGTCCATGGCAGGCCCACACCCACGTATCCTTCCAGGTAATGCCCTCTGTGTGGTCACAAGTTCTGCAGCTCTGGGCCCCTCCCACCTCTCCCACTGGACCCTCCCTTACACTCCGGTCCCCAGGGCACCGCCCTTCCTTCCGGTCCAGAAGTACATGCCTCCCCTCCTCACCAGGCCTTTGCCAGTGCTAGTCTCCCCACCCTGCGCCCTGACGGTTGTTCCTGAGCCTCTGCCCAGCTTGCCGTCTCCATCCTTCAGGTCTGGTTCACGCAGGAAGCCTTCGCCGGCCACCGTGGCTCCACACCAAGCCCTGTGGGCACCCACAGCCTGAGGCTCCCACTCACTTACACACCCCTCTCCTCCCCCGCACTGCCCAGGGCCAGGTGGAACGCGCTATCATCAGAGAAAACTATGCTGGACCACGGCGCTCTAGACTGTAAGCTCCCTGCGGGCAGGGGCTGAGTCTGTCCTGCCCCTCGACGTCACCCGGGGCCTGGCAGACAGCAGAAGCTCCATGTGGGCTGACCCAGTGAAGGGGCAGGGAGAGGCAAGGGCGTGGGGGCAGGCAGGGGGCTGAGGCCCGCCTCCTGTGCGTGGGGCCGCGCTTTGCGCCCATGGGCATTCTGCGTGGGGCAGCTCACCAGGGGAGGGTGTCTCCTGTGGGGAGGCACCTGGGCTGGTGCCACAAAGGCAGGTGAGCCACCAGGGACAGGAATGGTCCTCAGGGAAGAGTACACGATCCCACCCCTCAGGCACATACACCCCAGCCCGGCCCATGAGGGGACTGTCCACCCAGAGGACAGTCATCCTCCAAAGTCTCATCAGCATCAACCAGAGGGAGCCTGTGCCGCGTGACAGGGCCTTGGGGCAGGGTGGCCGAGCTCTGCCAGGGACGGCGCGCGCTTGTGACCAGGCCTAAGCTGGGCCTCCAGGTGTGTTCGGAGCTCCCCATTCTGGATTTTGGGACCACCCCTGCTCCCTGGGGTTGGGGGTCTGACCGTTTCCTGCTCTGTCAGGACAGGTCAGTGAAGGGGGCCGAGAGGTGAAGAGTAAGCCACAGACTCCACCCCCAGGCCTCGCTCCCACCACCGCCGGCGGACTCCGGCACCCCAGCCCAGAGCTGCCGCACGGGAGGCGGTCCTCCCAGGAGTAGGACACCTGCCCGGGCCCAGAGACCTGGGGGAGCTGGGGGGAACGTACAGCCCAACAGTCCGAGGCCAGGCGCCAGCTCCAGCTGTCACAGTATTGTTAAAAGTCAACTGTCTCCCGGGGAGGTGGTTACATGGCTGTTGGCTTTATAATGATTTGTTAAACTGAACATTTTCTATATGTGTTGTATTTCACAATTTTTTTAAGGCTAAAAGAGAAAGACAAAGCAACCGTCTTTGTGGAATGCAAACCCAGGTAAACGTCCAAACTCAGGCGGTGCCAGAGTCCCCTCCCAGGACCCAGCCGCTCACAGGGTCACGTGCAGAGCGAGTGGCCCAGTGAGCAGACCCCAGCAGCTGCCCTGCCCGGGGGCCTGCCACTCCAGGCCTGTGCTGATGGGGGGAGGCTGTGCCCATCCCAGCTATGTGCCATTGTGGGGGGAAAGGGCAGAAACAGGGAGGGCACACACTGCTCCTGGGCACTGCCACCCTCTCGTCACCAGGCCTGTCCCCGCCACCCTCCGGGTCGCAGGGCCCGGCACCCTCGGGTAGAAAAGAAAGGTGGGTCTGAGGACTCACTTTGGAAAAGAAAGTAAAATACTGCACAGAAAGCACACGGTTCGCACGTGAGCATGACACACGGAAACGGTCAGCCCTGCTTCTTGAAGAAATGCAAACCAAGGCAGCAGTAAGGTGCCATTCTCACCCAGCCGACCTGCGACAATTAAAAAGCGTGGCAAGACAGGAGCCGGCCAAGGGGCCAGGACAAAGGCCGCTCTCGTACCAAGGAGTGGAGTTTAAGTTGCGCACACTGTCTGCCGGCACCTTCGCTGTGCCCGCCCACCTGGCAGTTCCACCGCAAGGAGATAGCTCAGGAGACGAAAGGACAGGGACGCAGCGACGTGGGCACACTGACATTCCAAGCGGCACTCTTTACAGAAACAGGACACTGGAAGCGTCTGAAATGTCTGTCAATACGGGACTGGGGGCATGCGCTTTAGCTTAAGGGGCTCTATGCAGCACACTGAAAAGAAAAAGCGGTCGCTCCTAACTTACGTTTGAAAGATGTTCAAGAGCCAGTGTTGGAGGGAAAAGACTGGTTACAGGCTAGTATATTATAGTGTGCTATGATCCCATGTATAGTTGCAAGGCGTGTGTGTGCTTACATGGGTGTGCATATTCCAGCACACACGTGTGTATAATTCCTAAAGGCAAGACTATCTGGAAGGGTCCAAACCTGCGTAGCAGTGGATGGAGAAGGCAATTACGAGGGAGCTCCACTTGCTTTGGATTGCTTTAATTTTTTTTTTAATTGTCACCCAAGGATATGTTGGGGTTTGTTTGTTTTCTTATTGATTTTAGAGAGAGAGAGAGAGGAAGGCAGAGGCAGAGAGAAAGAGACAGAGAGACAGAGAAACATCGAACAGTTGCCTCCTGTACGTGCCCTGACCAGAGATCGAACCCACGACCTTTTTGGTGTGCGGGGCGATGCTCCAACCAACTGAGCCACCTGGCCAGGTCTGCTGTAATTTTTTATAACAATAATGTATGATCGCAAAGTAATAAAGATAGCCCACTAAAATAAAGCACAACGGAAGGAAAAACAGGCCTACAGCCACGAGGACAGGGAGAGCACGAGAGGGAACGACAGCAACGACATTTTGGAAACTGGAAAGCAGGTGAATGAGAGAAGCTGACTTAACAGACCTAAGTAAGCTAAATCCTAAGTCAGCAGTGAAGAAAGCCAAAAAGCTACCTGGTGTTCACCGTAGAATTATGCAAAGCCCCAGGAATTAGAGGCACCAAGGACCTGGAAAGGCGGGGCTGAGCACAGGAGGGCTGGCAGACAGCCCTGATAACCAGCTTTTAGGTGTGCGGTCCCCTGTCCAACTCCTGCAGCCAGGTGACCGCCCCTCTACTTACTGACAGAAGACCAGAGGGCTATTTTCTGTAAAGGGTAAGTAGAGGAACTCTGGTTTGGGACACCAAGCATAGCTGAGGGCAGGGGTACCATGCTGAAAATGGCGGAACTAAGTACAGGTTTACTCTGAATGTTAAGACCCCCTTGTCTTCTACCCTCCCCGCCCCCCATCAGGCTCTCTGGACGCTGACAGTCAGGTGAACGTCCTTGAAGCTGCACCACAGAGCAGGCTTCTCTGGGACATCTAGCCAGCCCTAGAGGAAACGGCCGGAAACTGCCCGAAAGGACTGCTGCTCTGTGAACGACACACACACACACAGCTTCCAACCAGCTCTGTAGTGAATGTGCACAGACAGGCAGAGATTATCGGACAGCAGAGGAAATTCTCTAACGTCAGGCAGAGGACAAAATAAACAGAATGAAAAAGAAACTTGGAAGAGAGAGATGATGCAAGGACAGTAAAACTTTAATGAATAATAGTTAATGCAATAAGAAATATGCTTCCATAGCAACCCAGGTGCCCATTAATAGATGAGTGGATAAAGAATCTGTAGGACATTTACACAATGGAATACTACTCAGCCAACGAAAAGAATGACACCTTACCATTTGTGACAGCATGGATGGACCTAGAGGGTGTAATGCCAAGTGAAATCAGTCAGAGAAGGACAAACACCATATGGTATCACTTACCTGTGAAAACTGAAGAACAAAACAAGCAAACAAACAAAACTGAAACAGACTCATAGGTACAGAGAACAGACTGATGGCTGCCAGAGGGGAGGCACTTGGGGGCTGGATTAAAAAGATGAAGGGATTAAAAAGTACAAACTGGCAGTCACAAAATAGTCCCAGGGGTGTGGAGTACAGCACCGGGAACAGAGTCAATAATATAGTAATGACTATGTACAGTGCCAGGTGGGTATTAGAAATATTGAGGGGACACACTATAAAGTATTTCATTTCTAAACACATACCCAAAACTCATAAAAATAGTATGGAATGTAAGCTGCAATAGAAAAAATAAAACATTAGGGAAGCCAGAAAACGAAAATATGCTTCTATGAAACTATAAGAGGATTCTACAAAGCAACAACATGCAGAGAACCAAATAATTCTTAGAAATTAAAAATACGATGGCAGAAGCAAAAACCTCAGTAGAAGGGACATAAGAAATTGCTGAGAGAATCTCTCAGAAAGTACAATTTAAAAAAAGGATTAAAAGGCCATGCTAAGAGGTTCAACATCTACATAATGAGACACACCAGCTATCACCACGACAATGCTGAGCCATAAACTACGGCAGCACCTCAGGCGCACATGACAGTGAATGCCCGCTGCTCAGGCAACCGGGGTGGTTGCTGTTCTTGGTTGGGCGTCAGCCCTGCTCCACGTCACTCATCCTGCCCCTGGAGCCAGGGGGCTAACCTAGGCGTGCTCTTCTCCTGGTGACGGTAAAGCCCAATCACAGGGGGGACTTCAGTCCTTTACTTGTACCATGATTACCAGCATCCCATTGGCCCAAAGCAAGCCATGCGTCTCAGCCCAGAGTCAGAGGAGGAGATGACAAAGTTAAAAGTTAAATGCAAAGGACACAAATAAGAGGAAGAGGCTATGTTTGGAACCAACCACATAAGAGTTCAAAAAAAAAAAAAAAGACAAATAGAAAGGATAGGAAGATACCATAAAATAGATCATTTCGACAGGTTTCATAAAATTAAAGGACATGAGTTTCTAGTTTGAAAATCCCACAGAGTACCTGGTAAATGAAAGTAAATAGAATCATACCAAAAAGCATACAAGGTATCAATTTCAGATCATTCAGAATACAAAGAAGTTCCTAGAAGCCTCTCAAGAGAAAATAACAGCAGGTTTCATACAAAAGATGGAAGGGAAAAAATGGCATCCGATTTTTCAATAGCAACTCCAGAAGCTAAAAGGCAATGAACGGACAAACCTTCAAAATTCTTAAGGAAAGTTATTTTCAAATTAGAATTCTATACCCAGCCAAACTATCACATTAAATGTGGATGGGGAAAATAATGAGTTTGCAACATGCACAAGGTTTAAAAAACTTAACCCCCAATACGCCCCTTCTCTGGAAACCTTAACGAGGACCTGCCACATGAAGGAGTAAATCAAGAAGAAGGAAGGATCATGAGAAACAGGAAATCCTGCTCAGAGAAAAATGAAACCAACTCCCAGGATAAGGGGGGAAGAAAAGCTCGGGAGTACAGCAAATATAGATGGCCACCTGTCCAGACCAGGGCAAGTCAGAGGCTCCAGGGGAGACTTTCTCAAGGAGATGAACCTGGTAAAATACTCATACGCCTGAATATATTGAGAGGAGATTCACACAACTGGGTGGGAATATGGAAACAAAATCATGATAAATGCACAGAAAATTAAGCAAACAACAAGTATTAATTATGGTGGGAATAAAAGGTTCTGTAGCCAAAGAAAAATACTCATAGTTTAATATGACACAGGCCAAATAATGTAAACACGGAACACTGATCTATCAGAACAGACTAACCCTCTTGGGACCACAGGGAACGCCATGAGTGTGCATGTGTGCAAGTGGACAGATAGTATGAAAGAAAGCTGGGTGCTCACCTTCCACTGTGGGGGTCAACTGGTGATGCTTAAAACTGAAAAATTAAAAGTAACAATACAAACATGCTTTGGAGAGTTACAGAAGTAAACATCAAGAAAAGTCAGGTAAAACGTTTGAAACTGGTTGTCTCTGGGAAGTAAAAATGAGGATAGATGAGTAGTTATGCGGAAGAGCGCTTCTTTTTCTGTAATAAGTGTTATATTAAGTTCTTAATTCTTTATGTTAATGTATAATTTTGATAACAAGTGCAAACTAAATTTAAAAAGCAAAGACGAATGCCCCCACTCCTCTCAAAAAGGGAAAGAATCAGTGAGAAAGCAGTGTGCTTGGCCACTGTCGAGAGCATGGAAACTAACAGGCAGGAAACCCACCCATGGCCCTGGCCAGGTGGCTCAGTTGGTTGGAGCGTCATCCCGCACACCAAAAAGTTGTGAGTTCAATTCCCGGTCAGGGCACATACCTAGGTTGCAGGTTTGGTCCCCAGTCGGAGCGCATACAGGAGGCAACTGATCGATGCTTCTCTCTCAAATCAATGCTTCTCTCTCTCCCTTCCTCTCTCTAAAAAATCAATTACAAACATATCCTTGGGTGAGGATTAAAATAAAATAAAAAAGAAAGAAAGAAATCCATCCATATCAGGCTGAGGAGCATAGAGGATAATGAAGCAGGTCACAGGCGGTCAGACCAAGAGTTGCTAGATCAGCAAAGGCTTCTGAAAAGCAGGTGATCAATGATTTCCAGGATGGGGTTAATAAGCTCCAGAAATCTTATACTCAAAGAGGTCTGTCCAAATATTATACTCTTTGCAACATTATATGAAAAAATGGAAAATTGGAAACCTCCCAAATGTTCATCAATAAAGGAATTAAACTGTAGACTCTCCACACAACAGAACACAAGGCAGATGTCTGAAGGGAGGGGGAGCCTGGGGTGCCGACGATGCGGACAGATGTCTAAGACACATTCTTAAATGAATGCAGAATGATATGGATCAGAGGAGTCCATTTATGTAAATACAAGGGTGGGAGTGTGTCTAAGTGTACGTGCGCACGCCGAGAAAAAAACGGCGAAACTGTTCGGCCAGCTACTAACAATAGCTGTTTCTGGGAGAGAGACCAAGGGGACTTAACACTTTCTATCTTACGTCCATCTGTCCTTCGGTGATACTCATTTGTCATTGAGCACCCAAATATGTTATGTACTATGCAGTTTGGACTTTTTACAATGAGATTCAACAACAACAACAACAAAAAAGACCAGGATTTAGAAATAAGAAAACACAAATACAAACATAATCAATTCAAACTTGTTTTCACTTTTAGAAATAAAATGTCACCCAGAGGCTAGAGAAAGGCGTGTGGCCTATTCAACCCAGGGTAGGGAAGGGCCCCTCCAGAAGGCTGGGAGCCCGTGAGTGGCCCCTCTCCCTGATTCCTGAGCCAGGAGCCTTGGCCACAGTCACCCGTGGGCAGCACTGGCCCTGCAGTGTCTGCCCCATGGGGAGTGGGACCCCGTCTCCCTCATGGCTCACATGCCTCAGAGGCTCACTTTGAGACACTTGGCCAGGACCTGGAGAGGGGCCTCACTGGCCTGGACCTCACGAGGCTGAGGTGAGGGTCCCTGTTGCAGTTAAGTGGGGACGTTCTGTCCCCTGCCTGGAAGCTGCCCCTTGCAGCCTGTGTAAGTCCCCGAGCGCCACTGCAGGGTTAACTATTCCAGCTTCCCCGGTGGTGGGTCCCAGGCTCCTAACAGGTATAAGCTAGGGATCCACCTGTCTTCAGCAGCGTGAAAGGCTTGAGGGAACACAGGCCCGGGAGCAGGTCTGCTCTGGGTTCTGCCACCAACTGCCTGTGTGACTCTGGGAAAGTCCCTCAGACGCTCTAACCCTCTGCAAGGAAGGACAACGACTCCCTCACTGGAGGCCCACAGGAGGGCTCACTGGACCGAGGCAGGCGGAGCAGCCAGCACAGCGCCTGGTGCCTGGTAGGTGCTCGACACGGCCCTGATTCTCAGAAACGGGTGCTAACGCTTGTGTTCGGCAGGGCCATGCGTGCCCCCACCTCCTTCAAAACCAGCCAGAGCTCAGGTCTGTGTATAACCTCGGGCACCGGAGGAGGGGAGGCCAGGGAGGGTGTGGGGGTGAGAGGAGGACCTGACAGGTCAAGAGGACGACAACACTGGGTAAAAAGACGACAACAGCAGGTGCGTCACGGAAAAGGCGGAGGGTATTCACTGGTACGGCCTTCCAAAGGCAAAGGAAGCCGCAGGCACGGGTGCAGAAGTGGGGACACCCCCTTGGGGCTCACAGGCAGTGTCTGGAAGGAGGCGAGGTCGATCAGAAAGGTCAGGATGGGCAGTCACAGGATGTCTGCTCCACAACTCTGAGAGGCAGATGTTGTCGTCCCCATTTTTCAGATAAGGAAACTGAGGTTCTCTGTAACTTGCCCAACGTTACCCGATTAGTAAACAGGTAATTCAACCTTTAAAAAAAAAAAGTTTGCGTCAAAGCACTATCTCAGGTATGGGGAGGACCTCATGCTAATAACAGAAAAATGCAAATTAATGTAGAGATACTGAATTCCTTCTTTTTTTATCTAATAAACAGGTGTTTTTAAAAATTATCATCCACAGACTGGTGAAAGGCATTGGGAAACAGACATTCTTGAACTCTGCTGGTAAGATCATACAGGGACAGGGACTCTCTGGAAAAGAACTGGCTGGCACATGTGACAGTTTCAAACATGCACATTAATTTAGCACCAACTATAAAAACGTCCAATGGACATACTTCCCCAGCTTAGCAATTCTACTTCTAGCATTTCTCCTACAGTTACCTGCACAACTAAACCCAATCGTGAGGCCATTCCCTGAAGTGTGCTTTGTAATTTTTTTAAAAGTCCATTGACGAGGGACTGACATGGCCATACCATGCTGTCGTGCCAATGTAGGAAGGTGTCCAGATACATTATGTAGAGTCACCACTCTTCATGCTGTAATGAAAGTTACGAGTTGATTTGTATTAAAAGGGTAGTGCCCACACACCAACACACACACAGCCCTTCTAGAAAGATACCTAAGAAATTGTTCATGGCGGTTATTTTAGGCTCTTCAAGTGTCCGCCATACACCCTCCTGCACTCTTTAAACTTTTTACCATGAATGTGGTAACTTTAAAAGCACTCACATAATTTAACCCAGAAAATCCACTTCTAAGAATTTCCCCCAACAAAAATGTGCCTTTCCCTCAACAAATATTTGTTGAACAATAAATGCGGGCAGAGATTTAGCTCTGAGGATGTTCGTTCGTGCCGGAGAAAATGCACAAGTGGAAGCAGCCCGTGTATCCATCCACAGTGAACAGCTCCCACCAGGGACAGGACGATCTGCGGCCCCGGCGAGGATGTCACTGGAGCAGCCAATGACAGCCACAGGCATTCACAACAAATAAGAGGGAAACCTGGGTTACAAAAATGCCATGTAGTCAGCATGATCCCATCTTGTTTTATATGCCGAGGGGGTGAGATGATTAGAATTTTTCCTTCCTTTGTAATTTATGACTTCCTCCAATAATCGTGTACTGCTTTGTAATAAGGAAAAAACTTTTATCTTATGAATAAATAGGAAATCTAGAACAAACGCTGGGATGAGATGCTTGCCTCTATGTGACACTAATGGTTTCCATAATCTCGGCGGTGATGAGAAGGCTCAGGCCCAGAACGCCATCAGATTCGAATCACCACCAGCCTGTTCCACAGCACCCATGCAGCGACTGCCGCCCTCGCTCTGACAATGGGGCGTGCCTGCACCTGGAGGTGGCCTCGAAATACAGGCGGCCTCGAAATACAGGCTCTGCATCTCAGGAGTCCCCACCTCCCTGCCCCTCTGGCATGCTGGAGGACCTTGTGCGGGCCACGTCCCCTCTGTGACTCTTTATATACAGACCGTAACTCCTGCCCTGCCTACCTTACAACGGGCTGATGGAAAGAGCAAACGAGAGCCCTACTGTGTGCCAGGCACTGGTGGCATGCTGCCCGCGTGTGAGGTTATCCCCTTGTCCATGTCACACCCGACTCTCACAGAGCCAGGATGGACATCTGGACATGACCCCAGGAACACACTGAGGTGGGGCGGTAGGTTTCAGCCAAACCCAAACTCCCAGCCCTGTACCCATCGCCCCACCCCCACCCCCGTTCGGGGCACTCAGCCGCACAAACCTGCTGTCCCCTCCCCGATGCATCTTTCAAGGAAGTCAGAGTCCCAAAGAAAAGCAAACCCCTTGGGCGGCTGCTGGAAGCAACAGTAGCCCTACTGTCCCAGTTAGAAGAATCTCTTTGCAAAGAAAGTTTTTACAAAGAGAAAGGCAAAGAGAAAAGGGGGGTTATGACAACAGAAGGGCAGAGCAAACCATTTCAAGTCCTGACACAGGCAAACTGGTTCGTAAAGTCACCTGCTTCTGAACAGGAACACAAAGCTCTGTCCTGTCATGCCACACAGCTGGGGTGCTGGGCATTGCCAACTGCCTTATATAAGCTCGTGAAAACCCCATTCGTTTGAGTTCCCTGTTTGTGCAAATAGTGTCAGGGGCGCATCCGAGCGCCCTGGCCATCCATCATCGCCAGTGCGTTTCCCAGGCTGGCGATGACTCACCTGGGCCCGAACCCACGCTGTGTACACACCACCGCGCTGTGCATTCTGCAGGCAGTTTCTGTCACCACGAGGCCTTTCAGTCTGTTGACGCCTCTTTCCCATTTATCAGGCCCACAACAGCCACGTTAATGACGATGACACCCCGAGCATTCAGGGGGAGAGGCAAAGGGGCCACAGTGACTGCAAGCATGGGTCGTGTATTTATTCTGATCAATCAGTCCCACCAAAACTTGGGGGCTCAGAAGCCACTGCTCCGGCAGCACATCTGCTCTGGAGAGGAAAGAGCCAAGGGTCTTAAGATATCTTTGCAGGAAGCCCCACACCGGTCCCGAGCAGGAACCTTGAAGAAGGGTGAGAAGGTTTGAGGGCACGTGGGGCAGTGGGACCTCAAAAACCCAGGGTCAGCAGCTGCCCTCCTGGTGAGCGTGAGGGTGGAGGAGCCTGGTTCAAAGCCTCCCAGAAACTCCCAAGTCCAGACCTAGGGTCAACCACACCCCCAGCAGACCTAGTCTGCCCCGACTGATCGATGCCAAGCCAGTTGTTTAACCCTCAAACAGAAATTCTTCTCTAGAAGTCCATTTAAAAAAGAAAACACACACACACCCACTTGCAGCCTCAGAGCACAAAATCCCATGGAACAAGAAAGGTTCAACTGCAGGCATGCCCCAGAGCCCGCATTCAGGAGTTTGATTTACGGCCGTATGATTCAATGCCCTGACTTTACACAGCAATGAACAAGAGGCAAGGCCCATTTGCGTTCCTGAAAAAGAGGTACATTCACTTAGTTACATATTTGACATGAGCTCAGATGAGCAAACAGTACGATACATCCCAGTATGATACTCAGAAAAAGGTACGCTTTAAAATCTCAGAGTATATTGAGCCCTCCTATTGATGTACATAAATAAAAACAGACACATTCAGACATATATAACTAACATACGAACCCTGGCTAACGTTCACGTTAACCCGCGGAGGCTAACGCCACCGAAAGGGACTAGAAAGCATTAAACCAAAGCCTGCAACACGCTTCTCACAAAATCGGCGCCTTGCAGAAGCAACAGTGGATGCTTCTAAGAGTTCCTGGGCAACAGGGCTCCTTAGCTCTCCTTGGTGAGCACAGATATTGTACTTTGGTCCTGCCTCCTCCCCCCAACAGGAAGTGTTTTCCAGGAGACCTTGGACCCTAACCACAAATGTACATCCATGTCTTGTTCCGACAGGAAAGACTTAAAGTAAGCCTGGTTATTCTTGAGGAGATTCTTTCTTACTTATTAAGCATTTGTATGATTTAAATCCTGTTCCAGGGGCTAGAGAAGTGGTGATGGACAAATCCTTAAGCTCATGAGACTCACATTCTAGTGAGGAATGTTGCTTTTGCTGATATGTTTCTTAACCAAGGTGACAAAGCCCTTTGAAATTCACACTTTTATCAAGAGTCTGATTTTTCTCGAATATTTAAACCTCGACTCCAATCAATATTTCTACTAAAAGGGCCACGTGATCCTGAGGTCGGTGCTCCTGAGAAAAAAGGTCCACGAATTGGAACACTGGGTTCTCATTTTGGTCTCTGAGTTACCCCTCGCAGGTCAGATGTTCATCTACGTTCAGTCTTTTCCTTACCATCCAGCTGTGGGAAAACTGAGCATCAGACCACCTACCAAGAATCCAGAGAGTTCTCAACACCTCTAGCAAGTCCCGAGATGCTTCCGTGGTGCCCTCCAGACAGTTGTCCCCAAGGGTTAAAACGATCGCTTAGACAAACACATCACTAGGTAAAGAGAACTCACTCTGCGAGATCTAACTGGGGGTCCCAGAGTACGTCCCAAGGAACATACAACACGGGAGAAGCACCGTGCTCGCCTGGGGCCTGGATGGCCCGCGGGAACGCTGGTCTGGCAGAGCCCCGGGGAGGCCGCCAACGTGGGGCAGCTCCACAGCCTCAAAGACAGAACTCAGCCGCGTCAACGGGGACGGGTGCAGGCTACACACCTGCGCCTCCTGTGGGGCACAGGTTGGGAAGAGGGAGCATCGCTGCTCCCTGGGAAAGGGGCAGCTTTGTGGCCCACTCCCCGGCAGCCCAGGCAGAGCTGGAGCCTTTCCAGGCTTTTAATCATCCTTGGACTCACCGCCCCAGGACTCGGGGACAGGAGGCCCAGCTGAGTTTGCTCAGAACTGAGATAATGCATTTTCTAACTCAAACATACACCTCAGCTCGCTACCACCTCATTCACTTTTCCAGAGTGGTTATAATTACAGTATTTGTTTCATAATTGCTGCTTACTGGCACATACAAAATCCCCAAATCTTAGAATAAATTACAGCTCCCTTTTTTATTTAACAGACATTGTGCTGCTGGTTTACAAAGAGGAGGTGACACCTCCAAGTCTTACTGTAAGGGCTAGCCTAAGGTGAGCACAGCGAAGCTTGCGTTTTCAGCAGGTGATGTGACTTATTAGTACAAAAGAGAATTACTGAAAATAATTTTATTGAACAGCTTAATTATGGATTTCTCAATTCTAGGCTCAAGGGCTGGTGAGAACACCTTTGATCTGCCCTCTTTCTGGCTTGCTGCTGACCTCGCACAAACGATGAAGAAATGCAAGCTGGTTGTGGTCGGTGTCCCCCACAGGGCATTTGGTATAATGGCTTAACCCTGCAACACCAACTTTTCAAGTCCTATTTAAAGAGGGCTCTGGCCCCGGCACTGTGGTTCAGTTGGTTGGAGCGTTGCTTTGTGCACCAAAGGGTTGCCGGTTCAATTCCCAGTCAGGACACTTGCCTAGGTTGCAGGTTTGATCCCCAGTTGGGGTACATACAGGAGGCAACTAATTAATGTTTCTCTCTCACACTGATGTTTCGTTCTCTCTTTCTCCTTCCTCTCTCTAAAATCAATGGAAACGAGGACTTAAAAAACAAACAAACAAACAAACAAATAAATAAGGCTCCGTACTTCTCTGGAGAAAAGACTGTGTGACACTGGATGTTACTCTATGTCTGGGGGTTCCCCAGAAAACTGTGACAAGCTGGCCTTGGACCCTGGCGCTAAGACAAGCAGAGGGACAGACGTGCAGCTGGAACCAGGGCGGTGGGACCCGGACAGGCAGGAAGGCAGCAGGCAACAGGTTTAAACCTCATTTCCAACGTGCCTTTTGCCTCTGAGTGAGGCCAGGAGCTGACACAGCTGTCAGAGCCCCAAAGAGAATGTTTGAAACAACTCCGTGCTGCTATGCAGGGAGGAGGGACCGGCGGAGTCACTCCCATCCCCTAAGATGTTTGAGCCAGGTGTGCTCAACAAAAGGCCACGCCACCACGCTGCTACCTGCAGAGGCTGTGTTTGCTCACCATGCAGGAGGGGCCTCTGGGCCCCTGAGGAGCCCACAAATGGCTCTTCACTCCTGGCTGCAGGGAAAACAAAACCTTACCTTCTGAGACAGGCACCTCCTTTCCCACTGGGGTGACCATGGAAGTCCCCTGCCCCAGACCCCAGAGGACATTCCCAGATAGCGCTGCTCTCAGACAAAAGCAAACTCGGGTCCCATCAGAAGGAAATCCCCCCGCAAGGCTGGAAATAGGAGCGTGGGTCCTTCCTCTACCTCACCCCGCCCCCCCACACACACACACACTACTGCCCCTGCCTGCCTCCAAGGCCGCGGCTATCCGATGGCCATTGACCCAAACAGCCGTCCACAGGGGCCCCGGGTCGGGAGGCCCAGGTCCCAGTGCTGCGAGTGGGGATGTAACCTGACAGCGATGTCATTCCTAGAGATGAGCACCTTCTGTGCCCAAGGCTCCAAGTCAGAAGCTGGCAACACAGAAGGGCTAAGTGGTCCAAGTCTCTGCCCGCAAGGAGCTTGTGGTCTAGGGTGGGCTAGAGTCACCCACTTCCTGTCACACGACCTCAGCCAAGCCCCTTCATGCTTAGCCTCAGCCCTTATCTGGAGAAGGGGACAAAACTATTTTGTTAAATAAGATACTGATCAAACGAGTCCAGATGCCACCCATGAGAGGCTGCCTGGCACAGCGGCTAAGAGACGCCCCGACCACAGGCTGCAGGGCTTTGGATCCCAGCGCTGGGGCTTCCCACCTGTGTAAGCGCGCCTTGTGCCTGATGGCGTGAGGAAGGACGCCTGCCTCGGGGGCTGACGAGAAGTAAATCAGTAAACTCCCGGCAGATGCAGAGAATGGCGCCTGGTGCGGAGCTGATGTTTACTAAGTGCTTACTGTCATCAGTACTGTTACTGTCACTCATTATGATCCCACGACAGGCAGGGGATCCCACAGTGAAAATGAGACAGTCCCTGTCACCGAGGGAGGTAGAGCTGCCCATCTGCTTGCTTTCACTGGTGACACTGGTTCCTTGACAGCCCAGGAGAGGGCCCCTAGCCACACTTGGTGGGGACCAGAGGAAGCCCTGGGGGGAAGAGACATCCCAGTTGAGACCTGAAAGCCAAGTAGGTGTTTGCCAGGCCAGGCCAACGGAGTGGGCAGGGGGCAGTCCACGTAAAGGGAACAGCACGTGCAGAGGTACAGAAGCCAGAGGCGCAACATGGGCTGGGAAGGGACATGTGATCAGGGCACTCCCCCGGGCCACTGAGGGTGAAGGATCTGCCCCCCACCCCAGAGGGCACTGAGAACTCAGTCCCTATACAAGTGCAGGGACTGCACGCATTTTTTTTTTCATTGACCCCCAAAATAAACATCGAGAAACAAAGGTTTACTGAGGGCCAAGGTGACCACGGGATGGGTCCTATTGGCTGGCGGACTGCATACGATGCTCTGCCAGGCTCGAGGATACCAGGGCCCCACCCAGAGCACGACGCACGGGCAGAGCCAGCCTGCTTCAGCCAGGTGGCCATGGACGCGGGCCCAGAGCTCGCAGCACGGCCTGTGGGGACTGCCCTCTGCCTGTGACCGCTCTTCTCTGAGACACACACCGCAGCTCACTGTCACAATGACACCCAGCACAGGGGCAGGTTGCCTGATACCCCAAAAATGGGAATACCTCCTGCACATTGCGGGGGCCCAGCTGCTCCTTGTTGGATTGAGTTTCGGGGTTCATAATTTTAAAACAGAGGCAGTTTCTCTTCGAAAGCCTTTCTCAGAATAGGTGAACCATCCTGCCGCACCTAATTTTGCGAGAGGCAGACAGCCGGAGGCAGAGCAGGGGAGCCGGGCCTGGTGGTCGGGTGGGTCGCAGGGAAGAGAGACTGTGGAGACGGTGATCTGTGGGGCCTGCTCGGGGCCACCGACAGCCAGCCTGGCGGATGTGGCCAGAGGCTGGCCCCGAGCCAGACACCAGTCAGCTCTTCCTTGCGGAGGGGTGGCAGCTGACAGCGCACCTCCCCCTCCCGGACCGTCACCCCTCACTGTGTGATCTGAGGCAGGGCACTTGCCTCTCTGTGCCTCAGCCTCCTCACCCAGAAGTAGGTTTCCTAATGGTCCTGAACCCAAGAGGTTGTCTGAGGACTGAAATAATGAACATCGAGGACCTGGGAGATCCTGGCACAGCCTGGCTCCCAGCGGCATTGGCCCTGATCACTCCGACGCGTCTCTGGAGGGGATACCAAGGGGGAAGTTGTCGTTGGCCTCCCCTAAGCAGCGTTTTCCACCCTCCCCACTCTGGGCACGCTTGTGGACATAGAAACAACCCTGAACAGCTCTCGTTTGCTGGGGGGTGGGGAGGAAATCCAGTCAAATTTTTTGGATACCTTTCTAGAGAGACTTGAGCCAAGCAAATGATCCCACAAATCAATTCTAAAATCTCAGGCAAGTAAAGTAGCCAGGGATGTGGAGTGCAGCGTGTCTGACGACTGACACATTCATTCAGAACCACAGCTGGGCGCTGGGGAGACAGGCCCAGCAGCTTGGGTGCGCTCGTCATCCCTGGGTCCCCGTGGGCAGGGAGGGTGGGCAGCGTGCCCACGCTCGGCTGTGAAGCTGCGGTGCGCATCTGACTCCCTCACCCACCATGACGAGCTTGGTGGGCTTTCCCTCCATGACATGAGGCTGATCACATCCACCTCTGGCCAGAACGAAATCCCCAACACAGCCCGAGGACCAGGACACAAAGCCCCAAACAGAGAGACTCAGCCTGGACACTGCACTTGTGGAAGCCGCACTGTCGCCACCTGCGAGCCCACATCCCATGGCCCACCACGGCGGGAGCCCTGCCCCCACTCTGCCTTTCTCTCTTCTCCACAGGCTGCCACAGCCCACCGCACAGGCCAGCCAAGCCGTGGGAGCACGGGAGGATTCAGACATCTCCCCCAGCGGTCACCCCGCCTCAGGGTCACCCCGCCCCGGCAGGTGGGCCACAGCCCCTTCCAGCACAGCCAGCAGGGCACCCGCCTGAGAGCAGAGCCACTCGGCAGGGCCAGCCAGGCCGCTGAACCGCCCCAGAGCCCACACCTTATCATTAGTCCACGGGCCTGGGCCAGGAACAATGGCTTGGGAAAGCCAGCAAATGGGATATGTTCATTAAAGCCACATCTCCGTGCCAAGTGTGCAACTTAATACATGGCCCCGCTTCTCTCCTCTCCGGTGAACTCTCCCCCCAGCCCGTGACGACACAAAGGAGGGATTAAAAGCTGGCTGCCTCTGCCAGCACCAGCGTGGCCGAGGAGGCCACCGCAAGCACACCCAGAGCCGAGAGGAACGACCCTCCGGTGGCCCCAACAAGAGAAGGGGGTGGGCAGGTTCTCAGCAGCCGCGACTGCGTGAAATTCGGAGTCGGCTGCCATGACATGCCTCGCGGGGACCTGCAGGCACAGAGCAGAAGCCGAGCCTGGACGGTGACTGTGGCCCCAGGAGATGGCCACCCCCCTCACACAGCATCCCCTCTGCAGCCACGGCCTGGTCATCAGGACAGAGTAAGTCACCAGGCTGACTCAGGGGACGCGGAGCCAGGTGTGGGGAGCCAAAAGGGGGCTCAGCAGGGCCGCTGCCCTGAGACCACAACCTGACACGGTGGCTCTCACCCTAAGCTGATCACCCACACACTCCGGCCCCTGCTTCAATGGCCCTTCCAAACCACATCTGGCACAACCCCTGGTCACTCCCTGTAGATTCTGTGCAGCGAGCCTCAGGGAAGCCCAGGACAAGCCTGGGTGCTCCCTCTCCCGAGGCCCCTCTGCGGACAAACGCCATGGTCCCCGTGCACTGGGCATTCTGAGCAAGTCCAGGCCCAACCCCGGCCCACAGGCCTAGAGGGCAGGGCAGGGCCCCAGCCTCCTGGGGCCAGCCCAGTTTGGGAGTTACGGCAGTACGACCCTCCGACCCAGGGCAACAGAAGCACAGCTTCGCGAACAGGGACGGGTGGCTCCAACGGTGTGCGCCGGCGGCGGGGAGGGAGGAGGTCAGGCAGGACCAGTCAAGGGAGGGTCTGCCAAGGGGAAGGGTCTGCCAGCCTGGCTCCTGCCCTGCCCAGAAAAAACAGATCGGGCCAGGAGGGCAGGGGGAGGCAGCACAGACGTGCGCGCCCCCACTAACACGGTGGGCCCACACACCCACCAGTCCCGAGGATGGGCAGCAACAGAGCCTGGACTACAGACTTCGGCGAGGGGTATCTGGGCCCACAGCAGGGTCCCTGGAGAGGGGGGAACCCCCTCGTTGAGAGGACTCAGGCCCCTCAGCCCCGAAGCCCTACTTGAGGCCCACACCCATGCTGCCTTTGATATACCCGCCAACTCAGTAGCCTTGAGACCCTCTCTGAATTCCTAGCCCTGCTGGGGTCCCAGCACTGCACCTGTTCTGTCTGTCACCGTGGTCAGGGCGGGGTGGGTGCCCCCGTCCGGACCTGCTCAGGCTGTGATGGGTGCACCGAGCCCGGGGGGCAGAGACTTGCCAGAGCCACGCAGCCAGCATGTCTCACTGCCACGAACACCAAGGCCCCACAGCCAGCCCGGCCGACGGACACCATAGCAGGAAGGGGAGCCCCGGGCCGGCGACCTGTGGTCCAGGCCGCCCTCAGAGCCAAGGGAGCACCAGAAACACCAAAGGAGCTCCATCCACTGGAGAGTGAGGCAAAGCATCACTCTGCCCATCACAGCAAGAGGAGTAAAACACCCTCCTCCTCAGCTTCCTTGTCTGTGAAACGGTCACCGCGGTCGCCCACCCTCCCCCCTCAAAGGGAGAGAAGGCCGTGCGGCCGACTGCACAGCATCCGCTCAGAAGGCACGTGTGGCCTTCACGCCGGGGCTCCTTTTTATCCGTAGGCTGCAAGTCTCATATGTGTGTCTTCCAATCTGCAGTGAAGATTAAGTACCGAAAGTTGGGCGCAATCTACCATTTCTATAGATTCAGAGCAGGTTTAAGGAGCTTCCTGTAACAACATCCCTTTCATCGCTGGCTTTCCAATGTGCTTTACTGAGTGGCAAGGAAAAGGTGGGCACCAAGGAAGCCGGGGCGGTGGGAGCGCGAAGCTGCCCCGCCTGCCCAGCAGCCTCCGCCCCACCGCAGCCAGTGGGGCCGGCCCAGGGGTGAGGGGCCCGGCCTGGGCTCAGACCGCCCTGGCTTCCAGTGCCGGCCCCACTGCTAAACCCCCTGACCCGGGATTCTCATCTCTAAAGTGGGAATCACAGTAGCACCTGCCTCTTGGGGCTGCATATGTGTAAACAGAGATGGTGTGGAGCGCTCAGGGCCCAGGGCCTGTGACCGCTGCCTGCCAGACTGGCTCCCCCCAGGAGAGCCCGCGCTGGGGCAGCCGGTCCCTGCGGGGTGGCTCTAGGATGGCACCGAGGGACGAGGCCCCACTGCCAGGGGAGGGTGAGGACGCTGCCTGCATGTCTCACCACCCCATTCCCTGAACACGTCACAGAGTTCACTCAACAGATGCCACAGACCTCATTCAACAAACCTTGGAACATGCACCTGTCCTTACTCCCTGGATCTGAGCTTCCCCACAACTAGGAGACGGAAGAAGCAGGACAGGCCGTCACCATCTCTCCAAGAGCCAAAGAGGCAAGTGTCTCACACTGCAGACCCGCTTTGCCACCAGACAGCTGAGATTTCAGGAAGCCATGGCCCTCTCCGGCTTGGGTCTCCCCTCGGTAAAACGGGTGGCTGACGGCGCCAGGGTATGAGAGTCCGCGGGCTCCGGCCTGCCCTCCCCAGAGGAAGGCGGGGCTGTCCAGCTGAAACACAGTGCAGGCCACCAATGTGGACCGCATGGGTAATTTTAAGTTCCCTAGTTAGCCACGTTAAAAAAGTAGTAAAAAGAAACATGTGAAACTAAATGTAATCATCTATTTTATTTAACTTAAGACACAGAGAATATCACTTCAACACGTAATCAAAATTTTTAAAATTATTAATGACATGTTTCAGGGCCCTGCATTCCTGCTCAGTGTTTGAAATCCTCCGTGTGTCTCACTGCTCATCTCGGCCCGGGGACAGTTATGTTCCGGGCACTCAGTAGGCATCCTGTGGCTAGTGGCTCCCAAACTGGGTAGCACGGGTTTGACAAGGGCCGTGG
The DNA here is from genome assembly GCA_004026545.1 of Mormoops blainvillei. Lineage (NCBI taxonomy): Eukaryota > Metazoa > Chordata > Mammalia > Chiroptera > Mormoopidae > Mormoops > Mormoops blainvillei. Next base: position 80,955 of record PVJD01000957.1, read on the forward strand.
GGGTCCTTCTCCCTGCACCTAGTTTTCCAAGCTTGGAATTGCGAACGCCTTGCTCTTTATTAAAAATAATTATAGTTACTGAGCACAAGATAATCATTGTGATCCTTCACTGAGTCCTTTAGTGTGTTAGGAACATGGTTCACAACAACCATGTGAGATAGGATTTTGTAAAGGAGGCAACTAAGGCACAGAGACGGCAAGTCATCTGCCCAAGGTCACAGAGCTACTAAGAAGTAGATGTGGGACTGGAACCCAGGCAGCCCAACCTCGGAACACTGGCTCCATCCAAATCACTGCTCTGCACTATCTTCTCAACTCCACCCTCTCCGTCCACCCCCTTCGCCACGCCTCAAACTCCCCAGAAGGGCAGCGCTAACCTGCTCCCTTCCTCCTCCCCAGACATCCCCAGCCCAGCCTGGGACCCAGGTTCCCCTCCAGCCCACTCTCACCCACTGCTGGCTGGGCGAGCTGGCTGGCTCAGCACTGGGAGGAACAGCTCCATCCGCAGACTGGTAAAGTGGCTAATTAAATCCTGGCCCCCACCCCCCGCCCCCGCCATGACTGGGGAACCCAGCCACCTCATTGCCCTGCTGCCAGCCAACAGGCCCAGAGGAATGCCACACAGAATTCGGCAGCGGGCAGAGCCAGGCAAAATCCCTCTTTATAGAGTTATTTTTGCTGTGGAATTTTCACTGGCCTGTAAAATATTTTTATATTTATTACACGTTTAATGGGAGCTCCTAGAATCAACAGGGTGTAAATAATGAAAACTAGGGCAGTAAAGGCCTCAATAAACCTCGCACCAGCCCTTTGATGCTCCCTGTGAGCTCCGGTTTCTTCTTCCTCCCCAGACCCCATCCCCTTGTCCCAAAGCAAGCCCAGGAGGCCAGGGGACCCTCCACAAGCCCATCTTCGGCTCCTAGAAATTAGGCTAACCATCAGCCGCCAGGGCTGCGCCATTAGCAGATCCCACTGAATGTGCTGACCAAGAAAGGGCCTACTATGCGCTCGGCCAATGCCAGCTCATGGGAGCTAGGCCGGGAGAAGACCTGGTGGGGGAGTCCCTCCCCCTTCCTCTTCCCCACGGCCCCAGGTGGCTCTCCTATGCCCAGGTCCCAATACCAGCCCTGTAATGCGGTCTCGTGCTGGAATGTCAGGTTCCCAAGGCCACAGCATCCCAAGCCTCAAGAGAAAGTGCTCCATCCACAAATACTGACCCCCACGCATCCGCCACACCCTGGCCCAGTGTGCCTGCGTCCTGCGCCCACAGAAAGCTCCCAGAGCCCTGTCTGCACTCCGCTTCCCACGTCCTCCCGGTACCACCCACAGGGCAAGATCGGGAGGGAGCAGGTCCTCACACCCCATCCCAGGTGGGGACACAGAGACACAGAGAAGGGAGAGAATGACCCAGGGGTGCGGTGCCAGTTAGTGGCAGAGCTGAGACCAGCCTCGGGGCCAGAGACCCCAGGCCCAGGGAGCGGGACCCTGCCTGAGCCCCTGCCTAGGCAGGAACTGTTCTCTCCCCATGTCAACTGCAACGACCCTCCCTCTGCCCGCCAGGTACCCCGGTGACGGGGGACTCGGTCCCTGGCAACTCACCCTCTCCATTCTGATCATCTGATTGCCAGCAGCTGTGACAATCCATACTGAGTCCAAACCTTCCCCCCCGAGCTAAGCCCTGTTATCTGTTGCCTTCTCCTCACACATGCCCTCCAGACACCTGGACACAGGTACACACCCCTTCCCAATTCATTCCCAGATCTCAGAACATCCCCACATGACAAGGTGCCCAACTCCTCGTGGGCTCAGGGTGCCCAGGTCTCTTACAAGGAGGCACCCACCCCCCAGAGGACACACTATCCCCTCACTCAACCAGGACACTAAATATCTTTTCATGCATTTGAAGTTGGCTTTCCTAGATATTTATTAAGCAGCCACGGTATGTGACAAGTTGACGCCACTTTTGTTGCCAAAACCCCGGCCATTGAGCCTGGTCTGTCCCACCCACCACAGACAGAAACCAGGAATTGATTTCCTGAATCTAAGTTCAACACTGCATCTATCCCCAGTAAAGCCCCGCCCCCCGGTGTGGCCACCCGGAGTAAGCCCAGGCCTCCTCGGAACCCATGTGGCCGCAAGCTGGCCCTTCCCAGCTCAGCAGCCTTGCGGGCTGTCGGCAAGACCACACAAGGTGCCTGTCCTGCTCAGACACTCACAGTGATACCCAGCCACACTCGATCCGAGTAACATCCACATACCTGCCCCACCTAGATTGAAACACCGTCGGAGACACGGTCAGACAAACCCCAGGTGAGGGGTGTGAACCCAGCGGCTCTGCAGACACGAGTCAGGCTGGAGTGCTCCTCTCTGGGGACAGACCAGCCAGCCGGTGGCTCCGGCCTGCAGCTGCTGCACCACCGGGAGATTCTTGTCTCTCAACCCTGATAATTATAGTCCCTGGTGCTCGGTTAACACCCGTGTCATTGCGGGGTGTTGGAACAAGCAGACTCTGAGCGAGGAAAATTAAACAACAGCATTTGACAAGTGGCCCATCCCCTGTGGCACCGAGCTGAGCCAGGCTGAGGGGACGATGGCCGGGCCCCGCTGGCCCACCCGGGAGGAGCCCCTACCCCAGAGCCAGAGGCACATGACGAGTAAGGCGACAGCCTGCCTGGGAGAAACCAGGAGTAGGTGAAGGGAGACCACAGAGGCCGCAGGAAGCGGGGAGGGACTGGGCAGGCCACTGAGAGCCACGGGGGCAGGTTCAGGCGCACAGTCGTCCCGGAGCGGCCTGGGCAAATAAGAAACAGCCTCGCTGGGTGGAAAACAGCACCCCATGTCCCCACGTCAGGGAGGTGACGAGGTCACAGAGGACTGTGCCCGGCACTTCCCACGCCATACTGCCTCCGCCCCACTCAGGCTTCCCACACCCCAGGGAGCTGTACCCCAAGATATCGGTGCTGAGTCCCACGTGCAGGGGCTGCCAAGGGGACACCATCCATGCCACCGAGTCCCCAGCCAGCCTCAACACCAAGCATTCAACCTCCATCCCCTGCCCCAGAAAAGCTTCTAGGTCTCATAGTCAGTCAACAAACAGGGATGCTGGGCCAGAGCACTGGGGTCACTTGCTGCAGACAGAGGGTCTGCAGGATCCTAGTGCCAGCCACCCACACAGTCCTGCACCTCACCATCCACACCGCCGCCACCACCACCACCCAGGACCAAACGCAGGTCTTACGCTGAGGCCCAGGGACACAGCTGACTGAGCTATGACACCAGCAAGGCTCACCACGTACCAGTCGCCGGCCCCTGTGCAAGTGTTCGTGGCTGCCCCCGTTTAACTGGCCTCGCTGTACCTGTCCCATTTTATAGGTGGGAAGACTGAGGAGGCCCTGGGAGGCTCCCTGGCTTGTGGGAAGTGGTAAATTCAGGATTTAGGGTCTGAGCGAGGAAAATTAAAACGACAGCATTTGACAGGAGTCTGATGATGGCCAAACCCCAGAGGACATCTGAGGACAGTCTACGCAACTTTTTTTTTAAGGGCAGTCCAAGGAGGCCCCCAGACAACTCTCCCTGAGCTCCCAGGCCCCAGGGCAGGCCCCAGCTGTTTGCTTACCCTCCTCCTTTGCCAAGCTGGGGGGATGAGGATGGCTCCCCCAAATCCCACGCAAAGAGAGGTGCTGAACGGACTTCGGCTTCCGGGTACTCGCCATGAGACAGAACACATGTTTCCTGAATCTTCTCCCTCCTCAGGCTCCCCCAACATGCTGGAGATATTATTATTATTTATTATTTGCTGAGTGCTGACAGCGTGCTAAGCATCAGGCCTGGGAGCCCCGGCCCTACCCACGTGGCTTGCAGTCAGCTAGCCAGGGCGACGTGGCTTCTCAGCAGCCCACACGTGCTCCCGACTGCTGGGCCCGGGTGCTCGGGACCCGGCCTCCCGGAGCCTCCTCTCCTGCCCTCTGCCCCAGCAGACCCTGCCGCTCGGACTCTCGTACACCCGGGAGGAAGATGTCTTTAGTCCGGGCAGCCGCATGTTCAGAGGCCGGGCCTGCAAACCCGCAAGAAGCAGGGAGATTCGCTCAGTGCTCAGCTCGCGGGGACCCAGGAGAAACCCCTGCCATCAGTGCCTCCTCCCTGGCTCAGCCCACAGGCACAGCCTGCTGGTGGCCGTGGCAGGTCCATCCTAAGGGAAACCCAGATGGCCATGTCACCAGCCCCTCCCCTCCTGGGCACCCAGCTCACGCCCACCCTCGTCCTCAGGAGGGAGGGCTAGAGGCCGGAGCAAGCTCCCGCAGACCTAGAGGACACCAGGATCCCCCTCCTAGAGGCCAGGCCAGGGCTGGGGGAGGAGAGGGAGACACACAATGTAAGGCTAAGGGAGGCCAAAACCCACGGATCAAATTAACAATATCCCCATGCAATATTTTTAAAAAGCTAAATTAAGGTAAAAATTTATGATGAATAAAATAACAAAATTTTAAGTAAAGACAGAACTGGTATTGCTGATTTTTCATTTGCCTCTGGCTCCAATATGGCTGGAAATGGCCACTCAGACCGGGGAGAAAGCAGGGGGCTCCCTCCAGTCACCCCAGAGCAGTGTCTCCCTGGGTGAGAACTCACAGAGAAGGTACACCCTGAGGGCCTTCCTGGAGGAGGAAGCATCCAGAGGTCGGTGGGAGCTGGCAGCATCTAGGGGTGGGACAGGGAGGAGATGTACCTTGGAGCACCTGGGTTGCTGCCCCCGCCCCAGCAGTGGGTTCCCAGCCTGGGGTTCAGAAGCCACTGTCCCCTGCTGCTCGAGTGCCTATATTGTGTCAGCTTCCTTCCCCACCCCATGTCCAGCCCCCAACTCAGACACACTATAGAGAAAGCCTGAAGAGACGCCCACCCGCAGGGGCAGGACAAGCCCAGGAGAGGCAGGCCTCACAGTCGGGATGCCCCAGCAGACCCCCGAGAGTGGGGCCGTGTTCAAGTTGCCAGAAGACCCTCATCGACACCACTCAGCCGGGGCCACGTGGACCCAGGCCCTGAGGGAGGCCTCGCAGCCCGTCTCTCCTGCTGCCCGGCCCGCCCACGCAGCTGGAAGGACCTCATGTGAACCAGCCACAGTTCCCACCCTGGGCACCCACCCACCCTTCCTCATCGTCATTCCCAATAGCCCCAGCCTCCCTTCTTTCTTTCTTTCCTCTCCGCTGAATCGTTCTTTTATTCATTTCTTTCAAAAAGGCCCTCCGCCGCAGGCCCGGGGCCAGGCCCAGGCCGGCCTCGGAGGCGGAACAGTCCGGCCCCGCCATCGGGGCCGCAGTCCGGTGGGGGCGGGGCGGCCCGGCACAGGCCCCAGCCAGGCACAGAGGAGGAGGGAGGCACGGAGGCAGGGCCGCCTTCCAGGGGCCTCACCAGGGACACGCAGGCTCTCACCGGTGTGGGGTGGGGGTGGAGAGGAAGGGAGACGGGGGCCCAGGTACAGCAAACATGTGTGAAGTCCAGAAGCAAAAGGGAGCCTGGCACATTCAGGGGACAACAGGTAACAGGGCCTGGGCGTGGGAGGAGAGGCAGGGGAGGTACGGGGAGGTGGCTGTCTGAGGAGAGGGTCCGCCACGGTCACGGGGTTTGTGGGGACCCACACCTTGGAAGCCAAAGAGAAGTACCACGCTTCCTCGTTCCTGGCTGCGACAATCCCTAGGTCTCTGTGGATGGCAGAACGACACTCACCCCACCCCCAAAGATGTGCACCCCTGGAATCTGTGATTACCTCGCTTCCATGGAAAAGGGGGATTTTTGCAGATGTAAGTTTAAGGGTCCTGAAATGGGGAGATCATCCTGGATGGCCTGGGGGGCCCCAGTCTCATCACAGTGAGCCCTGAAAAGTGGGAAACGTTTCCCAGCTGTGGTCAGAGAGAGGCATGACGATGGGAGGGGGGTCAGAGAAATGTGATGCTGCTGGCCTTGAAGATACAGGAAGGGGCCACGAGCCAAGAAATGCAGGCGGTGGCCTCTAGAAGTTGGAAAAGGCTCGAAAACAGATCGTCCCCTAGAGCTTCCAGATGGAATGCAGCCCTGCAGACACCTTGATCTTAACCCAGTGAGACTCCGTCAACGTCTGACTTGCAGAACTGTAAGATGATGAATTTGTGTTGTTTTAAGCCCCTAAATCTGTTGTAATTTGTTACAGCAGCCATAGAAAACTAATACTGCCCCAGGGTCCTCCACCGCTCTGCCCATCCACCTCCTCCAGTTTCTCAGAGGGACGGCCTACTCCGGGGAAGCTGCTTAAGGAGCTCGGTTCCATGGCGATGCAGAGCTCTCCGAGGGAGGGAGGGAGGGAGGGCAAAGTCCTGCTTAAAGCAGGCCAAGCCCACAGCGAGCCCCACCCCCCACCCCTGCCCCAGGGGCTCCTTGGCAAGACCAGGCTCTGCAGCAGAACCTTCTCCCATCAGCCAGCTCAGCCTCCTTACGTCTGGCCCAAGGCTGGTCCTGGACCCAGTCGTCCACCTGTAGGGTCTGGATGACCCAGCCTGTCGTCACTGACACAGGCCGTCTCAGATGACCCTGCCATGTGTACTTCCTGAAACAGCAACTCACATCTCCCTGTGCTGCCGCTCCCCAGTGGCAGCATCAGTAACGCCCCACTGTGTCCCCCAGAGCCCTGAGGCTGGAGACGGGCGCGTGGATGGGGACCGGGCATGAAAGAAAGTCACAAACCAGTAACAAAACTCAGCCTAGAGTCTCCTCCCCTCATACCCCAGCAGCCCCAGCACCTTTCTGTCTGCTGGTGTGCCTACTGGTGTGACTGTTGAGGTCACATCCATCTCCCTCTACAGACTGTGAGCTCCATGAGAGCGGGGACCATGTCAGTTTTGTTTCCACCTTGGAGCCCCGGAGTCAAACGTGGTGACTGTAACTTTTGACCAAATCATTGGATGAATGTGTTAATGAGTGAAAACGCTCTACCTACCTACCTGCCTGCCTGCCTGCCTCCACTCTCACACACACACACAGTAGCCCCAAATCACCTCCCCAGCCTCTCAGCACATTGCCCACACACTTTCCAGGCCCCGCGGCACCCACGCTGGGGCCGTTCTGGGGGGTCCTGGGATGGGGAGGACTCTTACTCACCCCCTCTCCTCAGGGGCCTCCGCAGCTCAGAACTGGGCTGCCTGAAGTGCTGGCAACCCCAGCCTGGTGGCCACTGTCAGAGCCAACATACAGGTGGGGCTGGGGGCGGGGGGCTCCCCGGTGTCCGTGTGTCCGCAAGCCCCTCCCCAGCATCCTGCCTGCTCGCTGCTGCCTGCTGGCCCTTGAAGCATCCTCTCACAGCCCGCAGGTTTGGCCAAGGGTAGGGGGTCTGCATGCACTTCCACAGCGTGGGCCACGGGCATTTGCAGCAGAGAAGTCAAGGGTCTCCCCGAGCACCCAGCCTCACCCAGCCCCGTCCTGGACAGGGGATCCCCCCTGAGCTCTTGAGCCTCTGCCACCCTCTAAGTCACCATGAGGAAGTGAGGGAAAAGCCCTGGGGGGCCTTGCGTGGGTTTGGTCTAAAAGTCCGAGGCTCCTACCCTGGGCCTTCATGCCTCTGTCAACAGACATCTATCGAACACCTACTGTGCACCAGGCCCTCTCAGCCCAGCCCCTCGGAACCTGTGCACAGTAGGCACTCAGTTCTCCTCCCTGCTGCAGCGGAGGCTCCCCAGGAAACTCCCCTGGGCCGGCTGAGCTTGAGCCTTTACGGGCACCGGCGGCCTCCTGGGCCAGCGAGAGGCTCCGGGGGCCTGGGAGATAGCATCAGCGAGACACTCCAACCTGTGTAGCGTGCAGTGATTCACAGCCAGAGACATCCCTCCCCGGGCTACTGCGGAATTATCAGCCTCACCATCTTCAATTACGAGGCTTGTCACTCATCTCGAGCCATCAGAAGGAAGTGTGTGAGGAGATTAATGTGTTTTTAAAAACTGCTTTCATCCCTTAAAAGGATTCCTCCACAGATCCATTTGCATTTCTAAGAGGACGGGCTCCCCACCCCCTCAGCCATCTTTGATCATCCCGTCTCTCCCAACGCCTTCCCAGGGTTGTGAGGCCAGGCAGGAGGCCCTTCAGCTCAGACCTGGGTGGCCTCCCGACCAACACCCACTTCCCCAGGTTCCAAGCAGCGCCCCCCGCCCCGCCCCACGTGGCAGAACCTGCTGGACCTCCCTCAGGAAAAAGGGGGCAAGCTCACAAAGTGCCACAAGCCCAGCAATTCCACACAGCGGCTCCCAAGAATTTCATTCAGGGAGTTTGTTATGAATCAAAATGTGTTGTTCCCCGAAAAGACCTATTGAAGCCCTAACCGCCTAGCACCTCAGAATATGCGCTTATTTAGAAATAGGGTCACTACAAATGCAGTTAGTTAAGATGAGGTCACACTGAAATAGGGGGGCCCTTACTCTGCTATGACTGGTAGCCTTAGAAGAAGAGGGGAATCTGGGCGCAGACACGACAGAGAGAATGTCACGTGAGACGGGAGCACAGAGTGGCATGATGCAAATGCAAGCCAAGGAATGCCAGTTGTCACCGAAAGCTAGGAGAGCACGGCACAGGGGACAGTTTCTCCCTCAAAGCCCCTAAAGTGAGCCAACGATGGTGACACCCCGATTTCAAACTCCTGGCCTCCAGAGCTGTGAGAGAATAAGCTCCTGTCGTTTTAAGCCACCCCGTCTGCAGCACTTTGTAATGGCAGACTCAGGAAACCAATACCAAGTCCATGGCCACTGCCAACTCCTTCATCGAAGGTGTCTTCACTCTGGCCAAGGTGGGGAGTGGGCACTAAGAACTGAGCACAGAGAAGCTCGTGGTTGGTCTCAAAGACCAGAAAGGTCCCTCCTCTCACCAACATGCTCCCGACTACGCAGGTTAACTCATTAAAGAATTGCTGTAACCAGTGGCTCCCTCTGCCACAGGTTAAAATATGTTCTCCAGAGATTTAGCGTTAAAGTATGTCACCAAGGTCGAAGTCCAGCTCCCTGCTCAGTCTGCCCAGACACCGTGCAGAGAGAGGCCTGGACAGTTGGGAGGTGAGGAAGGCATGGCGCCCTGGGAAATGCCTAAGGCCACCCCAGGACTCAAAGTAAATGCGGGTGCCACGCCGGCGATGTAGGACAAGACCCACGCCAGCTGACTTGGCCATGCTCCATTGCGGAGGGACCGCTGTAGCCCCAGTGCCGAGCAGAGGCTTGACCAGCAGTAAAAGCTCCATAAATGTGTAGAAAATGGATGCATTTGCTGAAGTAAAGGCAAAGAAGACAGCACTCCTGTCCCCTGCACGGCAAATAGTGGGGGCGGGGGGAGAAGGAGACACAAAAACATGTCCAGATGTATCACTAAGACAGACCTGGGAAAGCCCTGGCCCACTAGGACCGCCACACATCCACGTGAGGCTGCCAGCAGCCACCAGCACCAGGACCCGCCAGCTATGCAGCTGCCCTTCACTTCGAAGAAGCCAAACAGTACCCCCCTGCCTGGGAAGAAAGAAGCAATAATGTGCGAGCTTGCGAGCCTGTCTGTATGGGTTCAAGTCCCGCCTCATCTGCTTACTTGCCATGTGACCCTGAACAAGTAACTTGCCTTTGCTATGCCTCAGTTTTCTCATCGGTAACATGAGAGGGTGACCACTTCTATCTCACGGGCCACGGGGGGATCGGCGGGCTGACACATGGAGAGCACTCAGTGCAGTGCCTGGCACATGGCACGTGCTCGGTAGGCGTGAGCTGACAGGATTCGCTGTCACCAGCTCCGGGGAGCGGAGCCTCCCACTTGTTTTGTTGGCATTCACTAATGGCTCTTCTCTGTATGACAACACCCAACAGCTATTTACAGAGAAGTATGCCTCGTGCCAGGAACCCAAAGGAAAGTTACCAAGGCCCAGTGGGAAAAGTGGACGCAACGCCCTGAGAATCTGAGGCCACAAGGCATCATCGTCGGTGGAGAAAGAGTGCCCTAGAGGTCATGTCGGTGAAGGCATATCAGACCATGAGTCATTTGGGTTTTGAGGGTTGAATAGGAGTTTATCAGGTGACTCTTACCCAGCCCATACCAGATGTTCCATAGACAAGCAGTAATCTAACGAGGCAGAGTAGAATTGGGGCACTCCAGCTCGAAGGAACTGAGGATCTATGGTGTGTTCAGGGACAGAGCAGGGACAGACGTGGTTTAGCTAAAGCAGGAAGTGCGTGGGCATAAAAGCAGAAAAATAGGTCGAGTCCAAGTTGAGGAAAGGTCATGAATGCCATACTCAGGGGTCTTGGCTTTGTTCGCAGGCTCTGCAGAGCCCAGTCAGAGGAAGAGGGACAAATCAGAGCTGGGTTTAGAACGATAGCTTCACTTGAGAAGCAGGTGACACAAGACTGAATACAGCAGACCGGGAAGGAGGTCATGGTAGCCCCGTCTTCCCCAGCTGAGCTCCACTCTCCCTTTACCCTTGAACTTTCTTCCTGGTGGAGATGTTCTCAAGTTCACACCCCCACAGACCCCACACTCTCAGCTATTCTGGTGAAGGACACAGTGCCCACAGCCACCTGCTATGAGGAGAGGCCGTAGGCCAAGACCTTTTGGGGAAATGTTCGTGTCTCCAGGTAAATCCCCAACTGACAGATGACACTGGGCTGAGAGACAAGTTCTAGCCATACATTAGAAACCCCTGGTGGCAGGCTGGCTTCTGGAATTCCAGAGGGCTGGCTTTCCGGCACCTGGGGCCTACAGCCCCTTCTTCTCCCTCACCCCTCCAAGGTGTCCCCTTCCCCTCCGCTCAGTCCAGGGATCCCGGCTGCTGGATTTCTTCCAAAACAAAGGTGGTGGTGTGCTCAGTCGTGGGTACCTGAGAATCCCCAGGGGCTCTGCGACTCACCCAGCCCAGGCCCCGAGCCGTGCGCCGAGCTGGCCAGCCTGGCAGAGATGCTGCCAACACGGCCGACACCACCCCGACCATCCGTCTGCCTGGCAAGTAGAGCCACACTGAGGCAGCTGCCCCGGCAGGCACTAAAATTAGGTGACCCATCAGACCTAGGACACAGTGCTCATGGGCAGGCTGGCAGGGCTGCCCAGAGGGTCACCCCTCCCAGCCCTGGACTCGAGCAGGGGCAGAAGAACAGCCGCCCAGCAGCCTCCTTCCCTGTGCAGGGACCACCGAAGGGGCAGACGCTTGGGTTTTCTCCATTTCCTTGGAAATTGTCCCTGGGGATGAAAATTAATACATACTCTTTCACAGAAATGGAAAATATATCCCGTGAGGAGGTAAGAGAATTACCTAAAAATCGCAGTCCCATCACCTGAGCTAACCTCCGCTGACACGCTGGGGTATCTTCCTTCATTGCAGAGAGTTTTACAGACTATTGTAAAATGTTCCCTTCCGCTACTTAGAATCGTTTTTGACAAAATCATTAAAAATTCTTCATTACTCTCCCGAAACATACTACATCAAGTGGAAGTAGTGTAGACTCGTCCATCGTATGAGCTGTAATCATGCAATAGAAATCCCCTGTAGTTAGAGTCGTTTCTTCCCTGCGCTATCATGAATAGCACTGGGGTGAGCATCTGGGGTCTAGGGCCTGAATCCTTGTCCACATCCACGGCGGCCTCCTCAGAATGGACTCCCAGCAGCGGAATAAATGGGTCACGCCAGAAGCACAGGTCGAGGTCCTTGATCCAAGCTGCCTCGTCATTTCTAAAAAGCCACCCCACACGCAACTCTGCCAGCTCCGGCCCTGGCTCCTTCCATGCGCGGCTCGCTCGCTCCCGGGATGATTTCTCTCCAAGGGAGCTGTGTGTCTGGAACACATGCCTGTGCAGTGCTGCGGACCGATGCATCTCGTCACTGCGACTCTCACCCCAAAACCACTGCCGTCCAGGGGACACAGGAAATTGTCAGGGCCCCAGACCAGGGACAAGGAGTTGCTACTCCTGCATATCTAGCCTTAACTTAGGGGTCAAAGTGAAACCCGTTGAGCAGGTCCTTCGAACAGGCACCTCTGCCACCTCAGCTGACCACACTGCACACACCCAGGAAATGACGGCCGGGGTTGGAGCTGTCCTTCCCCAGCAAGGTGAACTGATGACCCAAATTATGACACCAGACCTAAGCCAGAACCCATAAAGCAGCCTGGCCAAGAATCGAATTGCCTTTGCATTTCCCGGCAGAGAAACTAAACTCTGGGCTCTGTGTAAATAGGCTGTCTGGGCCCGACGTCAGCCTCGCGGCCGGCGAGTTATGGATGGCACTGCCGTCTCACTCGTCATAAATACAGCCCCTCGGCTAAACAAAGCCGACAGTTTTGCACCAATAACCTCTGAACCACTCAAGCCCAGTGTCAACTGTATTTGTCTTCGAGCTGAAGTTTACTCTAGCCCGTTTGCTAAATCAGGGCTCATCTGCGGAGATAATTCAAATATATTACCGGCACCAGGCAGATATGAGGGCCTCCCCCACACAGCCTCCCAGGGGTCTCTTGCCACAGCCGCCTGCACGCTGCGTGGCCCCCGAACACTCAGCAAGTTTCACCAGGAAAAAACAAGAAACAAGGGACAGGAAGCAACACCGAGGTCAGAGTGTCACCCTGGCTCTGCCGCCAACCCCCTGTGCCACCCCAGCAAAGTCATCTGGCCACGGGGAGCCTCTGTTTTCTCCTGAACAAAGGAAGAACCTCCTGTCCTGAAGGGCGGAGCACCTATTTTTGGAGGACTGTTTATGCATCGACTCAGGCCACGACGAATCAGCTACGGAAAGCGATAACCCAGGAAGCACCCACATGCAGGCTGCGCTCCCATGTAAGAGATGAACCGGCAGACCGCAGCCCTCAAGTCCTGCTGGGCTGAGGAGCAGCCAAGGTGGCAGCACTCTAACCTGACTGGGGCGGGGGTGCGGGTGTTCTAAACAGATACAATATAATACCGAGATACCTTTTTCACTGAAACAGATATAACAGAAAGGACGCTGCTCTGGCCAAGGCAGGCGCAGCCACCGTGGCCCCGCCAGGCTGGGCTAATTTGTGCAATTAGCATTTCCCGAGTGCCTGCTGTATGCCAAGCCCTGAGCGGCTGCCGGGAAACAGGAGCTCCGGCGAGGTTCGTGCTCCCAAGCCAGGGCCCCTCCCGCACACCCTCGGACCACCCTCAACTGCCCGCCTTGGAAACCTGGGGCCCTCTCAGCCTTGACCCAGGGTCCCGAATGCCCCTCACCATTTGGGAGGCTTTGTCCAACCCCTGCCACAAGCCTCCCAGCTGGCAGGAGCCCCAACGCCCCCAGGGAAGAAGGGAAAAGGCCCAGACTACCTCGCTCTGCTCCATCTCGTGGCGGTGACGCTGGAAGCGGGACAGGCCCAGGGGCCAGGACGGGAGGTCTGGGAAGCTGAGGGCTGTGTTTAGATGATCTGCCGTGAACCTCTCTTGAAAATGGATGAGAAGAAACTCAACAAGGAGCCTCTGCGAGGAATGGAAGGGGCGAAGAGAGAACGCAGCTGTGCAGTCGTGAGCAGAGGCCCTCGCCTGCACCTGTGAGCACCCAGTCCCCTTATCTATAAAATGGACATATTGTGCTCTGCCCAGAGTCGCTGCAAACATCAGACGGAAGGGGGCACATCCAAGGCCCTCGCCTGGTGAAATGGGCCCCACGCGCGCACGAGGAGAAGGGGCAGCCACGGAGGTGGTTAGAAGCCAGAAGGTGTGGGGGAGGGGGCAGAGATTCACTTTCTGCTCCCAGTTCCGCCTTGAACCTGCTGCGAGACCTCAGGGGACTAGGACAGACTGTACAAAGCCATCTCAAAAGTCCTTTCAGCTCTGACACCACAGGATCAACTCTGAGATGTCGGTCAACCACCGAGGTCAGCCCACGGCAAGGCATCTCCCGCCCACAGTATCGTGGGAGTCGAGGGGAGGATGCCGGCAGGACCGGGGTCAAAGTTGTCACCATCACTCACCTATCCGGGGCTGCCGGGAGCCCTTCCTCTGCTTCCGTGGCTCCGCTCTGCTGGCACCTGGGCGGAGGGAGCGCCCGCCGACCAGGGAGGGCAAGGCGGCAGTGCCTGTGCTGAGAGGGGAAGGCAGAGACATTTATAAATGACCCTCTTAGCTGTTTACGAGACACCTTCTGAGAGAAAGCAGAGGAGAAATAAACTTGAAGTAGGGAGGCCTGGCTGGTGTCCGAGATGTGCTTTGATAAGCCAGCTGCACCAGCGTTTCTCCTGGTTTTATGGCCGCCTTTACGGCCCTGTGTTTGGGACTCTTTATCAGGGGCCGGAAGGAGAGAGCACGCAAGATCCAAGGCAAGGAGGCTCCCGGCGCGAGCAGACACCACCTCCGCTGGAGATCAAGATAACGCCAGCTTTTCCCCCAGTCCAGGCAGCTGTCCCCCAGACGTCCAGATCTGAGCGGACAGGGAATTCCTGAGCGAGGCAGTAACTCCGCAGAGCCAGGCGCTCCTGGCTGCCCTGACTGGGCTACAGCCACACAGCAACGGGGCTGGGACCGGGATTCTCCTCAGGCCAGTAAGCAGCCCCCATCAGGACACTCTGGGCCCACTGAAGTGGGCAGGGTGTCTCAGGGCTCCCCGTCCAGTGTAACCTACTGCTTCCTGCTGGGCCTGCGGCCATGACAGCCTCCCAGGGGTCACACCCTGACTAGGGCTGGAACTCTACCACCCCACCCCCTGAGTTGGCCAGGATTATGTAACAGTCAAAAACGGGCAGCACGGGGGAGCCCTGCCATCAAGCACGGAGGTCTGAGTCCCAGCTCTTCCCTTGCCGCCTGGGGCAGTAACGCCCTCTGGGCCTTGGTTTTCTCATCTGGTAAATGGTCCGCGTGCAGTCCCTACTCTTGGAGGATGGGACATGCAGGAGGAATGCAACAGATAGGCGCAGCTTTGTAATGGGCGACTGGCCACCCCCCGCAGCAACAGGACCAAAGATGCTAGGATTTACCACTCATTTGCCCAGACTAGCCATGCCCTGGGAGCCTGACACCTTCATACCGGCCTCACGCGCATGACGGTGGTCCTATCCCTGGCCCCACATGCATGGCAAACCTTCCTGAGCTCCCAACATGGGCCCCTGAGCTTGAGGGTAAGGGGGCAGCGTGACAGAAATGGAGAAAGGCGTAGTCCCAACCTCCGGGGAGCCCATGGTCTGCAGCTAAAAATAAACCTACGGCCCTGGCTGGTATAGCTCAGTGGATTGAGTGCCAGCCTGTGAACCAAAGAGTCACTAGTTCGATTCCCAGTCAGGGCACATGCCTGGGTTGCGGGCCAGGTCCCTGGTAGGGGGTGCGTGAGAGAAACATATTGATGTTTTCTCCCACTCTTTTTCCCTCCCTTCCCCTCTCTCTAAAAGTAAGTAACTAAATAATCTTTTAAAAAAATAAATAAACTCACCTACAAATACAGGATATGCTAAGTGCAAACCTTGGCAACTGTGCCAAGGCAGCAGGACAGTAGATACAAGCATGGCCAGAGGACGGGGGTGGAGAAGCTACTCAGAAGAGGGATCTCTGGGCTGGGCCAAAAGAAAGAGGAGGAAGAAGCCATTCCCCGAAGTCGAGTAATGGCTGGTAGCGGTGGGTAGCTGGTGAGCCCCTGGAGGGGAGGCGCCGACAGGTGGGGCGGGCAGCAGAGGGTGTGAAGAGCCGGCTGACGGGCATCCAATTAGCAAGAGCCGTGAATGGAAGCGGGGCAGCCCCTGCCTCGAGCTGAGGGTGCTGCACGGGGGTCCAGGGCAGGTGAAGGGTGTGGGGCAAGGTGGCGGCATCAGTTTAGAGTGCTTTGGGGGAACTTCTCTCGGGTCACAGTGGAGGATGACAGGTAGGGGAGAGTCCCGGGAGAGGAAACGAGGAAGCAGGTGACACTGAGGCCCCAGCTGTGGGAATGCCCGGGAGTCTGGCCAGAGTGTCCACTGTGTGGGACCAGAGAGTCAGCCCTTCTGGGGGTGGCCAGACCACTGCACCCGCTGCCTGTGCTTCCTCCAGCAGACCTGCTTCTCGATGGCAACGGAGAGGCGGACTTTGAGACGGGCCACCCCGGGCGCCACGGCAGGCAGTCACCTGCCCCTGGGTGACCCAGGTTCCTCCCAGCAGCACAGACACCCCGCATGCACGTGCCTCTCATCTGCTCAGAGGACACCTGCAGCCCTGGCTTTTGAGGTGCCATTGGAGACGAAAGAACACACCTCCTCCTGCCTGCCCCACCCCCCCGGGCACAGCTCAGCCCAGCTGCCCCGCGCTCCCCTCGGCCCCAGCCCAGAGGCCACCGGCCTGGGTGGGCTCCAGCACCATCGGCTGAGAGCACACTCCTAGCTCCTAGCGCAGCAGCCGCTGGTCTCCCCTTCCACTGCCCAGGCCCTGTTCTCCTTCCTTCCCAGGGACCCCCAGCAGCTCCCTTTGTTCTTTCTGGGGACATGCTCTCCACCCCTGAGCAGAGCCCCAAACTAACTTCTTTAATGTTTCATTTTGAAATAATATAGATTGACAGGAAGTTACTAAGGTAGTACAGACAGGCTTGTGCGCCCTTCCCCAGCCTCCTCCAAGGGCTACATCTCACTGACTAGGGCACAGTACCCAGGAAACTGACCTGGGCATAAAGTGTGCGTATAGTTCTGTCATTTTATCACATGCGTAGATTCATGGAATCACCGCCAAAATCAAGACACTGAACTGTTCCATCAACCCGATATTTGAGATGGCCTTTTTTTAACAATAAAACAAAAAAAAACAAAAAAAAAATCAAATCAGGATAGAGAATGGAAACTGAACTCAAGAGATTTAGCATCAGGCGCACTGATCAACCTGTCCATGCCTGAGCAGAGGTGGGTGGGGGGTCCTTGCTTCCCTCTTCGCCACTCTCCCACCGCTCAGACCCACACCAGGCCCACCAGAGAATGAAGAGCAAACAGAAGTACGAGGGGGCAGTGGGGAACCCAGTCACATGAGCCCAGAGCCCAGCTCCACCGGGGCCAGGGCCCTGCATTTCTCTATCCCACCGAACAGGATGAGCCCCCTGACTTCTGGGTGGCCTCTGCCCCTTCCCCGGAAGCAGTTCCCCCTCATGTGTGCAGCTCAGATACTACCCAAGTCCCTTCTGCTCCTCCTTGAAGGCCAAAGGGGACTTACCTATTGCCTCACCATGCCACAGGTGGACCCCTGGCCAGGCGGGCCCTCCCCAAAGTTGCCGAATGAACATGTGTACATGACCTTGGGTGAGTCCTTTCCTGCCTTAGACCCTGAGGCCCCAGCCCCAACCCCAAACCTGAAGCGAGGTGCACAGCCACGGACGCTTGGACAGTAACTCTGGGTGGGCCTGGGATGGGGCCCAGGGGGGCAAACAGCACCTAGCCTTCGCCTGCCAAGCCTCCTGGCCACATTCCCCTCCCCGAGGGACCCTGGCAGGGGCTCCTTGGAGAATACTGGATACGGGGGATGCGGAGTCAGTGGGCAGGCACGGGAGACAGCGCCCTGGTGTGGGGCCCCAGGGCCCAAGGGTCCAGAGGCCAGGGCTGCGGGCTGCCTCCACTCTGAAAGGCCGGAGCCCAGCCAGTGAAGTAGGCCCGATCTGATCATCAGAGGGGAGGCGGAGTCTGGCCTCCCCCATCCCCTCTCCCACCCCCACTCCATTCCAGAGCGTCCATCCCCAGCCCACAGGAGGCAGGAGCAGAGAGGGAAGCCAGGGGCCCTCTGCAGTCTGCCTCCAGCCTCTTCCCCAGACCCGCCTCAGCTCCCTCTTGCCCCCTCCCCACCATCCAAAGCAGAGTCCAGCTCAGGCCACTTCCCAGCTCAGTCACCCTCCGTGACCCCCATTTCCCTGGGCGAATCCCTTGTTCTGGCATTCGGAGCCCAGGTGGCCTCTCAGCCTAGCTCCCACTCATACCTCCCTGGGCACCCAGGCTCAGCCACACTGAACCAAATGGAATTCAGAGGTACTCAGACACATCCCACGTTCCCCTATGTGCTCCCCTGTTCTGGGCACTGTCCTAGACAGACGGCCTCCCCATCTGATCGGAAGAAAATCTTGCCCGTGTCTCACAAGTCAGTATAAGAGGCAGCTCCTCTGGGAGCCCCCTGTGACCCCAGGCCAGCCTGGCCTCCCCTGATGCCCACAGGAACCCCGGGGCAGGGGCCGGCCAGCAATAAGCTGAGGAAAATGAGCCCCAAGGAGGGAAAGTGCCTTGCCTTGATGCGTGGCTCAGAGAGCTGGGTGTCGTCCCACAAAGCGAAAGGTCGCCAGATCGATTCCCCATCAGGGCACGTGCCTGGGCTGCAGGTTCGGTCCCTGGTTGGGGCGTGTATAAGAGTCGATCGCTCAACGTTTCTCTCTCACATCGATGATTCTCTCCCTCTCTTTCTCCCTCCCATCCCCTCTCTCTAAAAAGAAATAAGTAAAAATCTCCTTTAAAACAAAAGAAAGAAGGAAAAAGAAAGTGTCTCATCCTACCACCTGAAGAAGTGGGTGGCCATGTCTGTCTGGACTGTGGGCAAAGACACCGTGCACCCTTGGGGTTGGGGGGCGCTCAGCCTGGGTACATCCAGGTGCCACAGGTCGCAGCGTCTACTGCCGGCCCAGCGCTGCCTCCTCAGCAGCTTTGCCCCTGGGGACTAGAGCCACACTTCCTTGTCCCTAGAGGGACAGGGACCTTGGGATGGACAGGTCACACGGGCTCGCCAGCACACCCAGGTCTCTCGATGACCCAGCACCTAGGGCTCCCAGGGAGGTGAGGCTCGTGGTCCAGGCCCTTGGCCAGCAGGTCCAAAGCCCGTGGAGAGGATGGAGGGACACGCGGCGGAGGCCGCGAGGCTGGGACCGGGTCCCCTGGGGCTGGGCCGGCCGCCCCCCGACTTGCTGTTTATGGCCCTCTGCAGGCTGCCCTCCCCTTTGTTCTGCCAAACAAGCTGGCTCCTGACTTCCAAGTCAGCCAGGGACTCGGCAAACATCTGTCAAGACTCGTCCCCTCGCTCTGTGTTTGTCTACTCAGCAGCGGTCTGGGCTCTGTGCACAGACAAGCTTCTCCCCGAAGGCTGTGCTGGGAGCCCCCAACCTCTGCGGCCCCACGGCCCCACCGGGGGGTTCACCAGGGCGGGACACCTCCCTCCACCCTGCCTGAAATGCCGCCCAACGTCGGTGCCATGCACGGCCCCCAGGGCCAGAACCCCATGCAGGCACTGTCAGTCAACGGGTCACACCTGGTCACAGCTCCATGACAGTGAGTTTGAGGCGTTCGGGAGAGGGCGGTGAGGGGACCTGTGGGGACTCAGGATTTGTGGTGGCAGCTGGGTGTGGGGAGCAGAGGGAAGGGGTGGCAGGAGCGGCCACCACCGGCTCCCACGCACCCCCAGACCCGGCTTCCACGTGTCCTGAATTCCTCAGGATGGTGCCAGCCGGCCCCCTGAGGTCAGCGTGCCCTGGTCCAAGCTACAGGATAGGCGGGCAGCCCCCAGGAAGACGGGTGTTCTGCCAGTCTCTGATCTCATAGTCAATGCCAGGGTGCAGACAGATGGAGGCCTGTGCCAGAGGGAGGCCCCAGGAGGCAGAGATGGTCTGACGGCAGTGAGTCTCTGGGCCTCAGTTTCCCTCCATGCACAGTGGGAACAGAGGGGAGGGAGTTCATCGGCCTGTAGCGGCCTCAGACCCTCAGCACCAGGCAGGGCCTGGACAGAGGGAGAGGCCCAGGTGGGCGCAGGTCCAGGGGCCCAGGGAGACCCTCACCTCCCTGGGTCTGCACTTCTCTGACCACCCGCTTTACAGGTTCGCTCTGAGAACTAAAGGAGCTAACGCACAGGCAGATGCTAGTCAAGGCCTGGCACAGCCCGTGCTTAATCCACGGGAGCTGGTGTTGTTGCTACTATTATTCATCATCTTGGGCAAGTCCCTGCGCCCCTCCCAGCTATCCTCTCCCCCATCCGTAAAATGGGCTGGCAGCTGGCAGTGCTGAGGAAATGGCCTGACACAAGAGCCCCACGCAGACCTAACGTACAGCTGGTGCTCAGAGAACCTTAGCCTCTCCACATGCATCCAGTAGGTATTTAATATGTGCCTGCGGACTTGAATCACAAGTGGCTACTGGGAAACGTAAAAGGAACAAGAAACAGCAGGCCCATGGTGGTCCTTCCACCAGGATGGAAGGGGGACACCTTGACCATCCTGAGTTCAGGACCCCCGGGGACTGGGGAAAGGCTCCTCACCCTGCAGCTTGCAAACGGTAGCCCGGGGAGCCCTTAGAGCCAAAAGGAGGTGTGGGAGAAGGGCAGATGAGCTCAAATCTACACCCTCAACCAGAGTGGTACTGCATTTAGCCAGCTACAGGTCCTAGTAAAGTGCCATCTGAAAAGCATGCCCTGTTGGTAGCAGTAATCCAATTTCTTGTTTCTCGAGTGAAGAACATAAAGCCCAGAGAGGCCCATGGGCAAAGGACCCAACCTGTGAGAGCTGCAGAAACCCCCTCTATACTTCCTTAGGATGCTGCTTGTGGTACCCAGTGAGGGAGACGCGGGGTGGGGGCTGAGGGGGCATCCTCGGGCGACGAGAACACGCAGACTGAGCCTGCCCGTCACTAGTTTTGCTGTGATTCTGCCCCCGCCCCAGCTGCAGATCCAACTCCAGCTATCCCCACAGCTCAGGGGGAAGGTCACTTCCTCCAGGAAGCCCGCCCCGACCCCCTGGATAAGTTTGCTGTCCCTGTTCTGTCTTCCACAGCTCCTGATCTGCCCCACTTCTAACAGATGTGTCATCTTTAGATCCAGTCCCTCAGGAAGGGTTGCCCTGGAACTGCCCATCATCCCTGAGTCCCTGGTACCCACCCAGTGCCAGCACACAGAGCAAGAGCTCAATGACTGCCTGTTGAAACAAGGAATGAAGTATGGCCTCCGTTTTCCTCTCTGTTAAATGGGTCAATACCACCTCCCAGGAAAAGAAAAGTAAGCCACGCGCTGTGGCTGGCAAGTCAAGGGCTCACACAGCAGGGTGCCTCCTGCCATCCTGGGCGGGTTCTGAAGACAGGCAGCCAGCAGCCATGACCCACCGGCTTCCTCTGCCGTGGCTGAGCCTCATCTCAGTGAGCGGGAGACCTGGGCCTGAGATGCAGGTCCCCTACCGAGCCCCCAGGGCACTGAGCCCCTGCCCCCAGCAGAGGGCACTTCCAGGCCAGCAAGCTTTCCCAGCACCGATGTTTATTTGGGATTTGCAGGAAGGGAAAAAAGCAAAGTACTTCAAAGCACTCTGCAGAGCAGAAGAGACCACAAAGTCCTGGGGACCCAGGTCCCGTAGCTGGCCCTGAGCTGGCCCAGGACCCCCTGAGGGCTCCTCCTGATGAACTCATGAGCCCGTGGTGGGGGCCAGGCCTGACCCACCTGAGCAGCTCTCTGCCTCACAGCCCTGCTGGGCAGGGACTCTCAGCCACCCACTCCCCAGCTGAACAGCCGAGAACACGAGGTTCCCAATGACGGGGGCGGAGCTGGGGTTCCCACCCAGTCTGACTCCAGGCGAGCCTGAGTACCCAAATGATGCGAGCCCAACGCGAGCGCACATCTCAAGTCCCCAGGTTCTGTTCCGCTCAGCCCTGACAGGGGCGCAGGTCCCCAAACCCCCCTGACAAGTCTACCCAAAAGCACACTCCCACCTCCTCACAGGGCAGCCAGCCCGGGGAGCGCCAGGGAAGACCGCAGTCGCTTTGCGGCCACCAGCCCTGTGCACCCACAGTTCCCGGCTGAGGGGGAACAGCCCTACGACACCAAACAAACATCAATATTTCATAGGCAGCTCCCTCCTGGCCTCCAATTTTGTTTTCAATTGTCATGAAACAATTCAGAATTTCCGACTCAGGGCTAATAGGCTGCTGTCAGCCAGTCAGCCGGAGCAGGCGGGGGTAATTATTTTAAAAGCTTCCGACGGGGCTGTTCACTGAGCTGGCTCCCCGAACTGTCTGTCTGCAGTAGCGGCTGTGCCCCTTCGGGCCCCGGGCACCCAGCAAGCAGACATCCGGAAGGCTGCTGGGGCACCGGCCACAGGACCTGAGAGCATGGGAGAGACAGGCGGGGCTTACAGAAGGGTCAACGGAGGCCCCCTGAGGGGCACCTCCAGAAAGGCAGGGGCTGTAACTTCTCACTTTCGCATTTCCCACACCAAGCTGTGGCCTCTGGTGCTCATGGTGGGTGGATGGACTGACAGACAAAGAAAAGGGTGGATGGGGAGGCTGAGTGAATGATGTCACAATAACCTCAAACCCATCCTCCACTGTCTAGGCAGAGCGACCTTTCCGAAATACACCTCTGACCAGGCTTCTCACTGTTTAAACCCTTCACCTGCTTCTCTCTGCCTTCGGGATAATAACCCACCCTCCTAACACGGATTAGGAAGCCCTGTGGTATCTGGTTCCCACTTAGTTAGCCAATTTCCTCTTCCCCCATTCTCTGCCTTCCCACCTGTCCCAGTGCTCCCCCAGGCAGGGGGGGTTGGGGGTAAAAAACTGCCCCAGGCAAACTTAATGTCACTCAAGGCCCTTCAACACCAGTCTGCTGGTTTCCTCTCCAGCACTGTATTCCCACAACGTATGTGGGTTGGTGTGTCTGCCCCCTTGACTCAACCCAAATGACCATCATTGTATCTCTGCCATCACAGGCACAGAATATGTTCTCCCTAAACTTCTGTTGATCTGACAGAGGCCAGTCCAGGAAGGTCCCCGCCCAGGGCTCTTTCCACTATTCCAATGGGGGAAAAAAAAACTTGAGATATCCAAATGGTTTCTGTTTTTGCTTTGGCTGCCAGGAAGCTCAGAGTACAATATAAAAATGATGAAATAAATTAATACATTACCTGATCCTAGGGGTTCCTCTCTAACTTCAGAGCCCCTAACTCCCTCCTCACAGGTGAAAAAAGGAGTACAAATAGATGTCCCCCCTTGCTCTGCGGCTCCATCCCTGCATGTGAACCAACAGACTGCACCACCACCCAGACCCTCGGGCAGACCCCCGCTTCCCCCTGCAGATGAGTGCAGGGACAACCCTGAAGGACCTCAGACTCTCCCAACAGAGCCAATGCCTCCCCATCACTTTGGAGTGGATCCCCTAGCAATGCCATTAGCAGTCCTCTGAGAACTGTGACGGAGCAGGGACTTCTCTACACACCAGCCCATCCCCTGCCACCAGCATCTCAGAGACCTTGTACCAGGACAGCAGCAAGGATTCCTGAGGGAAGGTGGTGTGTATTCCTTAAGAGGGTGAAACTCCCCACTTTTACCCTTCTGAGGTGGAAGCCTATGACTCTAGCCTGGCCAACCATAGTCCTGAGCCACTCTTCCCCAGAAACTGATTGGTCAGCAGGAGGCATGTGAGCTGCACCCAGCCAATCAGCATAACAAAATCCCTTTGCCCACCCTAGAGGGGCTCCAGGCCCTGTTATCAGAGAGCTTACAAGTGGTAGGGTGTAACAGGCTTTAATCAATCATTACACAAACATCGATTTCAGTACTATTGCAATAAGAGCTGTGAAGGGAAAGGACAATCTCCCTACTTTTACTGGATATTGAGATTTTAAAAAACGGCGACCGAAGACTTGTTATGTCTTTCTGCATTGTCTATGGCTGAGGACATTTGCCCGTTATGTTTTGTGGGAACCCACGTCACAAATTCATCTCAGAGTTCTATGCTAGGGAGAACAACTTCTGGTCAGAGGAGGCACGTCAGTTTGGAAGGAAAGATAAAGCAGGTGTGCCCCGCAACTTTGCTGACCGTTTTTGAGCGGGTACCTGGAAGGCTAACGCGACGTCCGGGACTGTGTCACTTCCGCTCCTTGTGGACCCAGCGCCATCCTTCCTCCTGCTGCTGCCTGGGCTCGCTGCCTTCGAAGTGGAAATGTGCGTGTCCAAGGTGTCAAAATCTAAAGGAAAATTACAACGATTCTTTCTGAGCGAAGCAAAAATAACATCAAAAAAGCTTGTTGGACCCACTTCAGTTCACCAAGAACTTCCAGGCCTTTGGGCCCCGGTGCCCCCCCCCCCGCCCCCAATACCAGCCTGCCCGGCTTCCCTGGCCTGAAACTTCCTACTGGCTAACGGGGGGGTGAGGGCAGGTCTACTAGACCAGAGGAGGAGCCTGCTCCTACCTGGCTAAACCTTCCCGACCACCCTGGGGGGAGAAGGAAAGGAAAATGAGGGCGAACTGTTTCAGAGAACAAAGCAGGCTCACAGGTATTGCCGAGAACCTTCGGCCTGGCTGCCCACTCCCACGCAGGGCCACAGCCCTCGCCTCCCTCGTCTCACAGATTTCTCAATGCAGGAAGCTCTTATTATTCCCACTTCCCAGGCAGGGAAGCTGCGGCTGGAACAGCGCACGTGATGTGCCCAAAGCCACGCAGCTAGTAAAAGGCACAGACGGATTCCAACTCTGTCCATTGGGCCTTGGAGGCAGCTTTTTGGCACCACAGGCGCTGCCTGGGAACACGGGCATGTAGAGAGTCACACACACATGCCCAGTCACCACTGGGAACAAAACCGGGAAAACTGCTGGTGTGCTGAGGTAGGGAGATGCAATTTCCTAAGGCAAGCGCCAGAGTGAAAGCCGCCCCAGCAAGCGGCCGCTGGCCCTCCATACATAGTGAGGTCCCGGCGGTTGCTTTTATGCTGGAACTGGCCTGGGCACCTGGGGTGGTGGGAAGCGGCTCAGCTTAGCAGCCCTCGGGCCAGACCCACCAACAGACCAGTTTCGCACATAAAACAGCCCTTGTGGCAGCAGGAGAAGCAGAGAATAGAATCCCTGAAGCACAGGGTCCAAGCCCACGTTTCTGCCAGGCTGCCCCGGATCCAGGGCTGAAACTGCAGGCCTCGGGAACTCGGTTCTTAACGCCTCTGGTCCCGTGTGTGCCCAGCCACATACGCCGGAGGGTGGTTCTGCTGTGAGAGTAGAGGGGAAGCTGTGGAATCCGCCAACATCAGGACAGAGTACAGGGGCCACCCCTCAGGGTCTGAGCACCGCAGCCTCTCAGGCTTGCGTCAGGCCTGCTTCCGAATTTGGGTTTTCAGAGGGGGGTCCTTTGTCTCCACGTTTTAGGTCATGGGCTCCAGGGTCTGGCACCGGCTGGTGGCCTCTCCTGTAGCAGCTGTCAGGAGATACAGGCTGGGAGGCGCCGCCACTGACAGCACCTCATGAAACATTGATACCTGGCCACCGCACTGCCATCTCCTGGCACCTTGAGCCAGAGCCGCAGCCCCAGAGCCCCATAGCCATCTGTTCGGGGGCAGGCCCCTAGCTCCTAACAGAGGGGGAGGACCCTAATGGACTGACCCAACGGCCTGGTGTCCCATCCCGAGGCCCCGGCAGCAGCAGGTACAGACTGGGCGCTTGGGGGAAGCGGGAGCCTGTTCAGCCACTTGGTTTCCCCCATGAGGCTTCCTTTCCAGATTATCTGGCCCTGGGCAACACTGGAGAACAGTCACCTGAGAATGGAACTCAGTCTTGGTCAATCCTGCCCATCTCCCAGTGGTCACTAGCCAGGGACAGGCCAATAAGGCCACACGGCCTTATCCGCCCCTCTGCCAGGGCAGAGAAGGGCCACTGCTGGAGGGTGTGCAAGAGAGGAGCTGGACAAGGGGCCCCAGAGGCATCTGTCCTTGTTGGGTCTTCTCCCCTTTCCTCTTCAGCCCAGCCCGAGAGGAGGATGGGGGAGGGGGATCCGCCAAGCAGGGCAAGTCGGGTGGTTGCCCCTCCCCAATAACACACATACACACACACCCTGGGGTCTGTCCTCAAACGTCCTAGGCTGCCAAACTCTGCACCAGGAACTCTCCCTGCCAACATGCAAGACCAGCTCCCTCCCGCAGGCTGAGCAGAAAGGGGAAAAGGTCCAATCGCAGAACGTGGTCTTGACCGTCACCTGGGAGGACCCAAGGAAATTCTGACCAGACCCCAACTAAACGGAGTTCGGACTGGGACTCTCGGGCACCAGGTGGGAAACTGAGCCCAAGGGAGAGAGCGTGCAACGGGCCAGGCCCGACCCGCCTCGGCTTCGTCCGCATGCGGCCGGGCCCCTCCTCCGCGAGCCAGTCCCGGGCTTGCTCCCCGGCCTCAGGTCCTGGCCGGCTGCCGCACAGACCCCTGCCTACGCCCCGAGGGAGGCCCGGACCCCTAGCCGGCGGGACTGCACGCTGCCCCCTCCCCGCTAGTCCACACCAGCGCCTCGCTTCCCCTCCCCACTTCCCGCCTCCCGGCCCGTGTCCCCGCCTTCCCCGCGGGCGACGGGCGGCGGCAGCGGGAGGAGCGGGCCCAGCCGAGGCAGCCCGGACCTTGCACGCTGGGATGTAGCGAACCAGCGGGAGCGAAACTGCGCGTGGAGCTGGAGACGCAACTGGAGCCGGGGTGGCCGGAGTCGAAACCTGAGCCGGAGTCCCTGACGATCGCGCACAGAGCCCACTAGCCGCACACACAGCACAGCCCGGGTGGGGTAAGAGTCGCCGGGTCCGGGGTTTTCGGTCTCCGCGGTGCCGGGGCGCAGGGCGGTGGTGGCCGGGTTCCGCGCTGTTTGCTCCAGGCGTATGTGGGGTCCAGCCACCGGCGCGGGACTAAGCGCGTTGCGAGGAAGGCCAGGCGCCATCGGGGCAGCGCGAGGAGCTCGTTTATGCACCCAGCGCAGGGTCACAGCTGCCACTGCCGGGTGCTACCTCACCTGATCAGCAGGCCCACCCCACGCTTCGGTCCTGGGCACCCCAAAAGAGCAGAAGCTTCGAGGGCACAGCCCTGGACGGCTTTCGCAGCCCCTCCGGGCGGCAGGGGCCACTGGGGACCTCTGGGAGAAAAGGCAGGCAACACAACCCCCTGCCCTCCCCGCTGCGCTCAGGAATGGGGGCCCCAGCACGAGGGGAAGCGATGGCCCCTCGGCACGCGGGCGACTTTGGCCTTAGCTTCGTGTCAAGAGGGTATTTTTCCTAAACGAAACCGCTTCATTCGTTCGCTTGTTCGTTGGGGCAGCTACACCACAGAAAAGCCACAGCCACCCGCTGCGGCCCCAGCGCTGTTCGCGGTGGACCCCGACGTCCCGGAGGCTCCCCCAGCCCCGCTGCCTTTCTCGCTGGCGTGGGTCGGGCCTTTTCTTACCCTAAGAGAAACCCCAAATGCTCTTCGCAAAATCCAATAAAGAGATCCCCAGGGCTTCTTCCAGGGTGTAGTTGTTGACGCAGGGCTCCCGAGCACACAGCCGCTTCTCTAGACCGGGGTCTGGAATTCCGAAATTAACCAGCCTCCTGAATCTGAGCGGACTCGGCGGTGGTACAACGAGAGCCCCGCAGCGGGCACCGCCAAAGCGAGAGCCCCAGGCTGGAATCCTGGTTCCAGGGCTTTCCTATGTAGTGATTCCCTTAATCTTAAAATATTTAAGTGGACTTTTCTGAGAAACGAAGGCTCGGTATATTCTTGGCACCCCAGTGGTCTCTGACAGCCACCAGGGCCAGAGGGAGGCAACGCGGAGTTGCTGTCCACTTGGTGAAGGGTGCAGGTCTTCCCGGAATGGCAAAAGCTACAGGCAGCAGGGGCAGCACAGGCGGGGACTTGCTGGGCCCCTGCCTTTTCTCCGGGCTATTTGGGGACTCCCGATCTCTACTGGGAAAAGGAATAAAAGCACACTGGGACACGGAGACCAGGCTCCTGGACTCTAGGACAGAGGCGGCGTTCGCTGACCTTCGGGCCAGGTTCAGAGTGCCCTTCTCTCCACAAAGTGGCTGCTGGGAAGAGGAGATGGCAATACTGCAAAAACCAGCCCTCTGCTCCCCTGTTCTGTGACCAGCCGCTGCCACTTTCCTAGCCTTCTCTTCCGCTCCGGCTCGGCTCAGGGCTCAGCCGTTCTCGGGAATCAGATACCGACCCGTGGAGTCCGGTGAGCCATGAGCAGGGAGATCAGTGGGCCGTTACCAGCTGCTGACAAGAGCTCTGAGTTCCAGGGTCCGATGGGCACCCCACCCAGCATCCTGCCTGAATATACCCTAGCTCTTTCCCCACCGGGTCAGGCCGGGGAAGCCCAATTGACAGGAAGCTTCAGGCTGGGGTCCCCTGAAGCCTAAAGAATCCTATGAGATTGCTCCCAGTGCCTACCTGAGCGCCCCATTCCCCCCTCACCCAGTAATTACATTCAAAGAAATAAAAGCTTTTATTGGGGAGGGGGTCTTAGGCCGGGCGGAAGGCCCTAGGTGGTCCAGTCTGCACTCCCAAAACTGGGTTTTCTAGTTTGAACGTCTCCACGGCCTAAGAGGCTTAGGGCTGGAATGTCCCGGAGAGTTGCGGATGGCCCTGGGGGCAGGCCATGGCACATTCCTTCCCTATTCCTAAAATCCCTTGATTCTTATTTGAAGATTAGGGCAGGGTACCCCCATGAGTGGGTGGAACGATGCCCTCCATGAGGACCCTCCAATCACCCTTCCCAAATAAAATCACTAAGCCATTCTTGGGTGCAGAGTCTGTTGTGAGTGAGCCCAGCCCCAGGGAGGGTCCCTACAGCGGCTGCTTCCACCCCCACAAGCAGCCAGGGCTCCTCTCTGCTCGGCCCAGCCAGGACGCTAAGCCCCAATTTCCCTGAAAGTCACAAAATCATCGTTAGCTCTGTGTGGCCTGGAGGGTGGCGAATGGGGCACATGGTTCTGACTCCAGTAAGCCCCCTTCCCTCCTCTCCTAGGGTCCCATTGTCAAGTGAGCTGGAGGCCGAAGCAGCGGGCCGGGCTTGCCGTGTCCCACTCAGACATGGGAACTGAGGCACAGCGCAGGTCCAACCTTGCCCGAGGTCACACAGCAAAGCCCAGGGAACACTGGACCCCTACTTTTACTCCTGAAAGACAGAGGCCTCCTGTC
This sequence comes from Mormoops blainvillei, assembly GCA_004026545.1. NCBI lineage: Eukaryota > Metazoa > Chordata > Mammalia > Chiroptera > Mormoopidae > Mormoops > Mormoops blainvillei. The sequence goes on from PVJD01000957.1 coordinate 109,782, forward strand.
GTGTCTGTGTGTGTGTGCGTGTGTGTGTGTGTGTGTGTGTGTGTTTGCGGGGATATCTGTGACAGTGAAAGGTGCCCCCACCCTGCATGGGATAGTGGCCAGCGGAGGATGTGGCTGGGGAAAAAGAGAGAGCCCAGGTCCCTTCTCCGCAACACCAGGGACCAGACCGGGGGCCCCTGCTCATTCAGCGCTGCCTGGATCCAGCAGAGCAGAATCTCCAGGGCAGTCCCCAAGGGTCTCAGCCCCTCTCTGGGGCTCAGAAGCATCACCCACAGTAGTCTGAGGGCGTTTCCTTCCACAGGGCGGGCATCAGTATTCCCACATTTAGGGAGTATTTTGGCTATCCAGAGCACTGTCAGAGGCTTGGGTCCAGAGGGGCACACAGCAGGTGCTCAATAACTGCATTAAATCTATCGAGAGGGACCAATGCAAACCCCCAGACTCAATAGTTAAAGCTGCAGAGTCACAAAACAGTCCCCATCTATGGAAGGCCTGACTCTTGAGACCCTCTGGGGAGTGGGAGGGCTGTGGCCCTCAGCCCCTCGATACCCACAGGCAGACTATTCATCCCGTGTCCCCACCCAGAAAGGCACTGTGCTTCCCACCTTGGCCTGAACACTCCTCCTTTCCCCGGCCAGCCAGAATTTGTGCCAAACATCATCAGCATTCTGGGACCCAGAGGCCTGGCTGCATGTACACGTATGTGACTGTACTCAGCACTCTGTGTGAACATGCGGTGAGTCTGTGTGTCTGCGTGTGACAGCACACTGGCGTGCGTACGCTCTGCCTAGGTGTGTGTGCGTGCTCCCGTGCCGTCTGTGGCAATGCTGTCGGTCAGAGTAAAAGCAGCTACAGTGTGGTAGGTGAAGGGGCGCTGCCTGGCGTGCTGCAGCACCTGGCTACTTCCAAGGCATCTGCTGCCTCAGGAGACTCGCCAAGATCTCTGCTAAAAGATGGGGCTGATGGCAAATGCGGCAAATGCGGCAAATGCTAGGCAACCGTACTTCGCCAAGTCTCCCTCCTACCACGCCCCCACACATCCTGGGGCAGGGGTCTCAACACTGAGAAACTTCCCTTTGGCAGGGAAGGGCAGGAGTAGCTGAGACTCCCCAACCCCAAATCCTCGATGTGTCTGGCCTCAGCCTCAGACCCTGCCCCCTGTGCTCACAGGCGCCCAGTGAGAGTGGGCCAGGCCCCACGGCACGGTGCCTTCTCCCCGGGGCGCAGAGCTGCAGGCCTTGGGGTGAGGCCCAGGGAGTCAGAGGCAGGCGTGGTTCCACCCTGCACTAACCCCTGACCCTGCAGTCCTCACCAAGGAACTCAGTTTGGGGCCATCCTCTGACGGGGAGTCATCTCAGGGTGAGGGCTCAAGTCAGTGCCTGCAGAACGTCCCAGACAATGACAGTTTGCATGTTCCCTCCCAAGCAGAGACACCCCCTCCCAGGAGATGAGGATGCATTGCACCCTGGGGGAAGGCACTGGGCCTGGAAAGTAGGACAGTGTTTCTCCCCAGGCCACTGTCCAGCTCCGCACTGCTCCTGTCTGGTGGAACTGGTAAGCAGGTGAGGAGCAGAGGGCAGCCCAGGGTCCAGCTGTGGCCAGGAAAACAGGTCAGGGTCGCACCCTATCACCCCAGCTGTCACCTATTTACTCAAGACTCTGCGGTCTTGGGGCCAGTTAACAATTGCTGAGCAAAATCCTTCAACAAACTTCACTGAAGTAGGAGGACTCAAGGAGGGGACCATTCTTAGGAGCACCGAGGGGAATGTGCCCAAGAGAGAAGCTCCACTGTAGGCTTCCTGGGCTGCGGGCCCATGGCTGGGAAAGTGCCGTCACCTGGCCTGCCAGGCCTGTGCCTGCAGCCCTGGGAAGCCACAGCAGAGGCCGCAGGCGGCAACAAACCTGCCCTGAAGGGGGCAGAGGCCCACCCTGTGCTTGGTGGATTTGGCCAGACGGTTAAAGGTGCAAAACAAGGGGAGAGAGCCCTACAGACGAGGCTGTGGGGCCCGGTGGGGCTCTTTGGGTCTCCTGCTGCACTCGCCAGCGGCCTGAAGCCAACAGAAACGTTTCATCTGATTAGAAGCCATCAGTTCTATCCCAATCCCGGAAAATTGACTGCGGTGCAGAGGCGGGGGACTAAGAAGCAGCCTTGGGGGGAGAGGGTCCAAGCTAATTAGGAGACAGCATCCGGGGGCCCATTAGAGCACAGGCTGCTGTCATTCCGCTGGGCTCCGGTCCCGGGAGCAGAGGCCGAGGAAGGAGGGGCCGGCGGCCCCTCGACGAGGACGCTGCTGGGAGCTTGTGGGACCGGCCCCGGGCTCTGCCCCTGCCCTGGCGCTGGCTCGCAGGCGCCGGCTCCGTGCGATCCTGCTTGGTGAACATTCCCTCATTCTGAGCTGCCCTCGCCCGGGGCCTGGGAACTTCTCGGCCCAGAGAGGAGTCGATTCTGAGCGAAACAAGTCTTTTGGGGCTCGAGGTGGGCACGAGCCGCGCGGGACTTGCAGGCCAGGCGCGTTTCTTTTGTGCGGCGCAGGGAGAGCTCGGTGTGTCACCGGGAAAGGAGGGAGAGGCCGCGGGGGGTGGGGAGAGGGGGCGGGGAGGCGAGGGGAAGGTGCCTGGGAGGAGGGCGCGGGCGAGGCAGGGAGGGCGGGCGGCAGAGAGGGCGCGACAGCGGCGCGGGCGGCTCGGGGCCGGATTCCGCCCGCGCTCCCTCGCTGGCTCGCTCCCTCCTCCCAGCCCCCTCCCACCCAGGCCCACCCCACCCACCACCCCTGGCGCAGGGACTGCTGGAACCTGGCGGTACGCGCTGTCGCTTTAAGACAGATTCTGCGGGCGCCGGCCGGAGCCTTAGAAACCCGCCCCGGATCGGGAGCCGGAGCCGGGGCCGGGCGGGCGGCTGAAGCCCGAGCGGCGGGAGCGGAGCGCGAAGCCGGGCGCCCGGTCGCGAGAAACCGCTGCTGCTGCCGCCCGCCTGGCCCCGCAGCCCCAGGCGGTCCATGGGGCGGGCGCGGCGACGCTGCGGGCGCGGGCAGCCCCGCGGGGTGGCCGCTTAGGCACTGCGCTCTTGTCCCCTCAGGTCGCAGCCAGGGCGGCCGGGCGGCCCAGCCCCGGCCCCGGGAGCGCCCGCTGCGGTCCCCGCCTCCATGGACGCCTTCAAGGGGGGCATGAGCCTGGAGCGGCTGCCGGAGGGGCTCCGGCCACCGCAACCACCACCGCACGACATGGGGCCCGCCTTCCACTTGGCCCGCGCCGCTGACCCCCGCGAGCCGCTCGAGAACTCCGCCAGCGAGTCGTCTGACACGGAGCTGCCAGGTAAGCGCGGCTCCCTGGGAGGCGCCCACGGAACCTGCCCCGGCACGGGGCGAAGGGCCTGGCTTCCACGCCTCCGGTCAGGACATTTCCTTTTCCCAGCCTCTCCATCTGACCGTGAGCGCGGAAATTTACACGCTTCATGAAGCGGACTTTCAGTGCTTTACGAAGGCACTTCCACGCGGTCCCCACACGCCCTGAAACCGGCGGGTGCACGAACCGACAAGCCTAGGGGCGAACTGACAGCCCCTCTTGATCAGGAGCAAATAGACCAGGGAAAAAGTTAGGTTCGCGCCGTTGGGTGCCATTGGGCCGCTTGGGCTGACGAAGAGACGATCGAGAAGGGGATGGGGAGGCGGGTGAGAGAAAAGTACCCAGAGGCTGAGAGTGGGACAGACACCCTGACAGTGGGAGACCGACTGAGGAGATACCAAAGAGGACGGGTGTCAGTAAAAGTCAGAAAAGCAAACTGAGGGCGAGGAGGGGACGACAACCTCAAGGAAAAGGAAAACAGAGGACAGCGAGGGAGAGCGGGCCAATGGGTGCGGCCGAGCTCGGGGCAGGGCCCCCTAATCGAGGCATCCCGGTCCCACGTGCGTCGCGGGAGCCGGGAGCCGAGAGCCGCGAGCCGCCAGGCCGCCCAGCTGGAGCTCCGACTGCGCTCGGGGCCGCCTCCCTCCCCGCCGCCGTATTGTTCGAACTCCAGCTTTTCTCCGCGGGCCGAACTGGGACCCCGGGTGGGCGGTGCGCGCCGTGGCGCGGCTGATCCCCGCTGGCCCGACCTCCTGGGTCCCCAGTCGGCCCCCGCACTCGCCGTCCTAACTCGGCACCGCCTCCGAGCTCCCCACTCCCGGGACCACCCGCTCCTTTGCGTTCATTTTTTAATCCACCGCAGAGTGTTTCTCTACGGGTTTTTAATCTCTATTTGTTTCTGTTTTGCATCCGTAAGTGACATTCTCTGAGAGGTTCTGTTTGCTTGGTTTTAAAAAACAATCAACGCCGTACTGTACTTTTGTTTTCGAAAGCTTTAAGCATGGCCTTTGCTTGGTTTTTATTTTTAAAACTCAGAGAACTATATAGTTATAGGTTACTTTTAAAAACCAAATGTATGAGGATAAATTTAAATTTTTGACTGTATTTTTTTCTATACAGAAAGAATTGCTACAATAGGTTTGTTTCTCTGGAATTTAAGATATCTACATGCAACATTATTCCTCGGGAGATTTTTAAATGTCGATCCAAAATGGCGCGTTTCTCGAGTAGTTTTTCAAAATCCATTTCCAAACCAGGTGTTAATTTGGGAATTTAAGTTATCTAACTATAGAGCTGTATTTCCCTGAAATTTGAAAACTGCCTTTAGAAGGACGTTATTGAGAAGAGGTTAAACGTTATCTGCAACCGTACATTGATTTTTAAATCCAAGAGAAGTAAAGCCGTGTCTGCTTGGAGTTTACACCCCACGTACAGCGCTGTATTTAGTTCGGGGTGTGTTTCTGGTGTGTTACTTTGCTTTTGCTCTGTGTTCCTACCTGACTGTTTTTAAGTTTGTGACCCTTTCTATGCTTTTAGGCATAAAGCTGTGAACTTCTCTGGGCTTCTGTGTTTTGCTAGGTTTTTGGTTTTTTTTTTTTATGTTTCCATGTTTCTAAGACTGCTTGTGTTTTGTGTAGCCACAAAGCAGAGAGGCTAGAGCTCCAGGTCTCCTAGACAGAGTCTGTCAGTCTGGGCTGCCTGGGCTGCAGCTAGGGAAATTTTCTGGGCCTTGGGACTTGAGGCCTGGAGCTGAGGCTGAGACCAGGGCTGTGTCTGCCTGCCCAGCGAGGCTCCCACGCAAGCCCTGCAGAGAAGAAAGTGGAGGGGCGGCAGGTCACACTGCCTGGCTCATGCTCCACCAACCCGCTAGCTTCGGGCTAGAAAAATGTGATCCTAGTTCAGAAAAGCAGAGACCTCCCCCAAATTTAGAATGATTCCTGAAAATGGTACAGTGGCGGGTGACCTCAGCAGTAGGGCTCGTGCCGGAGCCAAGCTAGGAGAGCGGCCCTGCCCTGCCTGGGGCCCAGAACCACGAACGGGTTGCTGGGCTGAGCTCTTCTCCAGGCACCCCAAACCAGAGGTGACTACTGACCGCCAGGCGCCTGGCGCGCTCTTCCCAATGGAGACAATTCCAGGGCCCCTGGCAGGAGGGAGGGCGCTGATGGCGGGTCCTTCGATGGAGCCGGGATGGGATACGCAAGGGCTTAAGCCCAAGGTGACCTGAGCCCCGTCCTGCCTGCTTCAGAGAAGGAGCGCAGCGGGGAACCCAAGGGGCCAGAGGATGGCGGTGCTGGAGGCGCGGGCTGCGGAGGTGCGGAGGACCCCGCCAAGAAGAAGAAGCAGCGGCGGCAACGCACACACTTCACGAGCCAGCAGCTGCAAGAGCTGGAGGCCACCTTCCAAAGAAACCGCTACCCCGACATGAGCATGCGGGAGGAGATCGCCGTGTGGACCAACCTCACGGAGCCACGCGTGAGGGTGAGCCGGGGCGAGCACGCACGGGTGACGGCGCCTCTGCCGCAGCCCTCGGAAGCTAGACTCGCGCTCAGACTTTCACTGTTCCCAACAACACAGACCCGCTCCCTCTTTCCACTGTAGCAGATTCCACCCTAGGCCCCGTCTCCCCAGCTGCGGCCGAGCCCGTTGCCCGTTAGCACCATCGGCTGCTGCCGTGCTGCTGTCCCCGATCCCTCCGACCCGCATCCGACCTGATCCTCCGGCTCTACCGCAGCCCCAGCCCAAAGACCTGTGGCCCCAGGAAACTTTCCAAGCCCTGTATGGCCCAGGGCCTACCCAGATGACACTACCCTAGACAGCGCGAGGGTTCCCCGCCGCTGGGGACCTGAGAACTGCTGGCACCACCACCCCCCAAAAAAACAAACAAACAAAAGGGAAAGGCGGGTCCTGCCTGGTAGCCTTAGAGAGGCGTAGAAGGTGCCTAGGCTTGGAGTCTCAAAAATCCCTGGGACGGTGGTCCCATCTGTACCAGCCTCTCCAAAATTTCTGGAGTTGTCCCCCTGACTCGTCCCTAGCCATTCAGCCAATCAGTAGCTGGGCCTTTTCCCTAATTCCCTTTCCTGTGGGGATGAGGTCAGGTGGGGTGGGGGGAGTAGCTCTGGTGGATGAGTGACCGTCAGATCGAGTCTCTTTGGAGATATAAGGTTTCCGACCAAGACCAGACTGCACCCTACTTTTCCTCACCCTTTCGTTCCCAGTAAAAGCAAGGCTCTCCTAACGAAGTAGCAAGAGAATTTCTTCCCTGGTGCGCAAATATTTAATGATATTGGGAGCACGTCTCAAGCCAGACCAAAGTTCCACCTGGACTCCCTGCTATAACCCCGGTTCTCACTCCTCCCCAGTCAGGCCTGCCAGCCCGGTGAAACAGGGAGTGAAGACAGCGCCCAGTAATCCTGCTCGCTTCTGGTGGGGTGGGGGTGGAATCTGGCAACGTTAGTGCTGGAGACTGGGGAAGGCTGAGATTCAGGGTCCGGCAAGTAGCTGGGGAAACACAGTCCGGAGACGGAGGGCTGCTAGGGAGGGCAGAGGGCATGGGGGGGCGGGGGGATAGGTGAGGATCGGAACTGGCCAGGAGTGTGGAAAGAAGAGGTTCTTAATTTTGTGAGAGAAAGTGGAGGGGGAGATTAGAGAGAAACTAGTAAGAAGTGAAAGGAAATTAAATATTTGCAGAGAAACATTTGGCATATACTTAGGCAGCAGAGAAGAAATTAAATATTTAAGGGAGAAGCAAAAGAATCAAGTATTTGAGAAAATAAAGAATCAACTATTAAGAGAAACAGTGAAGGTCAGATATTTGGAAAGAAGGAAAAATCTAAATATTTGTGGAGGAATCAAAAGGATCAGATTGGGGAATAACGAAGAAAACGGACTGTTTGAAGGAAAAGAAAGCGGTTCAGATAGCGGGGTGGACCAAACGAAAATAAACATGTGGGAAAGAAATGAGAATATCAAATATTGCAAAAAAAGGTGGAAACAGACCATATGAGGAATGAAAAACAGATTCAAGAATGGGGGGGCGGTGTCGGAAGATCCTAAATTTCAGGGAAGAAAAATACCTTTCGTATTCGAGGAAGAAGAAAAACAAGAGGCTCTTTAGGAGGTAGATAGGGACCCGTTAGGGAAAGAAAGCAGAAGACGGCTTGGTTGCGAGAGGAAGAAAAAAACGGATATTTGTTAAAACAAGAAGTTCCGTATTAGGAAAAGAAAACGGATTTAATTTGGGGAAGAGGATAAAGATCAGAAATAGGGAAAGATGAGTATTTCCTGGAGACAGGAAAGCGACCATTATGGAGAAAATGCAGGGGCGGAAATATTGAAGAAACTACATTCAGAGAGAAGGAAGTGAGTGGAGGGCTGGGGTGGAGGGGGCGCTTCCCGCCCTCTGCAGTCCTGACCCTTGTCCTGCCCCCTTCCTCCAGGTCTGGTTCAAGAACCGGCGAGCCAAGTGGCGGAAGCGCGAGCGTAACCAGCAGCTGGACCTGTGCAAGGGCGGCTACGTGCCGCAGTTCAGCGGCTTGGTGCAGCCCTACGAGGACGTGTACGCGGCCGGCTACTCCTACAACAACTGGGCCGCCAAGAGCCTGGCGCCAGCGCCGCTCTCCACCAAGAGCTTCACCTTCTTCAACTCCATGAGCCCGCTGTCGTCGCAGTCCATGTTCTCGGCACCCAGCTCCATCTCCTCCATGACCATGCCGTCGAGCATGGGCCCGGGCGCCGTTCCCGGCATGCCCAACTCGGGCCTCAACAACATCAACAACCTCACCGGCTCCTCGCTTAACTCGGCCATGTCCCCGGGCGCCTGCCCGTACGGCACACCCGCCTCGCCCTACAGCGTCTACCGGGACACGTGCAACTCGAGCCTAGCCAGCCTGCGGCTCAAGTCCAAGCAGCACTCTTCGTTCGGCTACGGTGGCCTGCAGGGCCCGGCCTCGGGCCTCAACGCCTGCCAGTACAACAGCTGACCGCCCCTCCTGGCCACGCGGGCCGCAAGGCGCGGGGGCGGAGGACGCACGCGGGGTCCAGCTCACGGCTCCCGGCCGCGCGCCTGCGCCGCCCCCTCCTCCTCCACCCCACTCCGGGTTGATTTTGTGTTTGCTTTTCCGGACCCCACTCTGCCCTCCAAAACCAGTCAAAACAAAAAGACGTCGGAGCGAAATGCCGCGATAAAACGGATGAGTTGCAATTTCCCTCGGGATGGCGCGGATGGTGTGTGTGCGCTCCCTTGGGCCTCGGCGGGCCACTCTGCGCCGTGAAGACGGCGCGGGAGGAGGACACCGAGGCCCGGCGGCCTGAGAGGACGCCCTCGTAGCCCGTGTTCCCGCCGCGCTGGGCCCGGACTGCGCCGCCGCGCCTGTGAACCGGACGCGCGGGACCCGGGAGCCTGCCCTGGGCCCGGTAGGAACCAAGATGCCCTCTCCAGCTGGGCCTGGCCGAGCGAACCTTAGCTAGATCCGGATCCGAGTTGGAGCGGGCGTTCAGCTGGGGATGACGGTGTCTAGCCCGGGACCGAGGACTCGCCGAGGAGCCTCGCATGGCCCTGGTGCATTCCTAGAACTCTTGCCCACCCGGCGCCCGGGAAAACTATTTAAGGCTACGTAGCCACAGCTGGCGGCGAGAGGATGGGGTAGGCTCGTCGCAGAGCACCCCAGCTTCGCCGCAGGCCCAGGCCCTCCGCTCCCAGGCTAGGAGGTGGCCTCCTGGTCCCGCCGCAGAGCCGCCTCCTCACCGCCCGCCGTGCAAGAGTCGAGCCGGGAGAGCTCGGGGCGCGGCCAGGGCCTCGCGCCGCGCCCACTTTGCACACCCGCTCTCCGGCCCGCTCCCCTGTTTACAGCGTCCCTGTGTATGTCGGACTGACTGTATAGAATTATAAATCTGTCTATATCGACTTGTCCATGTACGTCTATTAAAACCATAGTACGAGCGTGCTAATCACTGCCGAGCCCCGACTGCTTCTTTCGGCCGAGGAGGGAGGCGGGTAGAAAGGGAGCTTTGCCACCGAGGGCCCCGGGGGTAGGAGGGAAGCACGGAGGCAGACCCTGCCAGGGCCTGTATCCCCCACTTCCCCACCACCATTCCTGACCTGTCTGCCCGGCTCCCGTGAGGGCGCTTCCGGGCACTCCACGCTCCCGATCCCTGTGCCGCCCCGCCGGGCGCTCACCAACTGGGCTGCTCAGCCTTGGCGCTGCCTGCGCTGGCCGCCCTAATGGGATCGTCTCCCAGCCCCGCTCAAAACCCCAGCCACTGGCCTCTGCAGGCTCTTTCTAGGATGGGTCTGCGGTGACCCTCCAGGCTCTCAGGGTTTGCGCGACCCTTGTCTGCCCAGAGCATAGGGACGGGACCACTGAACGCCTCTTTAGGTCTGCGGTTGCCTTTTCTCCTGCGGGCCCCGTGTCCCCTCCTTGGAGCCCCCTGCCCTGGCTTTTTGAGGAGGACTGCGAATGCTAGATCTTCCAGAGTCTAGCCACGGCCTCCCTCCTCCTCTCATCCGCCCCAATCCCATGCAGGGGTATGTGGCTTGCCATAGCAAGTGTCCATCACACAGAACTCATTTCTCACTTCCCTTCCAGCCTAACTTACTGGAGGCTCGGCGCTGCCTCCATCTTCCCCCAGCATTTGGAAACTACTGAACAAGACCAGCCTGTAAACGGCCTGTAAAATCCTGCTTTCCTTAAGTCAGTCACTTCTAATGGCAAAACAAAATGTTTGCAGCTGCAGCGGAGAGAAAGGAGTCGGTAATTCTGGTTTAGAGTCACCTTGTGACAGGGACTGGCACTGCCCTGGAGCTGGACGGAGGCAGGCCTGGCGGGGAGTGGGGCACGTCCGCAGGCTTAGTCATGAGCTAATGGCTGGAGAGACCCGTGCACACATTCTCAAACCAGGTCAGCACTGCCTCTGAGGTCAGGAGCGTTGTCCCTGTTACACAGATGATGGAATGGAGGCTCCACCACATGCAGTAACTGGGCCGAGCGCAGGGGCAGTCAACAGTCCTTACAATCCAAAGCCAGGCACCTTTTCACTGGTCTCACCTTCAGACAAGGCATGAGGAAGGGTCCTTCCTGGAGGATGGCCCAGCCTGATGCTGGAGGACTTGGAGTGTGGGGTTCTGAGAGAAGCAGAGCTGGAGAAGGGAGGCGGGGGGCAGGGAAGGCTGGGGCAGGGGGCTGGAGCCAGACTACCCCTCCCCCAAGGGCTCCAGTCCAGAGCTCCGACCCCTTACTCTCTGGAAACATAAACACAATCACATCTGGACTCAGAGTGCCTTCCCCAGCCTCACACATCTGCCAAGGCCAAGGGGCCCTGGTCTCAGCTGAGGGCAGGAGGCAGAGGAGACCTAGCAGGAGGTGGGACTGGAGGGAAGTGGGAGGCAGAGAAACTTCTCCTGAAAGGCCCAGCTCCAGGTGAGAGAGGGGCGAAGAAGGGCCACAGGCCAAACAGCTGCCGACGGGTGGGAGGGTAGAGGCAGCCCCAGAGTGACCCCATCACTCATCGAGGACCGTGGCCAACAAGGTGAGTGTAAGGCCCAGCCTCGGCCCCACCCAGCTACGCAGCCCCAGCTGTTATGTGGCTGGTGCAGCAGATAGTATCCAGCCCTTTCCAGCCGCACCAGCTGGAGAATCGTCCCTGGAGGAGGGGCGGAGGGATATAGCGGGCTCTGAAGGCCAAGTGTTCCGAGAAGAGGCAGAAAGTCCTACTCCTGCTCTGCCTAGAAGACCTGCAAGGGGGTGTTGTCCGTTCAACCGACATTTACTGCGCTCCCGCCCTTGGTGCTGGGGGTCGGGCAGTGGAAAACAGACACAGTTCCTGCTTTCATGGACACGTAAACAAACGTGTGTATAATTACAAACTGCGCGGAGTGCTCTTGAAGAAAAAGTGCTGTAAGAAAAAATGAGAGTCCTGCTTTAAACAGGGTGGTCAGGGAAGGCTGTTCCAGAGAGGAGACTCCTCCTGTCTTCAGTGGCAAGCGCGATCGTTCATTGAGCCCGGTTGGGGCGCAGGGTCCGGGGCTAAGTGTACGCTCCTCATCGATGAGTCCCTTTACTGCACATCAACCATATGAGGAAGGGTCCCCATTAATACCTCTCTCCCTGAGGAGGCCCCAAGACTTACAGAGTTCAGGTCACTTGTCCAAGGTCACACAGCCGGAAGGGATAGAATGGATTCAAACCGCGACAGTGTCCATTCTCCGTACTGGGCTGCCCCATGCCAAGCACAATGAGCAACATGGCCTTGGGGAGCGGGGGCGGGGTGGGGATGACCTTGAGGAGACTAGCCCCCAGGAAGCAGAAGCTCAGATTTGTTTTTACCTGGTTCTGACAAAGTCAGCCCCCAAAGGGCTGCTGCACGTTTAAGGAGGCCATGAATTAGGGGCAGAAGGGCAAGAGGCTGGTACCCAGCACTTGTCAGCAGGCACTGTGGGGCACCAAAGGAAAGCCGGATTAGCTACTCTGCACAACACCCCCCAGCCTGGTCATTGAGGGAGAGGTACCAAGGTACCTCTCCTAGCTTTATGGCCCCAGTTGGCTGCAGGACTTCCTGGGGCCACAGCATCCAAGGGGAAGTCACAGCTGGAAGACCTGTCTTGGAGGGAGCAGTACCCTGGAGGGGGCTCTGTGATGCCCTGCAGGTCCCCATACGATAGCAGCAGGGCCTCAGCCACCAAAAGGGCCAGTCTGAGAAGTGAGAGGCAGGGCGGTTTTATGCCCCTTGACCTTCCCGTTTCCTGGGCCAGTCACTTGGCTCTGGTATTGCAGGGACTTCCGCTGGGGTCTTTAATACAGAGGGTTTGAGTTCTGTCTCCACCTCCGAGTTGCCTTGGGCAAGAGACTTAATTAATGCCTCTGAGCCTCTGTTTCCTCTTCCATGTAAGGGAATAACAACAGTCACTTCACACATTTGTTTTTAAAGATTTAAATGAGATAGTACATATAAAGTGTTCACTGTGGTGCTGGTATAGCAAGTGCTCAATAAATGATTATTATTGATGGTGGTGGTGTTATTATTAAATATCATTTGGGGTCCAATTTGGTTTTTTCCCTCCAGCTTTGCTGAGTATCACGAATGTGAGTCATGACTGATCGTCCTGCCTGCTGACTTGCCCACTCCGCCCAGCCTTCCCCTCCTCCCACCCCGGCCCCATCCTAGACGTGGGCCCTCAGTAACCCAGCCTGGGGGACCCAGAGGAACCAGGCCCAGTCTCTGCTGTGCACTGGGCCTGGGCACAGACAGGTCGGCAGTCAGGAAGGGCTCTAAAACATGGTATGAAGATGCCCGACCATCTCTTTCAGTGTTGATCATTTCATCAATAGCTAACATCAGGCCCTTACTGAGCAAGCGCCAGGCATCTTGCAAGCACTTTATATGAATTACAACATTCGCTCCTCATAGGAGGGAGGGCCTTGTTATTCCTACACTGGAGGAAAGGGAGGCTCAGAGAGCACAGCCGATTTGGGAGAGTCGCTCTGCCTCCATGCTGCCTAGGAGGGGGCAACCCTCTCCTCCTGGGCACCATGGCTGCCATCAGACCCCGGTGAAACCCGAGATTGTCAAAAAGAGGACCAAGAAGTTCACCCGGAACCAGTCAGGCCGATTTGTCAGAACTAAGCGTAACTGGCGGAAACCCAGGGGCATGGACCAAAGGGTGCGCAGAAGATTCGAGGGCCCGATCTCGAGCCCAGCGTTGGTTGGGGAGCAACAAGAAAACAAAGCCCATGCTGCGCAGCGGCTTTCGGAAGTTCCTGGGCCACAGCGTCAAGGAGCTTGAAGTGCTGCTGACGTGCAACAAATGTCACTGTGCTGAGACTGCTCACAACATCTCCTCCTACAACCGCAAAGCCACTGTGCACTGAGCAGCCCGGCTGGCCATCAGGCCACCAATCCCAGAGCCAGGCTGCACAGCGAAGAACATGAATAGACAGCTTGTGTGCACATTGTATTCGTGTTAGCAAAACCATAAAAACCTGCCATCTGGCAAAAAAATAAAATAGAGTAAAAAGCTTGGGACAGAGTCAGGATCTGCACTTGGGCCCTCCGATCAGGTCCACGCTCCCTCCCATGCATGGCACACCCTCCAGAAGAGAATCCCGTTTGTACTGGGCGATGGGGCTGGGGGCTGGTAATAAATGGTGATAAATCACGTCAAGAGGCTGGGCTCGACTGGGCTCTGGGGGAGAACAAAAAGGCATCAGGCCGTGAGATTTGTCTTCACCGAGCTCACTCCACTGGCCGTGTGAGAGAGCAGCAGGGGCAGAGATGACAGCAGGGACTGAGGAAACCCTGGCGGGGAGGGGCAGCAGAATGCGGTGGGTGGGCAGGGCCCTGAAATAACCACCAGTAAATCCAAACTCCCATCTCATTCATATTACAAACTTCTCATTTCCTAGAAGGGTGCTTCCAGTTTGCCTCCCTCTGGAAGCCCTCCCAGGCTTCCTCCCAGACCTTGCCGCCGGCCTCCTTGCCCTCCTCACCATGGGAACCCCACTCCTCACACTGCTGTGTTGACTTTGCAGGGCCCTGGGCCTGTCTCCCAGTTGGCAGGTGTTGCCTGCTATCGAGTGGCTGCAAGGAACCCAGGAGACGCCGTCACCCGAGGCTAGCCAGGGTGGAGGGGGCTGCAGCCCCGTGAATCAGGACGCTGCAGAGGAGCAGGTCGGGTGCGAGAAGCCGCATTTGGAGTGGGGCCGAGGCCTAGGTCAGGACGGCCTTAATGAAGAAGAAAAGCTGCTCTGGCTGTTCCAGGCATGTGGCCCCACTCCCACTCTGCTCAATCCTCTGCTGTGCACTGGGCATGTTTAATTTCTCTTATCAGCCTCATCTTATAGATGGTGGAAGCTAAGGCTCCGGGACGTCATGTAACCTGTCTGCAGGCAGCTTTATGGACTCAGGTCCTACCTGGCCCGCCCGCAGACGCTGTGGTAGGGCACAATCCCGAGAGCCAGGAGGTGGGGGCGAACAGGCGGAGAGCAACTCTTGGAGAAGTGTCTGCACACAGTCGGTGCTCAATCAATATTTGCTGAGTAAAGTATTGAGGGGCTGCCTCCTCTACCCCTCACTCCACGAAAGGTGTCTCGCCCTTTCTTCCTCTTTCCACTCTTTTTCCCCTCTCCCCTCTCTCCTTCCTCCCCTGGCTCCTCCCTCTCCACACAGCCAGCTCTTGGCACTGCTTTGAAAAGTGTATCTGAACAACAACAATAACAAAAAACTCCAAATAACCCAATCCAAAAATGGGCGAAGGACTTGAATGGACAGTTTTCCAAAGAAGATACACAAATAGCCAATAAGCACGTGAAAAGATGCTTCTGCCACTAGTCATTAGGGAAATGCAAATCAAAACCCACAATGAGATACCACTACACATCCATGAGAATGGCTGAGACCAAACCAAAACAGAAACCACCACCCCAAGCAAGCAAACGAACGAACGAACAGAAAATACGAAGTGTTGGCAAGGATGTAGAGAACCGGGAGCCCCCGTGCATTGCTGGTGGGAATGAAAAATGGTGTCGCTGCTCTGGAAAACAGTGTGGCAGTTCCTGAAACATTAAACATCAAATTATTATATGACCCAGAAATCCACTTCCGGATAGAGACCCAAAAGAAAGCACGCAGGGACTCAAACAGGTTTTTGTACACCCACATTCACAGGGGCGGGCATTACTCACAGCGGCCACAAGGTGGGAGCAAGCCAAGTGTTTGTCAACTGGTGAGTAAACAAAATGTGTCACATCCATACAATGGAATACTATTCGGCCTTAAAACAGGATATTCCAATGCATGCTACGATGTGCATGGACCTCGAAAACAGTATGCTAAGTGAAATAAGCCAGTCACAGGAGAAGCACTAGTGTACCTCCACTTACGTAAGGTCCCTAGGGTTGGCAAACTCAGACAGAAAACAGGACGGGGTGCCAGCCGCAGTAGGGACAGGGCAATGAGGAGTTCCCGTTCGAGGTGTTCAGAGCCGCATTTTGGGGTGACAACAGGGTTCCGGAGATGGGTGGTGGTGACAGTTGCACAACGATCTACTTAATGTCACCGAACTGTGCTTTAAAAAGGTTAAAATGGCAAATTTGACATGGCATATATTTTTCCGCAACTTGAAAAAAAAGTCCGTGTTTATCCCCCCACCTCATCCAGCGAGGCGCTCAGAGGCCGGTGCCCACGACACCCAAGGCTGCCTCGCCGTCAGAGCTGGTCTGCTGCCCCTTAGAAAGCCTGCCCTTGCAGCCCCCTTCAGCGGGCAGCCCTGGGGAGGCCCGAGGGACAGCTGACCTATTCATGGCCTTCACCCCACTCTGCACCCCTCTGTTCAGAGTGCAGTGGGATCTCATTAAGGACACTTCCCATACTGAGTATCTACAATGCGGGCAACTGGAAAGATGGCTTTTTTCTATAGGTTTAGCGTAAAATTAAATAATAGGTTTGCCAGTGCCTTATTTATTTTTTTAACTGAGCTTCTCTGTCTAAAAAACTAAACAAGGCAGGCGGCAGAACAGTACATGAGCCCAGTATCATTTTTGTTTTTCTACATGCAGAGAAAAATTCCTGGATGTGCACAAAGTGTTAACACTTGTTGTGGGAAATGGGTTTTATTTTCATTTGTCTTTTCTAAGTTTTTTGCACTGCGCGTATGTTACTTTTGTAATGATGGAGTGAGTCAATGTTATTTTAAAAACACAAAGACCTGCAACCTGTAGGACAGGTGGCGGCCTTCTGCCCCAGGCCTCTGTCCTCACCCCAGATGTGTCGGTCATCGCAGGCCTGGAAGGGTGTGTCGGCCCTTGGGGTTCAGCTTCATTTGGGGAGAGGCCAGTGTGACAGGTGTCAAGTAAATGTTTACAGATTTTTACAGAAGTGAAATTTTTTCTTTTCAAATGCATTCTCCTTTAAGCAGATGTCAAATTAGTAGCCGCCAAGAGGAATGTACAAAGAATAATTTGTAATGATCTTTTATGGCTAAGTAGAGAGGGCTCCGAGTTTAAACACGGTTGCCATAAGCGGAGAGGCCATCTCTCTCCTCACCGCGCTCCCCATCCTGCAATTCGGCAACTCCTCTGCATCCCTACCTTGCACACACACACACACGCAGTGCGCCTGCCAGCCGCATGATCACGGAATCTTTATTAAAGAGGTCCAAATTACCAAGGTTTTACTACACTACTAAAAATAGTCATGCTTACTTAGCCTTACTTAGGGTTTAATAAGCACACCATTTCTAATTTTTCTGCCTGAGTAAACTGAAACATCATTCCAGAAATGCATTTTTACTGACACAGGAAGGCTTGCTCTTTTCTTCTTTGTTCACACACTTTCCTCCTTCTTCCCCCCTTCTTCCCCCTCTCCCCCTCTCTCCATCCCCTGTCCCCATCAGCTCCCCACCCCCACTCTTTTTAAAATTTCAAGACACAAAGGGGAAAGTAACAGTAATTTGGACTTGGCTTCCATGCAAAATGGACCAATTTTTTTAAGTGTTGGTAATTTGTCCTGAAAATGGATATAGGGAGTTGGGCTGGGAAGGCTTTGAAGAGGGGGGTTTTATGAGTGGAAAATGAGGCCTGAGTGTGTGAGAATGTGGGCTGCGCCTCCCCTCCGTGCCTGGGACAGTGCGGGCACGTGTGATAACCACAGCTAATAGCACCATTATTGCTATTATCACATTACATGATTATTCATCAGAATCGGACAAAGCGTATTAACCCACTTAATTGAACCAAGGGCTTAATGTCCCAGTGACTTCACGGAAAGTGCTTGGCAAACCCTCCAAGACATTGCCGTCATAAAGCACCGGCCACTTTGTCGCCTGCCTGGCTGTGGCGGGGCCAGCAAGTGTTTCCCCAACTGTTCCCGCCTGTGGCCTCTCTGAGCACTTTCCAGAACACACAAGGATGAATGTTTATTCCCACCCTTGCCGCAGCCTCACGCACATGCCTCTCTCCCTTCGCATAAACCGCACCTCATCAGGGTGTATTTACACCGGACACACGCACTGCAAGGACCCCTTCTCCACACCCCGAGCTGGCACCCTTCCTGCGCCGCCAAGGCTGGCACTGAGTACTGGCACCACAGTTAGTGGTGAACACCTGGCTTCCCCCGAGCTTGGTGCCCGCTTCTCCAAGGTTTCTGGACTCTCCCACCGTCCAGAGCCCAGGGTGGGGCTGCAGCTCAGCATCCCCCAGGCTCACAGAGACCGACCTGGCCTGTGGGGGCAAGGCTGATGGAGGTGACAGGCAGAGGCCAGGCCCCTCTGATCTAAAGCCCCGGGGCTGGGCTCCTTCCCTGGGATGCAGCCTGCCCTCCCAGAGCCCAGGTTTCCCCTCAGGCTTTGAAGACCCCGGATGTGACCAGCAGGTAAAGCTTTCAGGTGGGCCGTAGCTTCTGAGACACAAAACTGTCCCTGATCATCTCACTGGCCTCCTCTGTCTGGAGGAGCTCTGAGAGGGGAAGCCCGTGCCTGGGAAGGGTGTCCAGCCACCCCCACACACACCATTCCTCCACAGCACCCCTGCCGGCTGGCCCCCCAGGGAAACATTTCACTTCATTTCCTTGAGGATAATGGCACGCCCAAGGCCCCCGCAGGGAGGCTGCTCGGTCCCCAGATCCTCCACGGGGTCACCTGAGTGGGATGGCATCACCCTCATGCTCTGAAGTCCATCTCCTCTGGGCCACGGGCAGCGAGGCACAGGGCAGTCCCGCCTCAGGCCCAGCCCCGCCAACCTCCAGGGTGGCGACAGCCCGAGACAAGTAGACCAGAGGTTAAGAGAATGGACTTTGGAGTCAGCACTTGGGTTCAACTCACGGTGCTACCACTTACTGCCATGTAACCACTCTAAGCCTCAGTTTCATTGAGACAGGGATAAATGCGAAAATCTATGTACATTGTTTGGCGCTATGCCTGTGACCCAGTAGACTCAAAACAACTCCTGGGTCTCTCTGCCCACTTCTCCCTCCCTCATCATGACCCTAAGGCTGGCACATCTCCAGCGGCCCATCACCGCCACCCATGTGTTCGGGCATGACCTCTCAGTCGATGGCCCGCCCCCACTGGTGCTGGAAGAAGAAACAGCTACAGGTGAGGGAACTGAGGTAAAATTTAAGGTCGGCTCCGAAGTCAAGGGTGAGAGTACGGGAAAGCAGAAATCAAGGCTAACTGGTGCAATCAGGAAAGGCTTCTGTCAGAGGGGACTGGCGCAGTGTCGAAAGACGGGCAGGCTTGGAATAGGCATACGGGAGCAGGGGTGAGGCTGAGCCAGGCCAAGGGGAGCCCTGGGGGTTATGGAGAGAGGACGGGGGCACAAAACAGGGAACCTTAAATGCCAGGTGAGGGGGATAAGGCCACTCCCAGAGGCCAGGTCAGTCTGCTGCCCTGCTTCCAAGGGACTCCCATCTCTTGGCTACTTCCCCCGCTCCCCACCCCCACCCCATGCTTCGGGCTGCGGCCATACCACCTTCTCAGCTCCCCACCCCTCTCCTGGGTGCCTGGGGCTCCTTCTGCCTGGGACGTGCTTCCACGCGCCACAGCGGCAGCACGCTCACACACTCGCTGCCCAACATCGCTGTCAAGGTGAAAACTGTGATCCTTTCCCGATTACAAAACACATATTCATTCTTAAAATTCAGCAAGTTCAAAGCAGTGTGCGGGCACGAAGTCAATTCCATGGAACCGCTACTAAGATGGTCGCCCCACGGACGCCCCTCCACACACAGACCCGTGTGCACAGACACAGTCCGTGTGCTCACTCACTCTTACACGAGGACTAGCATGCTGCCTGCTGCTCTGCGGGCCGCTTTTCCCACTCGATATAACATCAAGAACATCTATTCTTATCAACAGATGACTTTTTCAGTATGTGTTTTTAGGGACTATTTTCTCTTTTTTCTCTTTTCTCTTTTTTAAAGTATATTTTATCAATTATGCTATTCCAGTTATCCCGTTTTTTCTCCCTTTTATTCCCCTCTGCCCTGCACCCCCCTTCCCATCAGCACCCCCCCACTTAGTTCATGTCCATGGGTCGTACACATAAGTTCTTTGGTTTCTCAGTTTCCTATACTGTTCTTAACCTGCCCCTGTCTACGTTGTATCTACCATTTATGCTTCTTATTACCTGTACCTTTCCCCCATTCTCCACCCTCCCCCTCCCTGCTGATAACCCTCCATGTGATCTCCATTTCTGTGATTCTGTTCCTGTTCTAGTTGTATACTTACTTTGTTTTTGTTTTTAGGTTCAGTTGTTGATAGTTATGGGTTGGTGGTTATTTTATTGTTCGTAGTTTTGATCTTCTCCTTTTCCTTAAATAAGTCCCTTTAACATTTCATTTCATTTCATTTCATAAGGGCTTGGTGATGATGAACTCCTTTAATTTTACCTTATCTGGGAAACACTTTATCTGCCCTTCCATTCTAAATGATGGCTTTGCTGGATAGAATAATCTTGGATGTAGGTCCTTGGCTTTCATGACTTTGAATACTTCTTTCCCGCCCCTTCTTGCCTGTAAGGTTTCTTTGGAGAAATTGGCTGATAGTCTGATGGGAACTCCTTCGTAGGTAACTGTCTCCTTTTCCCTTGCTGCTTTGAAGATTCTCTCCATATCTTTAGTCTTGGGTAATGTAATGATGACGTGCCTTGGTGTATGCTTCCTTGGGTCCACCATCTTTGGGACTCCCTGAGCTTCCTGGACTTCCTGGAAGTCTATTTCTTTGCCAGATTGGGGAAGTTCTCTATTATTTTTTCAAGTAAGTTTTCAATGTCTTGCTCTTCCTCTTCTCCTTCTGGCACCCCTATGATTCGGATGTTGGAGCATTTGAAGTTGTCCCAGAAGTTCCTCAGCCTCTCCTCATTTTTTTTGAAATCCTGTTTCTTCATTCTGTTCTGGTCGAATGTTTATTTCTTCCTTCTGCTCTAAATCGTTGACTTGAGTCCTGGTTTCCTTCCCTTCACTGTTGGTTCCCTGTATGTTTTTCTTTATTTCACTTTGCTTAGCCTTCACTTTTTCCTCCATTTTGTGACCAAACTGAACCATTTCTGTGAGCATCCTGATTACCAGTGTTTTGAACTCTGCATCTGTTAGGTTGACTATCTCTTCATCACTTAGTTCTATTTTTGGAGCTTTGGTCTGTTCTTTTGCTTGGGACTTTTCTTTTTTTGTCTCCACACACCTGTTACATTGTGAGGGGGGGAGCCTTAGGTATTCGCCAGGGCAAGGCAACCCACATCACTGCCTTGTGACTCTATATGTGGGGGAGGGGTCAGAGAGGGAACTGTGTCACTTAATCGGCTCTCCGGGGCTTTCAGTCTCTTCCCCTGCTACCCACAAGCAAATTGGGCCCTGTTGGTGCTGATTCCTGGGTGGGTGGGTTTGTCTATGTTCTAGGACACTGAGGGTTCCTCCAATGAACTCTAACTGTGTGGCTGGGAGTTTCTCCCAGCGGTGCAACCCCCACAGGTTGTTACAGTCAGAGGTTTTGAGGCTTTGTTTTCCCATGCTGGAACCCTGAGTTGTGCAGTCTGTCTTGCTCCGTTGTTCCTCTCGGTTCATCCACATGCAAATGTGGGACTGCCATTGGCCATCTTGTCTTCTGGTCCACCAGCCACCACCTTGCCACGTCCCCCGTGCCCCAGCTTCCCATCTCCATCTCCACCCCTCCTACGAGTCTGGATGAATGTTTCTTAACTGTTGGTTGTTGGACTTCCATACAGTTTGACTTTCTGGCAGTTCTGATTGGTTTTCTGTGTTTAAATTTGTTGTTGTCCTTGCATTGGTTGTGTGAGGCGGCAAAGTGTATGTACCTACACCTCCGTCTTGGCTGGAAGCCTGTTATGTACTATTTTTATTACAGATTCATAGCAATTGAACCAGCTTCTTCACCAATGGGCATTTAGGTAATCCCACTTTCTTTTGCTGTCTCGGTTATAACAGGCCGCCATAAACATCCTTAGCCATGCATCTGTGCTTTTTGTCTTCTGGCTCCTCAGGATAATTTCAAACAGCAGAACTGTTGGGCCGTAGGAACACACACCTAAAATCTAACCTGTGCTGCTTTGTGAAGGCCGCCCCTATTTGCACTGCCCAGAGTGGATGCGGTGCCCACTCCCTATACCCTGGCCTTGTCATCCTTTGACAAGATATACCTTGTCTATCATTTCTGCTGCCTGAAAAAGTTTCTCACGGATACTTTGTGTGTGGTTTTATTTATTTCTCTTTTTTTTTTTTTTTAAATATGGATGCATTATGTACAGCACTACAACCGGCTTTTTCCTCCTGACAATTCTTTCACCCCTTTTCCACTTGCTCATCAAGGGTCAGGTAAAAAGCCATCTACTTGGGCCCAGAGCTTCCCAAAGCGCCCCCTCTGGAGGCCCCCAGCTTCTACCCTTGCTGATGCATTATCAGTGGGGACATAAGCAGGCAGAGGGCCAGAAAGGATGGGCTATAATGTCTCCACCTAAGAGGCCAACTTCCTGGGCGTGGGGACCACTCGGCACAGCACTGGCAGGCTGGCTCATCCTGCCTGCTCAGCCCCTCCCACTTGCTGGGCTGCTTCACTGACATGCAGGGAAAGGTGGCATCTAACAAGCTCCGCTTCTGCCCAGGCTATAATTTCCTGATTAGGTGCCACCGTCACCACCCCATCTGCACACACTGATTGCTTCCTGCCGTCCTCTCCATCCCTGAGCTCCCCGGGCTTCGTGGCCAAGCCGGGAGCCACCGGGCCAGCAGGCTTCAGACTTCACAGCCTCAGCAAGGCAAAGAGAAGGCGCCAGGAAACTGGCAAACCGAGGGCCGTCTGAGAGACCACCCTCTCCCCTCCCAGAGTCAGGCCCTGCTCAGAAAGGAATCATGGCTTCATTTTTAAAGTTCAGAAAATAGTTCTGAGCCCTGGCCAGGTAGCTCGGTTGGTTAGAGCGTCATCCCGGTCGGGGCACATGCAAGAGTCAACCAATGAGCACGTAAGTAAGGGAAATAAATCGTTCTCTCTCTCTCTCTCCCCCGTCCCCCCGCCCTTTTCCTCTCTCTCTAAGGAAAAAAAGTCAATAAAATAGTTGGCCTCTTTAAAAACAATTAAAAAAAAACTTTGAGCCCCGACTGGTGTGGCTCAGTGGACTGAGCGCAGGCCTGTGAACTGAAAGGTCGCCAGTTTGATTCCCAGTCAGGGCACATGCCTGGGTTGAAGGCCAGGTCCCTAGTTGGGGGAATGAGAGAGGCAACCAGTTAATGTATCTCTCACACATCGATGTTTCTCACCCTCTCTTTCTCCCTCCCTTTCCCTCTCCCTAAAAAGAAATAAATAAAATCTTTAAAAAATAAAAATAATGTTGATATGAGAGAACAAGGTTGCTGTAAGGCAGCAGAGCTGAGGGGCACATGTGTGGCCTGCATTCGAATACTGACACTGCCTTTTAATGACAGTCTTGGCCAAGTGACAGTCTCTCGGAGCCTGCTCACCTCCCTATAAAATGGGGATAACAATTCCTTAGAAGACTGATGCCAGCATTATAGCAGAACGGTGGAAGAGCCAGACACACTTGGTGGTGAATCCCAGTTCCTTCCCTGGTTGTACAGCCTCGGACAGGTTACATCGCCTCTTTGAACCTCAGTTTTACCACCTGTTTAATGGGAATAGTTAGGATACCTAAGTGTTATTTTGAGATTCAAATCATATATGTGAAAGTACCTTCTACTCAGAAATGTGACTACACGGAAGGCATTCTATCCACGGCCAGCAAAGGCAACAGCCATTCCCCCGGAAGCTGGGCCTGAGCTCTCCTGGACTCCTCCAGCTCTGGTCCAGTGGCAAGTTTCGAAGAAGTCTTTTCATCTCACGCCCCAATCCCAGGCATCAAGGTCCCCGGGGAAGGAGGGAGTCAAGGGGCGGTTGTGCTCCCGGGATGCTGAACTGTGGGATGCCACTGCTATGAGAACATCATTGGCCCCCACCATTTTACAAGGGTTGGAGTCAACTTCCAGTTTCCCAAGGCTCTTCATCCCCCTCTGGCTTCTTCCACGCTTCCTTTCGATGCTTCAGTTTCATCTTTCAAAAAGCCAGTCACACTTGATGCCACCACCCCCTGGAGTATTTCACTTAGAGGTCTCTGATCCCAGCTGGGGGCTCTGTCGGTGGTTTGTAGACCCCCCTTAACATTTCCCAATTTTAGCCTGACAGGTGTCTATTACACAGGGTGAGCTTCTTTATATCACCTGAATATATTGCAGACTCCACATGGTCAGATCTATTCATGGGGTTCCATTTTTTACAAGCATAGTTCAACCACCAAAACTCATTTTTAAACAATTCCAGTCATTATTTGTCTCTCTCAAAGAACATCAATGAGGATCCAGTTCTCACCCCACAAGGACACTTGCCGCCCCCATCTCTCCCCTTTCCAGGTCTCACACTTCAGCCGTGTCGGAGGCTCTGTCTAAAAGTCTCTGTCTCCCAGGCCTCAGCCTTGCCCCCTTCTCCTTGACCCAGACCCTGATCGCAAGGGCTCACGCAGCCTTATTAGCATCTGGGTGGATTTCTCCCTGTTCTTCCCATTTCCCTGGCTCTCTACCGGCGAGGGGAACCCAGGAGCTGACCAAGAAAGCACAACGCTCCCTTTCCTTAAAGCACTCTATCCTGGCTCTCCCCCATTCTCCAGGCGCTGCGTGGCACCAGGCTGAAAACAAAGTCAAAGCTAGAACCCAGGAAAGGTGAGGCCCGTGGCTGGCCAAGGACAGAAACCATTTCTGGTGGCAGATGGTGGGGAAGAGTGGGCACTCTGTTCCCCCTCTCACTCCTTTCTTCCCACTTACCATCCCTGTGACAGAATCAGCAACCACCCCCTCTCCTTTGTGAGTAGCCTAATTAGGAATTGGGGGCCATCTCTCTTGAGTCTGTGGGACAATGGGGCGGACGCAGGCAATTTGAGGCTAGGGACGGAGACCAAAACAGGTGGAGATACCCCGAGAGCAAAGCTTGACCTGGTGAAGGGCAGATTGTTTTAGGAGGTGTCCTGTCTCACCCACACTGGAAGAAAACAGAAGGCGTACAGTTCCTGGCACCTCAGTTCTGGACTTCGGGGGCTGCTGCAATAAACAGAAGAGCTTGCATTCTCAGGCACTGCCTGGGTTTCCATAATATGGGAACTGCTTCCTGCTGGTGGAATCAATAGCACTTTGAAAAAAAAAAAAAAAAAATCTGGTCACCTTCCAAACACCTCCAGCCTTGGATTCCAGATCTTTCTTACAGAGCTGGGGGAGGGCCTGGGCGTGACCAGAAGACTCAGGTCCAGATGCCCCTGCTCCCCACCGCACTGCCCAAACCACCAGGCTGGCAGAATGGAAATGAGGTAGGCGCTTGGAGACGGTTCTGCTGGACCCCGGGGCAGGGGGAGGGGGGGAGGGTCCTGCCCCCACTGCCAGGCCTGGACAAGCACAGCCACTTCTGCCCCAAGCAAATCAATTCAAAGTTTGGCCAAGCCTGTTTGAGTTGGTGAGAGCCCAAGTGGGAATTCCAATCTACCAGTGTTTGCTCTACAGGCAAACAGAGCCAAACAGAAATGCTGCTTTGGGAGTTTGCGCCAAATACCCATCGGCTTGCTCTGCCAGCAGCATCGGGCCAGCCCTCGGCATGTCACCCTCTCACGGCTCTCTGCTCCATGACAGCCTTCTGCTCGTGCCCTTAAAAGCGGCTTGCCACGGCCCAGAGGCCCGGGCTCACGGCTTCCCTGCTGGGCCCGGAGCCCAGCCCTTCCAGCCCAGGTCTGCCTTGCCAGGTGCCCGTCCTGCGGCAGCCCCACCGCCTGCGGCTTCCTGGCCTCTGCTCCCTGCTCTCAGCTCCTTGCTTTCCTCCTGCCACCTTGACATCGGCCCTGTCCCTCGCAGCCCCGGACTGGTAGAGCCCACTCTGCATCTGGCCGCCAGGCAGAGGTAGAGCTGACAGCCAGAAAGCACAAACCGTTAAGTTGACTACATCTTTTCTCACACTGCCACATGTATTTTATCTGATCCTTATAGCTTTATCAGCCCACTTCTCAGAGGAAACAGCTGAGGTTTCCAGAGACCGGACACCTTGCCCAAGGTCGCCCGATGAAGGAAGCCAAGTCTGCTGACTCAGAAACCAGGGTACTTTCTAACTCCCTGAGGCAAGCTTTAAATCTTTTGCTGGCTCCCAGATGCCTGGGGCAATTCCCAGGGTTCCAGTGAGAGCAGCTGGATGTGCTCGCACATTCCCCTGAACCAGTGTGGGCCTTTGGCCTCTCTACCTGGCCCCCGCCCTGAGTGGAGCCACCGCCGGAGGCCCGGCTGCCCTGCTGACTGCACTCGCCCACCCCAGCGCCCCGGGGAGCCCCCAGCTGGCGTGGCTAGGCACTGAACCCATCATGCCCTGCGCCTCTCCCCCACCACGAAGTGCACGGGCACCCTGCTTACTTCAGGCCCAGCTCCCGGGCAGTGGCACAAAGTCCTCTCTGCCCCCAGAGGGTTCCGCTTCCCTGCCCTCGGAGGGCGCCCCCACAGCACGGCGCTGGGTCTCACTCTTGAGAGCAATTCTTGGCCCTGTTCACACAATTCTCAGTTTGGTCCTGAGAGTGTGAACACTTGGAAATGGACATGATTTGGGTGTCCTAGCAGATGTACGCTCTCTGCATTCGAACAAGTATTGTCACTTCCTTAGGAAACTTTCTCATCCAGCGTGACTGGATATCTGTCTCCCATCCACAGCCACGGGCACCGAGAGGGCCAGGACTAGGCTGTGGGCTTCTCTTCACAGAATCCCCAGCACCCAATACAGATCAGTCAATAGTGGTCGATACAGAAAAAAAGCCATAAATATACCGTACTTTGCCGTGTATACTGCGCAATTTTTGCCCAAATTTTTGAGGGAAAAGTAAGGATGCACATTATGCATGGGTAGTACCTGAAATACCTTGTTCTTGTGTTTTGTAATTATTTGTTACATAAAATTTCTTGTACCATAATATGTTCAAAAAGAAATGCTAAAATTCCTTTATAATACAAGAAACAAGTATCTAAATATAAATAAATAAATAATTGAATTAAAAAATTACAACGAAAGATTTTTTTCCTGAAAGTTTAGGCCAAAAAATGTGGGCATGCACTATACAGAGGAGCGCATTATACACGGCAAAATGTGGTAGGTTTCTCCCTGCCTCTGTCCTGTGGCTTCGGGGGTGCTATCACCCAGGCCTGGAGCTCACAGGCCCACCACCCATCTTGGGTCTTTCTGTACTCAGCTCCTCCCAGAACCCACCCCCCATCTGTCTGAGTTGTCACTGCCAAGGTGACAGGCCTCAAGAATATTCCCAGCCATGGAGCAGAAGGGAAACAGACCTCTGGCCTGGTCAGTTGGGAGCAAGGGGTGCCCACCCCCTGCCCCACCTGGGCCTTCGAATGGCTCCATCATGGCTGGACCAGCATGGTACCAGGACCCTGGCAGCTGTGGTAGTCACTTGGCTAGGAGTGTTGCAGAAAATCCCACCTTTTCAGTGAATAGTCCTAACCAGCCCTAAGGGGGAAGCAGCCCACATTGCCTGACGCCAGCCGGCCAGACCGGCCTACCCTGAGCGCCACGCCCACACAGCAGAGCCCTGCCAGTCACAGCTGCACCCTCGGAGCACCATGACCTCTGTGAGCCTAGGAGAAAGCGGGGACGACTTCCAAAGAGGGTCCCCAGAGCAGTGGGTCCATGGAGGTAGATGTAGCTCTGCCAGGGGTGGGGATGACCCCGGAGATGAGCCCAGCAGAGGTTCCAAGAGGAAAGTAGGTCGCACCAGCTCAAAGGAGCCACACACTTAGGGGGCTGCTAGGTCTGGAGCCCTTCTCGGTCTGGGGTCCTCGGGCGGCTTCCCTAGGAACACAGTGGGTCCCTGCTGCTGGGGTCAAGGGAGGAGAGACCCAGTGTGGCCTCTGGGTGCGGCCACTGGCCAGGGCGAGTCTTGAGCCACCTCCTCCTCACTCCCAAGATCTGGTTGTGTTGTGAGGTGGGTGGCGTTGGGGAATCAGGCTTCATGGGCACCTGTCCAGACCCAAACCTCAAGGTAGGGGAACGCCATGATCACAGCAACCACGAAGAGGTCAGTTCAGAAAGCCTGTGTTTACTGGGGGGCCCTCGCAGGCGCAAGGCCCTCAGTGCCGGGGCACCCGTGCCAAGCTACTCATCATCCGCCTTCTCTGAGGAGTGAGACCGCTCCTTCTGGGGCAAGTCTTCGAGCATCAGGCCCAGCACATGCACAATCTCGTAGTACAGCTCTTGAAGCCTGGAAGCGGGGCACGAGAGGGGACCTGAGCGCAGGGCCAGGCTCCGTGCCACCCAGGCCCTACCCATCGCACCTGGGCGGTCACCACACCTGGCAGGTGTGGGGTCAGCAAAGAGCAAGGACTTCGGAGCCCAGTCAGGCTGGACTGGAGTCCAGCTCTGCCTCTCTGCCTGTGGCCCCTGGAGTAAGTTATTTTATCACATAGGTGAGAGACAACCAAGCCCTGGGTTCTGAGAGAGGCGACTCTGCGGAGATGGCCAGACATGGCCTGGTCCCCTCTGGGCCGAGAGGAGGTGTTCCCTGACGCCCCCTTATCGTTCCTCTGGTCCATGAAGCCCTCCAGGAGACTTCTGTTCGGAAGCCAGGCTAATCACGTCCTTCCTTGTTCCAACAGCCCACTGTGGCTCCGTAGGGCCCAGGCCCAGGCCCCCTTCCCGCAGAGATGGCCAGTTAAAACCCCAGCTAACTCACGCTGAGTGCAGCCCTGGGCCAGGCCCCGCTCACATTTTCACAGAATCAGTCCAGCAGCCCCTCATGTGACAGGCAGGAAAGGGGCAGAGATAGCCCGGGCACAGGAAGGCCGCGGCAGAGCCAGGGCAAGAGCCTCGGCTCTTGCGCCACCAGCCACGCTCTTTCCTCAGCCCCCGGAAAGGGCTGGCCAGCGGGGACCAGAGTCAAAGGGGCCGGCACTGGAATGTGGGCCGGGGCAGGTTGCGGCGAGCAGGGGAGCAGGGTCGCCCAGCCCCAGGCCCTGTGCATGCCTGGAACCCTGCACACCCAGGAAGGGCCTCGCCCCACCCACCCTGCTCATTGGCCATCGCGCCCCTTGCTCTCCCAGAGCACCGGTCGTGGCGCTGCCTCAAGGAAGCAGGGGACCGGGAGACACCTGGTCTCCCTGGGCCAGGGTCAGCAGGTCTGGGACTGACTTGTAGATCGTAGTGTCCTGGTTGTCCAGAGTGGACAAGTAGACGTCGATGAAGGGTAGGCTAGTGCCAAAGTCATCCAAGACCATGGGGTCAGTGTGCCGCAGCGTCCTCTTAAAATTCTCCACCAGCTCACTGAAACTTCCGTAGTCAACATTTTTCTAGAGAGAGAAGCACAAAGAGATCGATGGTAAGGAGGAGGTGTGACATCCGAGATGCACAGAGACCTGGGGACCCTCCACAGGGGCCCCAGCAGAGCTGACCCTGACCCCAGGATGAGTCCTGAGCCTAATCCCAGTCATCTGGCCCCTTCTCAGCCTGGACTCCCTGACCAAGCTAGCCTCGTGAGCCACCGTCACTGACGTGAGGACAGATGACACGGGGAGGAACTGGTGAGAGCCTGAGTGTGTCTCAGCACGGCCTCACCTGCCCTGAACAAAGCTGGAACACAGTCAGGAAAGGCAGATGTCTCTGGCTCGGAGAGGAGGCTGAGGAGGGGTGCGCCGACCGCGGGAGGGCGGCGGGGGCAGGGCAGCAGTTCTGACCTGGCAGGGCACCCAGGGCGCAGCCTGGGGAGCTCAGAGCCCGGCCCCTGCAGCGGGCTGTATCGTGTCCTACAGACACTCTCCAGCCCGCTGTGCTCTTTGTGCTCCGTTTAGAAAAACTGAGGTTAGAAATGCCTGTGAATGGCCTCACCCACTCAGAGGACGGTACCTGTGCCCGCGTGGCACCCAGTGAGTCCTCAGGAACGAGAGCACTGCAAGTAGAGAGCCCAGCAGTGCAGTCCGGCCTGGGAAGGAGGTGGGTGTTATAATCACAGCGCTCCACATGCTCACAGGTCCGGAGAATACAAAAGGCCGGGAATGAAGCCTGTCCTCTCCACAGGCCCCACGGCTCCCCTTCCCAGCCGTTCCTTCCGCCTGACTGTCCATGTACGTCCCTGTCCACCTGCCAGGGGCGATCACGCACCTGTGTCTGCATCAGCCTTCTGACCTCCTCCTGCTGCCGCTTCACAATCACCTGCTTCTCTTTCAGGAGGGCCATGTGCCTCTCCAGCATCAGCTCCCGCTTAAACTTTTTGATGGAGTCCTGAGAGTGAGGGGAGAGGTGAGGTGAGGGTCCTCACTGCACACCCACCCCCAGCTTTGCACTTTCCTTAGCACTGTGGCTCAGATCCCCCTGCAGGGGTACCCCAACTCAAGCTGCCAATGCAGTCGTGTCCCAAGTGCCCATCCTGCTGGCCACCACGAGGCAGGGAAATGCACTGGCTCAGGGTGAAGAGTAGAGCTGGGCAGAGAGAGGCCCCTGGTCACCTGCCCTCCACTTCCAGAAGGAGACAGCTCAGGGCCCTCCCTGGAGACCTGGGCCCACAGCCCCGCCTGCCACACCTGAGCCGAGCCCCGGCGCTGATGCGCGGCCTCACCTCCGTGTGGATGATCATCACCCCCACGAACATGCTGAGGAAGACGAAGGAGGCAAGCAAGATGAAGGTGATAGTGAACGCTCGGCTCAGGGTGAAATTCCGGTTGTCCAGATTCTGCTGCAAGTCTGTCCAGCCATCAACCTGCTCGGGCAAGGGAGGGCATGCCAAGTGTCAAGGCCCAGCAGGGTGGGCCTCCTGCTCACCTACCTTGTGAGGGCCCTCACCCCACTAGAAGGAGGTTGGCCCTGCCCCCTATCAGCCTCTCAGCACCCCCAAATCCACTGACTCCAGTGCACATGTGGTGGCTTGGGGGTGCAGGGCACCACTGGGTGGGGGCACTTACGGCCAAGGTGTCCTGAGGGCTCTTCTCCAAAAGGCTTCCCATCCTTCCCCCAAAACATACTGCCTCTCTGCCAAGAAACTCCTTTGGAAAGACTCCAGTCTTTCCAGAGTCCAACAGAGTCTAGACTTCCAGACTTGGGCTTTGCAGGCTTATTCTGGGTGGATTTGTGACAGTCTGTTCCAAAAAGGCTATGTGACATGGGTTTCACTTCTAAAGTGAACTCAATCCAAATGAATCATCTTTTGAGAGCCCTTTGAAATTTTTAAAACTTCTGTGGGACAAATGGGAATGTTCTAGGGAGTCACAAGATTAGAGACAGATATGGACCCCTGGCCAGAGCACTCACTTCTACCTCAGTTTCCCCAGCCCAGTGAGGTATCCGAACATGGGGAAGGCCCCATGGGAGGCCCAGCACGTCCGCACACTCACACCAGCTAGCAGTCCCTTCTCAAGGACCGCCCCCACCACAGTTCCCAAGCATGGTACCGTTGCCAAGCTGAAGAGGGTGAAGAATGCCACAGCCAGGTTCTCCCAGTGGTCCAGGTCGCCCCCATCTGGACCTCCAAACAGGCAGAAGCCCAGAACAGCGAAGATGTACATCATGATGAAGAAGAGGGTTAGCACGGAGGCCACGGTGTAGGCCGTCTGCCCAATGGCGGTGATGAGTGTCTGCAAGGCAGGGGCGTTGGGCTAGGCAAGGCTGTGGGCAGGGTAGGGCTCAGGGGACAGAGGTCCAGCCTGCCCAGACCACAGCTGTCCCCAGTATCCAGTGCCCTGACTGCCCATAAATGGTTGGACGGAGAGATGGAGGGAGGGAGGGGAACTCTGCCCACATGGAGGGCCGGACCAGTCTAACAATCCTAATGCCTGGCCACCACCCTCTGTCTTCTATGGGCAGGTCACATGTGCTGTCTCAGGTCTGGGGGACTCTCCCCATCAGCACCGCTAACTGCTCCACTCAAACCCCTGCCTGGTCTCGTGGTCATGCCAAGGTGTCCAGCCCCGAATGCCCCTCCAGACCCAGGAAGAAGAGGGGAGCCACTTGGGGAGTGGGAATGAAGAGGGCGGAGAGGAATGTGGTTTCCCATTCTTTCTGGGTCCCATTTCACAGGCAGATCTCGGTCTTGTGACCTCAGTCTGACCTCCCACGACATTGCCCACCCCTGGGGAGCACGCTGCATGGCTCCTCCTCATTCGTTCTTCGTGGTCCAGAGTCCTGCATATGGTAGGTGCTCAATACATGTTCACCTACACAGACGCTGTCACAGGCATCACCTCCAGGTAGGTAGGTGTTACCATTCTTCTCATTTCAAGACAAGGGATCAGAGGCTCAGAGGCTCAGAGGAGAAAATGGCTTGACCAGGTTCCAGGACAGGGGCAGAAGTGGGACTGGCTCTCAGGCCTTTGCCTCGGGCCACCACCCTCAACCACTAAGGCCCCTTTTTCTAAGCCAGGAGACTGCTGATTAGCTTAAAACTAGGAAAGCAGTTACCTGATAGAGCTGGGACACAAGACAGTGATGTTTGGACAGTCTGGGGTAATTCAGGAAGCAGAGTGGTCATGCATGAGCACCCGGGCTGCCCTGCACGCGTGCTGCTTTGGCAGCTGTCTGCAGGGGTGAACGCATGTCAGATGCCTCCCCGCCGCCTCCCGGGGAAGAAAATCAGTGCTTTGAGACTAATTCCGAAAGAGCTGAGGTGGGAAAAATGGTCTCCCTCCCTGCGAGACAGAGACAGAATTTCTTTCCCAAGAGCTATCACAGCTGAAGAGGTGAGTCCGCAGGGCAATGCGCAGGGTGTCGCCTGCAGATGAGGCCAGCTCCGCAGGGAAGTGGGTGCACAGAGCGGTAGAAGCTGAGGTGCTGCAGAAGGGAGGGGGAGAGGCCCCGCCGGGTCTTCCCCCTCCAGGCCAGCTGCCTGAGGTCAAAGCCAAGCAGCTCCAGAGACGAGGTCAAGCTCCCTGGGAGCCCGCGTGGGGCCGACGCCTGGCAGCAGGCCTCGGCCGTGTTCTTCAAGCGCAGCCAGGCAGGGCCTGTTGGTCCGCAGCCCAGAATGCACAGCGGTGTGGTCCCCAGAAGGCTGCCCAGGTCCCCAGAGGCCTGCAGTTTCTTCCCCGAGGAAGCCCTGGGCTTTGAGGCCGACAGCCTAGCCCCCCAGTACGTTCTTAACTTGGAATTCCCAAATTCTTTAGGGAAAAAACACCTAGCCCCCAGGTCAGCCTTCCTGGGCTCTGGGCCAAGCCCTGGGGCATTCTGGGTATGAAGAGGACCTCCAGGCAGGACACACGCCCAGACCCCGCTGCTCTGATGCGAGGAAAGTGATGAGCGCCAAGGAGGAAGCCAGGAGGAAGGTGAGGCTGGTGCTCCCCCCGCAGCCCAGCTTCCGAAGGGTGTTCTTCAGATTGAAAGGCAGGTGAACAGGGGCAGCGTGACCCCTGGGTGCCCAGCTAACAGGATTTCTCTCTGTGAAGAACAACAGGAAACTATTTCCTCGCGCTACAGGTTTATCGCCATGACGTGGAAGGCAAAGTACCATTGTAATTAATCAGGGGACAGAAGCTAAGAATGTGCCAAAGTGCCAGCTCTGGGCACAGAGGCTCTGGCTCTGTTAAAGCCTCATTGAGATGTCAGTGAATATAAAGAGCACAGAGCTACAGTCCCCACCTGTGGCACCTCCAGCTCCCCTGGCCAGCGGGCCAGGCCAGTGTAGCCAGGCCACGTAATTCAGAGTCACTTCTGGGCCCCTGGGGATCTGCAGTCCAGTAATATCTCAAAGGCCACAGAACAGCCACAGCCAGGGGGGCCTGGTGGTCCCCAGGGAACAACTTCTGGGCGCAAGGCTCTGCTTAATAACAGAAAGCTCAAGGTCAAGCATGGGCCGTATGTCAGTGCACAGGTTGGGTCTGTACACCCACAGGTCTCTGTGCAAGTCTGCAAGGGCCCAGAACCCTGCGGTCACCAAGCAAGCCAGACTGAACTCTGGGATAAACCTCGGCCAGTGGGGTGGGCTGTGTTCCCTTCACTGGATCCCAGGGCTCGAAGGGTGGGCTGTCCTTTCTTCGCCTCTGACCAGGCTGTCATGACACGGCCAGGACGACATGCTCAGCAGGCAGCTGGTGCCCGCAGCCTCTCCAGGTGCCAATGTAGGTCAGCGCCCTGGCTCCGCCCCCAACCCCCAAGACAGAAGTCCCTCCCGCCCCAGTCCTTTCTGCTTCCCTCTTCCCTCAGCCCACCGCCATCCCCTTCTTCCACAGGTGGCTTTGCAGGTCTCTGGTCTCTTTATTCCATGGTGATCCCTCTCCTGGCCTCACCTGAAAATCCTCTCTTGTCTGAGGGAGGCAGCCTGTCCCCCACAAACCTGCCTCAGGAGGCCACCCGCCGCCTCATCCTTGGAGCCCCTGTGGACAAAGCCCCTGCTTCTGTGCAGGGCCGACCTTCCAGCTTCCCGCTCCGCCCAGTGTCTCGGAATCTCTTCCTCAGGCTCCACCCCACCCTTCTGTCATCCTGGGGGCCTTCGGCATCCCGCCACCCCTCCAGGCCTCCTCGAGACGTGACTTCCTCAACCCCAGAGACCCTTGCACCATGTTAGAACTCTCCTCCCTTGGTGCCCGACACCCGGAGAAACCAGGCTTCACTTCCCACTGTCCGATCACTCCTCCCTCTGATGCGTCCAGTTTTCTCTCCCGACCCCCTGCCTTACTCTCGAATCTACGTGACATCGACTCCAATGCCCGGGACCCCAGACTCTCCCCTCCCCACTTCTAGGTCACATTACAGGGTCCGTCTCTAGCCCACATACAAACAGGGGGGGCCAGGCTCAGGTTTCAAAAGGAAGGGTGTCATGATTTCATGCACACTTTGGAATTCCCCCAGCTGTGGGGGCATTTTGGTTCCAAAACTCTCAGCAGTGGGGGAAGCCACTGCAGGAATCCAGGTGGAGGTGGGTGGTGGCGGCGAAAAGATGATCACTACGGGGATGAAAAGTGGTCACTCAGTGACTGTGTAGGAGGCCAGGCGGTAGCACTCCGGGAGAGAGGGGCCGAAGCCAACATTTGAATGCAGTACTTGGAAGTTGAATAGGGTTGGGGGAGTGCCTTTCAGCAAAAGACAAAACACAGGAGGAGGAGCCAGGGGGTGGGGATTTGAGGTGGCGGGGGGGGGGGGGGGGGGGGGGGGGGGGGGGGGGGGGGGGGGGGGGGGGGGGGGGGGGGGGGGGGGGGGGGGGGGGGGGGGTGAGTGATGACTTCCAGCTGAGACAGGCTGAGTTTATGAAGCGCGCAAGATGTCCGGGAGGCAGCTGGGTGTGAAGGTCAAAGAGAGAGGCACAGGCAGGTGAAGACTCCCGAGAAGTGGAAACGATCACCCAAAGAGAATATGCAGAGACGAGAACTCCGGACAGAGTCCTGAGGAAACGACACGTAGGAGCCAGGCAGAGAAACATGCACCTGGGAAGTCATGCCCAACAGGCAGGAAGGAAACCAAGAGTAGGCAGTGACAAGGGAAATGGCCAGCGGACTTGGTGACAAGGAGGTTGTTGGCAACCTCAGAGAGACTAGTGACTTTGGAGCAGAGGGAAGAAGCCAGGGCATAAATGACACATAAGGAAATGGGGACTGGGAGTACAGACACCTCTTCCCAAAGCCTCGCCACAAGGAGGAGGAGGAGGTTGGACTACATTGTGTGACTACCTGAGGGCATGGAATGAATGAATGGGGCTTTGTGGTGGTGGGGAGCCCTTTAACATAGTCCCTATCTTCTCCCGCTAGGACGGGGGCTCCCCAACCATCAGTTCTAGGCCCTAGACAGAAAATGGGCTGGGCAAGAAGCAATCTCCCACCTGAACAGGCTAACAGCCCCTCACTGGTCAAAGAGGTCTAAACCAGCCCCTTCCTAGAGCAGCACGGACATGGGGTGCAGAGCCCGGGCAAGCACCCTGCGTCCAGGCCGAGGCCTAGGAGCACAGTGGGTCAGCTCTGAGGTGTGAGGAAAGGCTGGTCAGCCCAGGACTTCGCAGCAGGGGCAGCACTTCCAGAGCTGTCTGAACAAAGTAATGAGACTATTCCCATCAAAAGCAACAGCCGGCTTTTAGGGGTTTGGGGAAAGCAGTGAGTGGCCCGGGCTACCAGAAAGTGGGGGCCACCCCCTGCCCTACCCCGGGCCTGTAGTTGGAACAGTCTGTGCCTAAGAAAATTGTACGCTTTGTAGCAAGGCACAGAGGAAAAGTTCAGATGACTCTAGAGTCAGAAACGCCTTTCAAATCTCAGCTCTGGCATCTAACTGCTGAGCAACCTTGGACCTCAATTTCTTCATCTGTGAAATGGAGCTAATAATACCTTTCCTACCGCTGTCGTAAGATCAAATGAGATAATACCAGTAAAGATCAATCTGCCATACAGCAGGACTCACTAACTGGATGATAGTAGTCCACTTATTTCACCAGGGGCTGGTGGGCAGGCGGGCCCTGACACCTGGCTCCCAGAACCACGGCACCCCCGGGTTGCTC
The DNA here is from genome assembly GCA_004026545.1 of Mormoops blainvillei. Classification (NCBI taxonomy): domain Eukaryota; kingdom Metazoa; phylum Chordata; class Mammalia; order Chiroptera; family Mormoopidae; genus Mormoops; species Mormoops blainvillei. The sequence continues at coordinate 145,583 of PVJD01000957.1, forward strand.
ACCCGGATGCCACGGCTATAGGTGATGAGCTTGAGGATGCGCAGGGACTGCATGCCGTCAACAATGTTGAGGTAGGGGTAGTGCTTGCCCTTGATCTTGCGGAGGGTGTAGGGGATCGAGAGATTGATAATAATCATCACATCTAGGAGGTTGTAGCCATCCTTCCAGTAGTTGATGGGGTCCACGTAGAGCTTCATGTAGAACTCAGCACTATAGATGGACACAAAGATGACCTCCGAGATCTGCAGGGGTGGCAAGGTTTGGAGGGTCAGATATACAGATGAGAGAGAGAAAGAGGAAGGGAGCGAGGGAGGTGGGGAGAGAAAGGGAGAGAAAGAGAGAGAGAGAGGTCTATTTGTTGTTCCACTTACTTATGCATTCATTGGTTGATGCTTTCATGTGCCCTGAGTTGGGATTGAGCCTGCAACCTTGGTGTATCAGGATGACGCTCTACCCAACTGAGCTACCTGGACAGGGTCTCTAAGTATTTTTTAATATTTTATTATTAGAAATGCTATCTTTTTTGTTGGACTTCCAGCCAAGATGGAGGCATAGGTAGATATACTTTGCCTCCTTGCACAACCAAAAGAAGGACAACAACAAATTTAAAAACAAAAAACAACCAGAACTGCCAGAAAAGTGAACTGTATGAAAGTCCAACAACCAGGGATTTGAAGAAACACTCATCAGACTGGTAGGAGGGCAGAGACGGAAACGGGAAGCCAGGGCAGGGGCGATATGTCCAGGCAGCAGCTGGAGGACCAGGTGGGTGAGACAGCAGCTGGTGGACCGGGCAGTCCCAGATTTGCATGCAGATAAACTGGGAGGAACAACAGGGGAGCAAGACAGACCATGCAACCCAGGGTTCCAGCACAGAAAAAGAAAACCTCAAAACCTCTGGCCGCAAAAACCTGTGGGGGTTGAGGCAGTGGGAGAAACTCTCAGCCTCACAGGAGAGTTCATTAGGAAGCCCTCAGGGTCATAGAATGTACACAAATCCACCCTCCCAGGAACCAGCACCAAAAGGGCCCAATTTGCTTGTGGGTAGCAGGGGAAGAGACTGAAAGTCCCCAAGAGACAACTAAACATCATTGTCCCCTCTCAGACCCTTCCCCCATATACAGCACCACAAAGCAGCACATGGGTTGCCCCACCCTGGCAAATACCTAAGGCTCCACTCCTTACAATGTAACAGGTCCAGCAGAGACAAAAAAAAATATGGCCCAAACGAAAGAACAGATCAAAGCTCCAAAAATAGAACTAAGTGATGAAGAGATAGTCAACCTAACAGATGCAGAGTTCAAAACACTGGTAATCAGGATGCTCACAGAAATGGTTGAGTTTGGTCACAAAATGGAGGAAAAAGTGAAGGTTAAGCAAAGTGAAATAAAGAAAAATATACAGGGAACCAACAGTGAAGGGAAGGAAACCAGGACTCAAGTCAACGATTTAGAGCAGAAAGAAGAAATAAACATTCGACCAGAACAAAATGAAGAAACAAGAATTCAAAAAAATGAGAAGAGGCTGAGGAACCTCTGGGACAACTTCAAATGCTCCAACATCCGAATCATAGGGGCGCCAGAAGGAGAAGAGGAAGAGCAAGACATTGAAAACTTACTTGAAAAAATAATGGAGAACTTCCCCAATCTGGCAAAGGAGATAGACTTCCAGGAAGTCCAGGAAGCTCAGAGAGTCCCAAAGAAGTTGGACCCAAGGAGGCACACACCAAGGCACATCATCGTTACATTACCCAACATTGAGGATAAGGAGAGGATCTCCAAAGCAGCAAGACAAAAGGAGGCAGTTGCCTACAAAGGAGTTCCCATAAGGCTATCAGCTGATTTCTCAAAAGAAACCTTACAGGCAAAAAGGGGCGGGAAAGAAGTATTCAAAGTCATGAAAGCCAAGGGCCTACATCCAAGATTATTCTATCCAGCAAAGCTATCATTTAGAATGGAAGGGCAGATAAAGTACTTCCCAGATAAGGTAAAATTAAAGGAGTTCATCATCACCGAGCCCTTATGAAATGAAATGTTAAAGGGACTTATCTAAGGAAAAGAAGAAGATCAAAACTATGAACAGTAAAATGGCAACAAACTCATAACTATCAACGACTGAACCTAAAAACAAAAACAAAGTAAGTAAACAACTAGAACAGGAATAGAATCACAGAAATGGAGATCACATGGAGGGTTATCAGCAGGGAGGGGGAGGGTGGAGAATGGGGGAAAGGTACAGGTAATAAGAAGCATAAATGGTAGATACAATGTAGACAGGGGCAGGTTAAGAACAGTATAGGAAACGGAGAAGCCAAAGAACTTATATGTACGACCCATGGACATGAATTAAGCGGGGGGATGCTGGTGGGAGTGGGGGTACAGGGCAGAGGGGAATAAAGGGGAGAAAAAAATGGGACAACTAGAATAGCATAATCAATAAAATATACTTTAAAAAAAAGAAATGTTACCTTTTTTGTTGCTGATATAGTAAATTTGTTTAAATTTGTTTATTAATTGCATATATCCAGCAAACTTGTTGGACTTTTTATTAACTTTATTAATTAATAATTCTTTCAGATTCTTTTGGGATTTCTATGCAGAAATTATCTCATCTGTAAATAATGGCAGTTATTTTTTTCACTTTCTAATCCTTAATGCGTTTTATATCTTTTTCCTGTATGACACATTGGCTAAGGCTCTAATATGAACCTTACCAATAATAACTGAAATACTGCTAAAGTTTCACCACTGAGTGTGAATTTTGATACAGGCTTTTCATAGGTACCCTTAATCAGGTTAAAAATAAATCCTTCCCTTTCCTAGTTTGATAAGCTCTTTTTTTCAGTTTGCTAAGTTTTTATCATGAACAATATTCATGATAAACTTTTTTCTGCCTCTCTTGAAATGATCTTACAAGGTTTTTTTCTTTTTTCTTTTAAGCTGGTTAATTAAATGTGTAGATTTTTCTAATACTTGCATTCCTGAAAAAAAACAACTTGGTAACAGTATATTATCTTTTTGATAGATTTTTAAAATTCAGTTTCCTAATATTCTGTATGGAATTTTTGTGTCCAACTTCATAACATTGTGCATAATTTTCCTTCTTCATGCAGTCCTCGTGTAGTTTAGGCATGAAAGTTCACAAAATAAATCGTCTGTGGGCAGGGAGGATACATTCATTTATTTAATTACTTTAAATGTTTTATAGGTTTGGAATTATACGTTCCATGAATATAAAACCATCTATTCCGGGTTTGTTTTGAGAGATGAAAAATTTTAACTACTAAGTCAACACTTTATCACCCTTAAAGGACATACATGAACAGAGAAGATTATTGCAGGTTTTTGCTTTTTTATTGAGTCGGTTTTATAACATTTTTTTCTAGAAAATTGTCTTATTTCAGCTAGGTTTTCAATTTTATTGGCATGAGGTATTAGATTTCCGATATCAGCTATATCTGTAATTTCCTTTTATAATTCCTAACAGGTTTTGGGGCTTCTATTTAGCTTGTTCGTCTCATGAAGAAAGTTATTTTAATTATTTTCTAAGACTTGACTTTTGGCTTTATTGATACTTTCTAGTGAATCTTTGTTTTCTATTTCATTCATTTTGGTCTTATCTTTATATTTCCTTTTATCTGTAGTCCTTCTTTTTCCCATCTGCATCTTCCTTTTCCTCTTTTTTTATATTATTCTGTTGTTCTTTTCCAACAGGTTAGCTCATTAATTTTCAAAATTGAAATATAGTTCATGTACCATAAAATTCATCTTTTTAAGCTGTAGAATTGAGTGTGTGGAGGATTAGTTTTCAGTATTTATTACCTTTGGCTTTTGACTGTGTAAAAATATACATACCATGAAATTTCTATTTTTAACCATTTTTATGTGTACAGTTAATTCAGTGGGATCAAGTAGATTTACAATATTGTGCAACTACCACCACACTCTATTTCCAGAATTATTTCATCACCTCAAACCAAAGTTTCATACCAACAAACAATATTGTTTAGCACCTCTCCCCTCTGCTCCTAGTTAACTCTATTCTACTTTCTGTCTGTATGGATTTGCCTATTTTAGGTACTTCATTTAAATAAAACCATACAGTATTTGTCCTTTTGTATGTGGCTTATTTCTCTTAGCATAATGTTTTCAAGATTCATCCACACCGTAGCATGTAGCAATTTCATTCCTTTTAAGGCCGTATAATATTCCGTTTCCTTTATCCATTCATCAGTTGATGAACACTTGGCTTGCTTCCACCTTTTCAGAGGTGGATTTAACAGCGGGCACACCAGGCACATGCCCTGGGCCCCGACTTCCGAGGGGCCCCACAAAACCCCAACTTTACACTTTATTCTAATGACACCAAGTTTGGTTTCATATGTGCAATTTTAATTACATACACGTTTACAATCAATGGTAAAACCTGAGAGTATGTTTAAATATTTTCTTCTGCACCCAGGGCCTCAACCGGCCTTCATCCGCCTCTGCACCTTTTGGCTGCTGTGAATGTTTCTATGAACATTGGTGTACAAGTATCTGCTTGAGTCCCTATTTTCAATTCTTTGGGGTACATACCTGGAAGTGGAATTGCTGGATCATATGGTAATTCTATGTTTAAATTTTTGAGGAACTGCAAAACTGTTTTTTATGGTGAATAAAACCTTTTTTTCTATGAGAAATGCACAAGGCCCTAATTTCTCATATCCTCACAAACACTTATTTTCTATTTACGGTTTTTTGTTTTTATACTAGCTGTCCTAATGGGTACGAAGTTGTATCTCATTGTGGTTTTGATTTGCATTTCCCATTCTAATGCCTGGCGATGTTGAACATCTTTCCAGGTGCTTACTGGTCATTTGCGTATCTTCCTTGGAGAAATGCCTGTTCAAGTCCTTCGCCCGTTTTTTGAATTGGGTTGTTTAGACTGTTGAGTTGTGGAAGTTCATTATATATTCTGGATATTAATCCCTTTTCGAAATATGATTTGCAAGTATTCTCTCCCATTCTGTGGGTTTTTTCACTCTCTTGATAGTGTCCTTAGACTCACAAATGTTTTTATTTGATGACTCCAAATTATCTATTTTTTCTTGTTACCTGTGCTCTTGATGCCATATCTAAGAATCCATTGCCAAATCCAAGGTCATGAAGATTTACCCCTATGTTTTCTTTTAAGAGTTCTAGCTTTTATATTTAGGATGTTGATCCATTTTGAGTCAATTTTTGTTTATGGTATGAGAAAGGGGTCCAACTTTACTCTTTTGAATGTGGATATCAGATTGTCCTAGCACCAGTCAATGAAAAGACTATTCTTCTTCCCACTGAATGGCCTTGGCACCCTGTGAATCAACTGGCCATAGACAGTTGGACTTATGTCTAGAATCTCAATTCTGTTCTATGAATCTACATGTATGTTTAGCTTTATGCCAGTACCACACTGCTTTGATTACTTTGTAGTAAGTTTTGAAGTCAGAAAGTACAAGTCCTCCAACTTTGTTAATTTTCAATATTGTATTGGTCACTCGGGGCCACTGGCACATTCATAGGAATTTGAGGACCTGCTTTTCAATTTCATTTTTTTTAAATCTGTTAAAATTTTAATAGGGATTGCACTGAATTTGTGGTTCATTTTGGATAGTTTTAAGTCTTAAATCTTCTAATACACGAATATGGTGTCTTCCCATTTACCTAAGTCTTAATTTCTTTAAGCAATATTTTGTAGCTTTCATTATAGACATCATTCATTTCCTTGGGTAAACTTACTCCTGAGTATTTTATTATTTTGGATGCTATTGGAAATGGAACTTCCTTAATTTTCCTTTTCAGGTTGTTCATTGTTAGTGTATAGAAATCAACTGAAATTTGTTGTTGGTCTCATATCCTGCAACTTTTTTTAAAAATATTTTATTTATTTATTTTTAGACAGGGGGAAGGAAGGGGGAGAGGGAAACATCAATGTGTGGTTTCCTCTCACATGCCCGCTACTGGGGACCTGGTCCACAACCCAGGTATGTGCCTTGACTGGGAATTGAATTGGCGACCCTTTGGTTCGCAGGCCGGCACTCAATCCACTGAGCCACACCAGCCAGAGGGTATCCTGCAACTTTGTTGAATTTGTTTAATAGCTCTCATAGCTGTGTGAATGTGTGTGCATGAACTCCTTTTTTTGTTAATCCTCACCCGGGGACATCCCCCGCCTCCGCCATTGCTTTTATTTTGTTGCCTCCATTTATTATATTTTTAAGATTTTACTTATTTCTAGAGAAATGGGAATGGAGGGGGAGAAACAGCAATGTGCAGTTGCCTCTCAAGTGCTCCTGCCTGGGGACCTGGCCCGCAACCCAGGCATGTGCCATGACTAGGAATCAAACCAGCTACCCTTTGGTTTGCAGGTTGGCACTCAATCCACTGAGCCACACTAGCCAGGGCTCCCCATTGCTTTTAGAGAGGGAGGAACTCGGATGGTGAGAGACAAACATCAATGTGAGAGAGAATCACTGATTGGTTGTCTTCTTGTATGCACCCCAACTGGGGATCAAACCCCCAGCCTGGGTTACGTCGTGCCCTGACCAGGAATCAAACCCACAACCTTTCAGTCTACGGGACGACACTCCAACCAACTGGGCCACACCGGCCAGGGAACATGTGTGTATCCTTCAAGATTTTTTTATATATAAGATTAAGTCATCTGTAAATAAAAGTAATTTCAGCTCTTCCATTCCAGTTTGGATACCTTTTATTTCTTGTCCTGGTCTAACTACTCTGGTTAGAGCTTCCAGTAAAATGTTTGAATAATGGTGAAAGCTGGGATTTGTGTCTTATTCCTGATCTTAGGAGGAAAACTTTCAGTTTTTCTCTATGAAGTATGAGGGTAGCTGTGGAATTTTTCATAAATATCAACTCTCAAGTTAAAGAACTTCCCTTCTGTTTCTAGTTTGTTTGTTTAGTACAGCCAACTAAGCTCTTCTTGTTTGTTTCTACTTGCATGGAATATCTTCTCATTCTTTGACTTTCAACATATTTGTATCTTTGGATCAAAGGGTGTGAGATTTTTTTCAGCATCAACTGAGGTAATCATGTGGATTTTTCCTTCCTTCTGTTGGTGTATTACATTGATTTTCATACATTGAACCTTGCATTATGGGATAAATCCTACTTGGTCATGGTGCATAATCCTTTTAAGTTGCTGCTAGATTCATTTTTGTTAGTATGCCACTGAGGATTTTTGCACTTATATTCATTATATTTGTCTGCAATTTTTTTTTTATTATGATGTCTTTGTCTGTCTTTAGTATCAGGGTGATGCTAGCCCCATGGAATGAGTTCAAAAGTAGTCCCTCCTACATTTTGGAAGTTTGAGAAGAACTGGTGTTCAATCTTTTTTAAATGCAAGGCAGAGTCAACTAGTGGGGCAATCTGGTCCTGGGCATTTCTTTCTAGGAGGATTTTGATTAGTGACTTAATCTTTCTACTTGTTACGGTCTATTCCAGTGTGTCTGTTTTCTACTTCTTCTTGAGTCAGTTTGGTAGTTGGTTTGTTTCATCCTAGGTTATCAAATTGTTGGCATATAATTGTTTATGGTATTCCTCTATAACCCTTTTGATTTTTGTCTGGTCGGTACTAAGGTCATTTCATTTGTATTTTTAGAAATTTGAGTCTTGTTATTTTCCTTAGTCAACCTAGCTAAAGACTTGTCGATTCGGTTGATCTTTCTGAAGAAAATTTTTATTTTTCTCTATTGTTTCTCTAGTCTCTATTTTGTTTATCTCACACTAACCTTTTTTATTTCCTTCCTTGTGGTAGCTTTGGGTTTAGTCTGCTTTCTGTTTGCAGTTCCTTTAGGTGTAGTTAGTTATTCATTTGAGATCTTTCTTCTTTCCTATGCGGACATTTATAGGTGTAAATTTCCCTGGGAGCACTGCTTCTGCAGCATCCTGTAAGTCTGATTATGCTGTTTTCATTTTCTTTTGTCTTAAAGTATTTTTTCCACCTCCCTTATGACCTCCTTTTTTTCAAGATTTCAAATGCACTTTATTTCCTCAGTCATGCTGTATTTTAATGGGTACGCAGTGCTTTCACTTGGCATTGATCAGAAGTTGGTTTTGAGGCCATTAATTATCACACCAGCTGTGATGGTTACTAATCTCTCCATTCCTTTGGGGTGACTCTGCCAGCGGGGGACAGGTTCCATTCTATTCCAATTTGTGTTGCTGTATAATACCCATGCAGCAACAGAAAAAATGACTCCACTAGCTAAGACGGCGTTGCTGCACTTGTCATGGAAATCAGGCGTCCATTTCTGGTTGATCTGCCTTGCCGTCATTTGCTGAATGCTTCGGACCGGGAGATGACTTAGCGTGTTTTTGGCCAATGGAAAGATCGTGAAGCCGAAGACAACTGCAGCAACTGCAGCTGTGGGTTTACTGGAACTTCATGTCAAGTCTCCTTGCAAAGAACCTGATTTCTTCTTTGACCTATTGGATATTTAAGAGTGTGTTGCTTATTTATTCAATTTTTTTTTAGTTAAGTATGTTGTTTAACTCCCATATATTAGAAAAAATTTCAAGTCTTCCTGCTGTTACAGAGTTTTAGTTTCATTCCACTGTCAAAGAAATTTTGTATGATTTTAGTATTTTTTAATTTGAGACATTACATGGCCTAACACATGGTCTACACTGAAGAATGCCCTAGGTGTACTTGAGAAACCTTCTATCTTCTCGATGAATTAACCCTTTTCAATATACGTTGTCCTTCTTTGCCTCCTTTATGAGTTTTTGCCTCAATGTGTATTTGTCCAATGGGCAGTATAGCCAACCCAGACCTCTTTTGGTTTCTATTTGCATGAAATATCTTTCACTTTTCACCTTTAACCTGTTTCTATCTTTAGATTTCAAGTGAATCTCTTGTAGACAGCATACATGTGGACTTTTTGATGATCCAGTCTGTCTTAATTGTAGAGTTTAATTCATTTACATTTAAGGTAATTACTGAAAGAAAATATTTCTGCCATTTTGCTATTTTTTTTAATATATGTCACATCTTTTTTGTTCCTTAGTTCCTCCATTATGGCTTTCGTGTGGGTGTGTGTGTGTAGTGTATCATTTTCATTCCCTTCTCATTCGATTTTCTGTATATTTTTATTTTCTTGGCGGTCACCTTTGGGATTATAACTAGCCATGATGCCTGAGATGCTAAGACAGGCTTTGAGATGAGAGTCTCCCATCTTCCAGGTGGCTGGCTCCTGAAAAAAAACACTTTCCTTGACATCAGCACCTGCCTCTTGGGTACTGGCTTTTGTAGCAGCAGGCAGCCGGACCTGCATTTTGTTACAGATTCTCGTATATGCCCCGACCAGAGGCTGACCCCACAACCTTGGTGTATCAGGGCAAGACTCTAAACAACTGAGCTACCCAGCTAGGGCCATAATCCCAGATTTTAGTGTGTATTTCAAAAACCCTTACAATTTATTTACAGAAAATTTTAAAAAAAAATGTCTTAAAAATTGTGTGACATTTTCAGAATATAGGTGAAAGAGAAAAAGGATCCATTTTGTCTGCTTACCTCACTAAGTCTGAACAAGTTGTATCTTGTTTTATAATCAGTCCACAAGACTGCCAAAAAGGCATTCATTGAGACGGTGCTAATCATAATTATCTTAAACAGAGGACTCATTATGATTCTCTTCACAAATGCCTGAAATTGAGTATCTTGCCTCCTGTCAAAAAGTTGAATAAGAGGTATGATTATCTCACAACAGAGCTAGAACCCCAAACAATGCATCCTTTTTTTGTAGGGACTAGGTGTGCTTTCCCCCTCCTCTGAGTATAAGTTCAAATACACTTTCAAATTGCAATCAAATACTGACTGAATGACTCTTAAAATGTGTATGGTGATCACTTAGTGGGTCTGCCCTCACTCAGTTCCTCAGTTCTTTCTCTTTAGACTCTGGAACAGAATGGTTACCACTTCTTCTCAAGCAAAACAAAGCATCATCTTCATTTACTCATTTGACAAATTTTTATTGAGTAACTACTACATGCCAGGCATTACAGCAGGCACTGATGATATAACGTCAGCGGAACTAAATATTGTCAGTCTAGTAAGGAAAATGGATAATAATCAAATAATCACCCAGACAAGTGCTTACAAATCAATGATAAAAAACTAAACACTCTTAAGAAAAAAAATGGGCAAATACAGTCAAATCATGAAAGAAATACAATGGCAATAAACATTCCCCAAAATGTTCAGCAATACTACTAATCAGGGAGATAGAAATTAAGTAAAACTATTTTTCTTGCTAACACAATCAGCGAAGACTTCAACATGATAATATTTAATGTGGGCCATAGTGTACTGTGATTGAGCACTGTAATAAACTGCATGGGGGAACAAAAATTGACACTTTTCTGAAAAGCCTTAGAACTGTTCATCAACTCTGACCTAAGGAATCTGCCCCAAGAGAATACAATCTGAAATGCAAACAGTGACTTAGGCCAAGAGTGTTTATCCCAGCATGATTTACGGAAGCAGTTTAAAAGTCTTAACAAAAATACTGGTTAAGTAAATTATAGCATATCCATTTCATGGAATATTATACAGATATGAAAATGTCTATGTATTTTTCATGATTTAGAAAAATGTTTATGATCCACTGAATAGCGAAACACAAAAACAAAACAAGACAGAAAATTCTCTACTCATTTTCTCAATTGTGCAAAAATGGGTAGAAAAACTTGGCAGAAAATATGTCAAAAGGTTGATAGTGGTGAGATTGTAAGGTGATTCTTTTTCCTATTTGTTCATATTTATCTGTGCTTTGCAATATTTCTCAAAGAGTATAACTTTTTTCCATTATATGTAACAAATGAACACATTCTCATAACAGTAAAAAAAAATAGAATGTATATATTTCTATAATGTATGAAAACAAGATGTGTAATTTTCATTATCTGATTTGAGATAGGGTCAGTTACAAAATAAAAAAGCCTTTAAATTATCTAACACACTTAATAAGAAAGTATAAGGCGAAGTCAAACTCGTCATTCAATCTACAGGCCAAATAAGACCATGACTGAATATCTGACTTAACCAGCCAGTCCTGACACTAAACTCAAAGTAGTAACATGTCTGGCTGAGCCTTTCCCCAAGCCCGCTGGTCAGAGAAATCAGGCTACTGAAGACGTGCACCTCAATTTGAGAAGTGCACAAGTGCCTACAGGAAGAGGTTGAGAGCCCTGGCACGCTACCCCCACTGCCATTTTGCACAGTTCCTAATAGGCAGTAGAAATGGGGAATATTTACTGAAATGTCATGAATCTTCCAGAGAACGCCGTCAATGCATTATCCGACCGGGAACTGGAAATGACTCTTGCATGGGTCTGGCGATATAAGCGTTGAAACATTTTCCAAACTTTCAATTTTTATTCCTCGCTTTTATCATCCAACAGAAAATCTCTGCTTAAGGGTTTCTTTGCTGTCTAGATTCCAGAGGCCACAGAGAAGGGTCCACGGGGAGAACCCTTGCTTTATGAGGTCACCCTTGGGCATTCCAGTATATTACTAGCTTGCAGACCCCTGAAGGGGCCAGCTCCCGGGCCGATCTATGCACAGATCCTCTCTTCCCAAGGACACTGGGCACCTCAGTTCAGCAAAAGGGCTATAAGTAACCCGCAACTGTGCAGATCCAGGCTCAAGTTAGGAGACACCACAGACAGGCTAGACAAAAACTCCTCCACAAAACATTCTGACAGACAAAGGCCCTCAATAATATGTTAAAATAAGTTAAGGTTCAAAGAAGAGGGGAAAGCAAAGTTCTCTGAGGTTCTAAGAGCAAGGGCACATCCTTGGAAACACCTGGAAGGGCAAGGAAAGGTCTCGATGGGTTTGGAGCTAGAACATGAGAAACAAGGCTAACTGGGGGCACAGCCTGCACATACCTGAACCACCTGGAGTGCAGTGAGCCCATGGACAGAGGTGCTTTAGGTACAAGGGCCAACAGGACTTTTTGCCCTGTTCAGTTCTTGGGATTAACATATTCTCCTTGTTCTTCTACCCCTTTGGTTTTTAAGGCAAATCAAGACAGAGGGATCTAGGCAGCCCTATGTTGGACTAAATCTTTAGTGGCTAAATTGGTCAAATTCCTGGAAGCCTAGGTTCTTAGGCCACAAGGAAACAAAGTGACCACCCAGCTGCCCCAGGTGTTCTAACATAAGTGCAAACGACCATTCCTAGTACGAAAAGACTCTTGTAGGCAACCAATATATGAAACTGGGAAATCACATCTTATTTACTCAATTTCTCTATTCAAAATCAACAGTCGAGCTTTAAGAATCGCTTTGATTAACGTCCCCAAGATTCAAACTTTAGTCTCATCTTCTCCATCGACCTTCTCGCCCTCAGGGATCAGTTCCTCCTCCAACTCCTACGGCCTCCTTCGGACACATGCCTCCTAACACCTCTGGGTTCCTGCCCCACAGCCCCACAGCAGCCTCTGGGAGCAGCTGCTGGGAGAGAGCCCGACTCCGTCCTGTTCCCCCGTCCCAATACGTCGATGTGCCAACTGCCATTCGGGGCACACAGAAGGCCCCTGGTAAGAGTGTGCTACATGAATATACAAAGGAATGGCACCAGCGTCCTTATGCTCACTCAGGGAGCTGAGCACAGTGGAATTCTACTTTCACGGACCCCAGTGCTGCATTTCTATGCCTTCCTTCTTCAAGCACCAAACCAATGCTTTTTGGGGCAAAATGGAGAAGAGAATAAGAATGTAAAGAACTCTTCCCGATGTTTGGAGGGATATGGAACGGTGGCCGGCTGGGAGCAGCACAGAAGAGCCCAGCCGTTCTCAGCACGCTGCTTCGGCACAGCCAGCCACAGCAAACGCGGCTTCTGCAGTCGCCAATGAAGACGTCTCGTCTGGGTCTGGAACTCCGGCTGCTGAGTACAATCAGAGGAGACAAGCTCATCAGGGTTTACTGAATCCAGACCTTCTCATGGAGACGTGGGCGTCCCGGGATAAGCAGCCAGAGGGTCACCTCTTTGGCCCTTCAGCAGCGACTCACACTCTGCCCAGCTTGGGGAGTAGCACTCAGTGGCTCTCGACCAGGGAAGTCAGAGTCAGCAGGCACGGTCGCTTGGTGACACAAGTCTTCTGGCCAAGAGTCCTTCCTTTAGTAGTCCCAAGTAACTGGCGTTGAAACACAAAGCTCACATATTATAGCCAAACCCTACAACAGTTCTTGCTTTTTTTCAGGAAATTTTAAAAACCTGAAAGTTACAGAGTTGACTCAGCATATTTCTGAATGCGGAATTAGTGTAAAGACTGCTTCACACCAACACTGGTAGTCCGAGACGTCAACACACTAATAAAGGTCAGGCTTGTGTCCAAAAATATACATGCTGCTGCTTTTCGTCTAGAGCACAAACATAAAAACCATGCCTATTCTACATATATCCAAAGATTTCCTAAATCTTATCAGTGTCAGAAAGTAACCATTACTTTCAAAACTTTCACTGACTTCATTTTAGAAGAGGACACTTGTCAACACGCTGGGCCTGGTTGGTTATCTATGGAGGTCATGTCTACTTAGCCCGTCTCTACTCCAGGGATCACTTAGAAAGAAAAGGGAGGAAAACCAAAACTTGCCACATCAGAGACACCAGTGCCATCACACAAAGATTTGGAACAGAAGGGAACTTGGGGGCCTCCAGCTTTGTCAATGTCTGGTTTAAGCTGAAATGTCAGTTGCCTGAAACAAGTCTGGGGACTCACTCTTTTGGCATTCGCTGCAATGAGCACCTCCACAGGCTTGGTACGGGACCTCTGGGCCTCTGTAGTAAAGCATGGGAGCTCCAGCAGATGCAACACCCTTCACGTGAACCTTATGTCAAACCCCCACATAGATGCTAATTGGCAGCTGCATTCTCAGGTCTTCACCATTGCAATTATGAGCCACATCCTACTTTCTCTACTGTGCTATATGAGACACACGTTAACAGCTAATGAGTTTAGCCTCTCAGACTTAGAATGCATTCTAAATAGGGAGAAAGGTTTCCATTCAGGGTACAATGAAACAAGTTAAATTGTACCACAAGAGAGTAAACAAACAAATCCAGAAGACAGAATATTCTACAGGACCCCTGACCCAGTTTTTGCAATAAGTCAGTAACATGGGCGAGGTGGAGGGAAGGGTGGAAAGCTTGCTTGCTCTAGAGGGAAAGGTTAAAGGCACACAATAACCGGATCTGATGGGCGGACTTCATGTGGATCCTGATTATAACCCAATTACTGTCCAAGCACATTCTTGACCTTTAGGGCAATTTGATTCTGCTCAGGTATTAGGTGATACCAAGAAATCACGGTTTATTTTGTTAGGTGTGATAATGGCATTCTGGTTTAAATAAGAAAATGGCCATATTTTCTAGAGGTATTTACTGAAGGATGTAGGGGTAAAATGAAATGCTGTCAGGGATTTGCTTTTAAATACTTTAGCAAAGAAAAAGGAAATGGGGGATTACAAGAAGTAACTGGGGCAAAATCTTGGATTCAATGTACTACTCACTCCTTTAAAATGTGTATTTTTTTCCCCATGTTTAAAAACTCATGTAAAAAATTGAAGCACTGAACTAAAAATATTTGGTAATAAAATATATAAAAGTCCCTCAAAATCTATAAATAAGAGTTTATAAAAACACATAGATTTGCCTTTTCCTCTAAAAAAACACTAAGAAGCACAAGTTCGAGCACCCAGGCCCGGATCTCCGGGCAGCCACGGAACCTGGGTGGCCTCTCTCTTCCCTCCTTGCACACTCCACACCCACAGGGCAGACTGACTGGGCCTGCCTTTCCCAGGCCAAGAGAGCCTGCCATGAACCAGCGTCAGAGTTCACCTTGTAATGTTCCCACAGGGTCTCACACTGGAGGCTGGGGTGGGGTGGGAGTGAATATTTGGCCTCTGAAGTGAGGTGAGTTACAAAGATGATCCCTATTCAATCCTACCACCATAATCCTTCAAGGGATTAATACATGTTTCTTGGATAAATATATGTAAGGGTGGGCAAATATAGGTTTACAGTTGTGAGTACACAAAACATGGAGTTTACTCTTGTATTATTAGTTATCACTTACTGTGTTTATTTGTATTATTTCCATACAAACAACTGTAAACCTACTTCTGCCCACCCTGTGTACATTTTTAAATTTGCATTCCAAGCTCATTAATAAGTACATTCCTGAGTTCCTTCACAAAATGCTATTACAATTTTTTTTTAAAGGTTTGATTTATTTTTAGAGAGAGGGAAAAGGAGAAAGACAGGGAGAGAAACACCAATTCATTGCCTCTTGCATGCCCCCAACTGGGGACCTGGCCTGCAACCCAGAAATGTGCCTTGACTGGGAACCAAACCAGCAACCTTTAGGTCTGAAGGCCCACAGGGCCACCCAAGCCAGGGCTACGATCTTGAAATAACAGATTACTTTATGTTCCATTTTACTCTGGCCAGTGACACACAGAGTAAATAGAGCTCATTACTGGATAACACCCAAGTGGCTTCTAGCTCAGTGGCTATAAAGCTTCAGTTCAGAGGTCACAACAAGTAAATAATGAAAAAAAAGACCCTTGGTTCCTCCTTTATTCAATAATCAAATAATTACCTGGTAAGTTGGTCATTTATGACTGCGAACCCTTCTATTGTCCCACCTTTCTGGAAGCCGTGGACAAAACACTTGTCCTCTCCCTTCAACTCCTTTCAACAAGATAGCTCACCCAATTTTTGTGACTTTGTAATCTAATTAACTATGTAAGTAATAACAGCAGCTAAAGTCCAAATGCATAAGAATTGTTATAGGTGGTTAAAACCCTTTACCTACAGAGTTGTTCATTATTTTTCTATCTTACAACTATTCTCCAACACAATGCATTTGTAAAGTCACCATGACCACTTGAATTTCTGGGTTATAAAATGTGTAAATGCTCCCCCATCTCAATTTCTGGTCTTTAAGAATGTTAAAATGCTCTCTCTCTCTCTCTCTCTCTGTCTCTCTCTTTTGAATACTGTGCTATTAATACAATTACCTAGGTTGGTTTGCCTTATATATGTGATTTAGATATAATGAAAAATACCTCAGACTCAAATGTAAATCATTTTGTATTTAGCACTGATTTTACAAAATATGATATATAAAGTTGAACTTAAATTAACAACTTAATTTGTTCATATTAATCACCTTTAAAATATACTGCACTTGAGATGTGTATAAGATTTTACATGCATTTTGAAAGAAATCACATAGAAGCAGCTGCTTCTTCAATAAACTTGGCCAGTTTCACGTCTCTTTTGGTCAGCTGACCGCAGTCATGCGAAGTGAGAGTTATCTGGACCTAAGAAAGAGAGAAGTAGTTTTTAAAACCCTGACCTGTGATTCATGGTATTCTCCTTTGGTGGTCCAGAAATCAATGTATATTCCAGCGTTCATATTTCAGAACTGAAGAGATTAAATGATTTAGAAAACATGAATAAGCACTGCATTCCCAAAGCCCAGTAAACTCCAGGGGCACAGTGCACTTCAGGCTGGGCCCACAGGGTGTCCAGGGATAAAAAGGTTCTCTCATGCAAAGGGCAATTCAGCTGCCTGCATCTCAAATCTTGTATCTTGGGGAAAAAAAAGAGACCGAGGTTCCATTTGAACTCCCATTACTTTAATTACATCCACTATTTTCAGGCCACTGAGAAAAACCAAGCTATCAAATGTAGTATCTTAGCAAGGTTAAAAAAGCCCGTTTCCAAATTAGGGAAGTGAGGCGGGGATGCGAGGAAGGAACAGATTCTTATTTGCTTCTTGACAAATCAATTAAAACGCAAAAAGCAAAGTAACGGGCAAAGAGAGGCAACTGTGGAAGAAAAGTTTATACTGATACCTGTATGCTCTGAATTGCCCTAATCATGAAATATTCTCTATATTCAAAGAGGACTTTCAAAGAGAAAAAAGAACTCCACAGAAATCTAGATAATATGACATTCTGAATGGTACGACCATAAATGCAAGGACATTGTGGGGCGGGGGGCTGATTCTTCTCACTGTGCCCCCTTAAAACTGCTTAATGAAGTCTTTTCAGCCTGTTCTCTGTCTTAAGTGAGGTCAGTTCCCATTGAGGTTACAGCATTTAATAAATAATTATTATTTAAAGCACAGTTCTTGAGAATATTTACATCAGTGAGATAAATAAGGCCATATCTTTCTTATTCGCTACCATTTCTTTCAATGATTTACTTTAAAAGGGTTTAAAATTTTATCTACATGGTTGATATTCAAGTTTAATTCAGGAGCCTAATACAGCCCAACTTTTTGTATTAGTTTCAACAGGAGACGAACATGAAAATAAAGGGCTCAGTCACTGTTCTCAAGCAGATCTAAAATTCTATTACTAAATTGCAATAATACACAGAGATTCTGAGAAAAAAAAAAACAGAGAATACTTTCCTAAGCACAACGACACTTAGCTGCACAGGATGACAAGGGAGAAAGAAGCTTCTTAAACTCCATAATTTAGGTGATCCCAAAATAAGGCAATTTCATTACCTTGTTGTACGCATTGAACCATTCTGGGTGATGATTCATCTTCTCTGCTTGTAGAGCAACTCGGGACATAAAGCCAAATGCCTGCAGAAGATGAAGTTGAAAGTGATTACTGACGTTGCCCTCTGGCCTGGACCTGAGAGAGACCCCAGAGCAATCCAACCAGATAAAGACACGGCCGGGACCCTTAGGGAAGCCTGGAGAAACCAGATATGAAAGGGACTGCTCTCTGCAGAGCTGGGGCAACGGTGCGGCAGGACCGTGACCGGCTGCTCCGCGGTGAAAACAATCAGGCTCAAATAAACAAAGCAGGAAATTGGTCTCACCCAGTGACCTGTCTGGACTGTTTAATTGTCCTCAGGACAAGACTCTCCAAAATAGCCCAGGAATAATTTCCCTTCAACCCAGTGCCCTGGACCCACTGCCTGGCCCCAGGTCTCGGCAGCCACTTCTCTCGCAGCACTGTTTCTTTTGTTTACAGCGACTGGGTTGCTCCTGAAGGCATCAACATCGGAATATCTTCTGAGTGTGTCCTAAGCCAAAGCGCTGGCAGAAATGAACAACCTCCCTATTCCATCTCTCAGGTGGGACGGGGTGGGGGAAGACTATTTTTATTGACACCCAGAGTGAAACAGAAAAGACTGGCTTGCCCGCTCCAAGTCTTTTTGCCACAGCCCAGCAATGCCACTCCGAGGAGAAAGGGCCCCGCCTCTCAGCAGAGGGCTGCGGGCCCGCCGCAGGTGTAAAGGGGGACCTGGAGGGCTGTCTTCATACCACAGGGAAAGTGCGCACCTAATTTTGTTAAGCAGAAGGCAAACTTGTTCAGAGAGGAAAAAGGCTTTTTTTTTTGCCTGCTTTCAAATTTTTATGAGGGTAATTGCAAACAATAGGAGAGTCTGTCTCTATTGTGCCCAGAAGGCAGAAATAGTTGGTAAGACTCTAAGGTAAGGTCACATTAACCACAAAGTTACAGTGGAATTCACAGGGCAGTCCTCATTACAGCCACAGAAATAAATATTTAACTTTATTACACCATCCAGAAAAATCAATCTAATGTTAGTGGTGTTGTTTTTGGATCAACAAATGACAAAAGAGGTATTTCCAAGTTAACGGTGAGAAATACAGAAGATGTCATTTTTAATAACTTTTTGTCATTCATATTGGTTCCTATTTCCAAATCCACTTTATTCAGGATAAAGATTTCCATCTTGACATTTAAGGCCTAAAGGTTTTTCCATTAGGGAAAGGAAGGAAATTCAAGCAAAATCCATTTAACGACATATGGAATTATCAGTAGAAAGGCAATATTCACTCTCCCACCCTTCTCATTGCATTCAGTTCCCCACCTTATCCACGGTTTCACTTTTCATGGTTTCAGTTACCAGCGGTCAACCACGGTCTGAAAATATTAAATGGAAAATTTCAGAAATAAACAATTCATAAGTTTTAAACTGCACCACTCTGAGTGTCATGATGAAATCTCACGCCGTCCCACTCCATCCCGCCTGGGACATGAATCATCCGTTTGTCCGGCGTATCCACACTGTGTATACGCCCAGGAGCCACTTAGTAGCCATCTCATTATCAGATTGGTTATCAGAGAGACCACATTCACATGACTTCTGTTACAGTATATTATTATAATTGTCCTATTATTAGTTATATTGCTAATCTCTTACTGTGCCTAATTTATAAATTAAACGTTCTCAGAGGCATTTGTGTATAGGAAAAACATAGCACCTATGCAGTTCAGTCTTATCTACACCTTCCGGCATTCACTGGGGGTCCTGGAAGGTACTGCCCACAGATAAGAGGGGAACACTGTAATCTGATTCTTTAGACTGTGTGAGGCGAAGGGACAAGTCTAATGTGAAAGTCCATTTTAATTATTTAAACACAGAGTTAACCTGTATTAAATGATGTATAATAAGAATTTTTGTTGTTTGTCTATAATGCCTTATTTCTGTTTAGCTATAGAAGACTTACAAGACTAATCATCACCTCTGAAACACAGTAATACAGTCATTAAGAGCATGTGCCTTTGAGCCAGTGAGTCCTGGGTTCAAATCCCAACTCTACTACTTACTGTCATGCAATTTAACTCAAAGCCTCAGTTTTCTCATCAGTAAAATGGGGATAATTAAAAACCCATGTAATTATTCTAATAAAAAATAAGGCAGGTATATAAAAGCATGTGGCACAGCACTAGGCACAGAGTAAGACACCATAATGGCAGTACTGCTCCCACTACTGCTTCTAGACTTTACAAAACATGAGGACAGGTGACAAGCTCTCCCAAAGCCCTAAGAACCTAAGATTCCAGCTGCTGTCTCCCAGAAGAGCAGCCCTTTCCTTTTCCCATGTGCCGTGACAAGAGACTGACACGCACATACCTGACAAATAGACAACACACTGCGGGGTAACACTGTGATGCACACTCACTGGAGAAAACAGCTTAATGACAACATATGAGACAAGGTGGGCAGTCAGTCACTCACTGCCCAAGTTCTTAAGCCCTGCGGCCAAAATTTCTTTGAACCATGCTATCCTAAAAGATCCAAAGTGGTACTTAGAATCTCTTACCAGTTCCCAGGAGCCACATGGACAAAATGGATGGTTTGAACATGGTCAGAAGTGCTCCTCGAATCTTTGACTACAAGTATTAGCATAACAGCAAAATCTATTTCATCAACGTTATGACTTAAAACACCCACATCCTAAGGGGTATGGTGACCAAAGAAAAAGCACCTACCATATCCACATACAATGTAAGAAAGGGTGGGGGGCACATCCAAAGACCCTCTAAATTTGTATTTTCCTCAGCTTTATATAGTTCCCTCAACTGTCACCTGATATTTGCATTTAATAAAATATCACCAAGCCTAATAAACCATTTACACAAGATTTACTCCTAATTCTCCCCTAGGGAAAGAACACACAAACTGCTCTGGGAACAAGGAGGCAGTTCCATAACCCTTCTTCCACAGGACAAAACCAAATAATCCCCAAAATATTTATTTTTGAATCCACAAATTTAAAACATCCATAACAATACACATTCAAATTAAAGGAGAATTTCTGCAAAAAAGTTATATGAGTGGATAGGAGAAGAAAAAAGTAAAACCTCAAAGGGGAATTCTAATTATCTGAAACATAATAAAGAAGGAATATGACTCAACAGCAAACTTGGCCGATGATGAAGAGCATCTGTCCCTTCTTTCTGAGATTTTTTACAGCCCCACCTACTTGTTACCAGGATGGCAGCTGGAATCTAAAGGCCCTGAACTGGCTAAAAGTATGGACTTTCTAAAACCATTCCATAAAGATCTAATCACTATGTTATATAGCAACTGTAATCAAAAATAAAAGTTATTAAAAAAAGAAAAAGAGCTGCAAACAGCCCAAGGCAGAACAGACACCACTAACTACCCAGTAAGAAAAACAGAACTCAGCAAATGGGCAAAATAAAGTAGAAATCAAGAAAAGTTTGTAAGAATTAGAAAACAATAAAGACAGGAGACAAAGTAGATCTAACATGTAGATAATTATTATCAATAAGAGAACAAGAAAAACAGAAAAATTAGAAATGCAATTCAAGAAAAACATCCAGAAATGCAAGATTTAAATCTACAGATGGTGAGAATGCAACCATATGTATACAATCATTGAAGAAAAAAAAATCCTTTGAAGAAAAAAACAAAGGTCAATTCACCTATAGGGACCAAAGGAATCTAATTGACTTTGACCTTCCACACAGCAACATTCAACACAGAAGTCAGAGAAGCAACGCTTATCAAGAATTTAGGAAATGAACCCTGGTTGGTGTGGCTCAGTGGATTGAGTACCGGCCTGCAAACCAAAAGGTCACCAGTTCGATTCCTAGTCAGGGCACATGTCTGGGTTGAAGGTCAGGCCCCCAGTTGGGGGCATGTAAGCGGCAACCGATTGATGTTTTTCTCACACATCAATGTTTCTCTCCTTCTCTTTCTCCTTCCCTTCCCCTCTCTCTGAAAATAAATATATAAAAGTTTAAAAAAAAAAAGAATTTAGGCAATGAAAGTACAAAAAATTTTATACCTAGCTAAATTAAACTGTTATTCAAAATTAATGCAAAAGACAGATTTTTCAATGCAATAGTTCAGGGAATAATTCCCATTCATCCTTATTAAGGAAACTTTTATTTTAAAAGAATGAAATAGCCCTGGCTGGTGTGGCTCAGGGGATTGAGCGCTGGCCTGTGAACCAAAGGATCACTGGTTCAATTTCCAGGGCTCATGCCTGGGTTGCAGGCCACATCCCCAGTTGGAGGAGCCCGAGAGGCAACCCACACATTGATGTTCTTCTCCCTGTCTTTCTCCCTCCCTTCCCCTCTCTCTAAAAATAAATAATAAAATAAAATCTTTAAAAAAATAAAAAGAATGAAATATAAGTAACTAAGAGATGAATAGAGAAACCATACCAAAGGTACTGACAGTGAGCAATACACTCACTCAGCTCTAGGAATACACTTAAAACAATTGTGGGGATTACAGTCACAGAATAAAATGCAAGAGTTACAAACTATTAAAAGGACTGAAGGAAAAAGTGAAAGAAATGGGGAAGGAAGATGAAAGTTTTAAAACCAAACGTTACAGATATAAGTATAAAGGTATAAAATATAAGTACTAAAACTAAAAATAACATGAACTAAAATTGTATAGTAAAGGAAAAGTAGAAGTATAATTCAGATATTGCTTAGTGGGGAGACCACTATATAATGAAATGTTATCCAAATGCCATCTAAACAAATAAGGGATTAAATTTGCTATGTAAAATTACAGGTATAGTAGTATCCACTAGAAGAACTGAAATGAAAATTAAAACATTCACAATTAAGTAAAGAAAAACACAATTAAAATGATGCAAAGAAAACACAATCCATACCATGATTTAAAGGAGTATATTGGTTCTGTCATACTTTATAAGACTAAACGTCTTTTCAATCAATAAACTAAAGAAATTAAATCTGCCCTGGCTGGTGTAGCTCAGTGGATTGAGCGTTGGTCTGAGAACCAAAGGGTCACCGGTTCGATTCTCCAGTCAGGGCACATGCCTGGGTTGCGGGCCACGTCCCCAGTAGGGGGCGAGCAAGAGGCAACCACGCATTGATATTTCTCTCCCTTTCTCCCTCCCTTCCCCTCTGTCTAAAAATAAAATACATAAAATCTTTTTTTTTAAATAAACTAAATCCAACCAATTAAAAGAAAAAACTTTACAATGTATCACAAAGCAAAACCCAACCACGATAAATAAAAGGACACAGCCAAATGAAAAAAAGATTGTTTTAAGAAATGAGGGTAATTTACAATTATAAAGTATATCCACAATGAAGATTAAATAATTGTGAATATCTGTACTACAAATAATACAGCACAAAATCAATGAGGCAGAAATGACAGGAAACATAGGACAAATAAAAACATGCATAGTTAGATACTGTAATTCACATCTCTTAATCCATGGCCAATTAAACAAACAAAAGTAAGGATAAGGATTACTTAAATACATAGTTTAAAAAGTAGAGATAATCAATACATTTTATACTCTAAAAACTGAGAATGTATCTTTAAAAATATCTATCAAACATTCACAGAAAGTGATCATATATTAGCCCTCGAAGAAAATCTCAATACATTCCAAAAGTAGAAATAGTACTGACGACATTCTCTGATAAAATTAAAAACAAAACTAGGACCCAATGGTAGCAAAATACTACATGGGAAATTTTTTAAATCCTTCTTTTAAAAATCTTAAGTCAAAAAACAAAACAAAAATCTTGAGTAAAAGAAGACATCAAAACAAAAATAAATAATAATGTAATAAGTACTATATATAGGATATACTAAATAGCAATAATCAGAGTAAACATTTTAAATACCTGAATTACCTTAAATTAATGAACATGATAGAATAAAAATAAAGAAATTAAGCCCTGGCCTGTGTGGCTCAGTTGGTTGGAGCATCACCCCATGCACAAAAATGTCACAGGTTTGATTCCCACTCAGAGCCCATATCTACTTAGGTTGTGGGTTTGATCCCCGGTTGGGGTGAGTATAGGAGGCTATTGATCAATGTTTCTCGCTCACATCAATGTCTCTCTCTCTCTCCCTCCCTCCCTCCCTCTTCCTCTCTAAAGGTCAATGGGAAGGAAGGAAGGGAGGGAGGGAGGAAAAGATAAACTTGAGGAGAACAAGAAAGAATAAAGGAGAAAAGCAGATGAAAATGAATTAGAAAAAAGGTAGAATAATTCTAAAGACTGTATCTGAAAAAATTATACAATAGAAAATTGGTTACTTCAGCAAAAAAAAAAAAACACACACAAGGAAAGAAAGTACAGATAAACAAAAGAAGAAATGAGAATAGGGAAGTACCTACAGATAAAAGAAATTATAAAACATACAAAAAAATTTAAACAAATACAAAATTTACTCAAATTTTAAAACTTAGGTGAAATAGTTCTCTGAGAAATAAAAATTATCAAAACTGACCCCAGAAGAGAAAAATATCTAAACAATTAAACAACTATAAAAGAGAAGTATGTCTAAAAGTGACACCAAAAAGTACCAACTCTCAATCAATTCACAGAGGAATTCTACAAAACCTTTAGTCAAGTTAACTCTAATACTAATTGAACTGTTCCAAAGGATAGAAAAAGAAGGCCATTTCCAAGTTATATTTATAAACTATCATAATAGTCTCCAAATTCCCACAGAGACAGCATACTATAATAAAATGATAAATTAACCTCACATTCTTGAAATCTTAATAAACAAAACCTAGCAATACACTGAAAGAACAAAACACCATGAGCAAATAGGATTTAATCTTAGAATGCAAGGATGGTTCAATATTAGGGAATATATTGATATAATTTATCATATTAATCAAAAATTCATGACTTCTGTAAATTCTGAAAAGATATTTGATAAATTAAATTCAATATTTATTATGTATTAAAATTCTTAATGAAGAATAGATGAACTCCTTCTTAAATGATAAGAATATATCCTCAGTGTCATTCTTAATAGGGAAACACAAGAAGAATTCCCCTTAAAGTCAAGAATAGAAGAAGCCAAAAAATTTCAACAGCCTTTTAATACAAGCAACTAATTAGAAAGTACATCGGAAGAAAAGATCCCACCTATATAATGGCACCAAAGATTATCTAGGAGTAAACTTAATAAGAAATATATAAATTCCATATGCAGTAAACTTTAAACCACTACTAAAAAATAGATAAATCTTACTACATTAAAATTTTTTTCTGTATGGTAATAAAAACCAAACAATAAATTAAAAGACACATAACAAGCTGTGTCTGCAAATTAAACTAAGTTATATGTCAATTATATCTCAATAAAGGTGGGGGAACTAAGTTAAACCTATAAGTTCAATAAAAATCAAAGATTTTGATAATACTCTATTGGTGAAGATACGGGAGAAAAAGGCACTCTTGTGTACTGTTGGTGGATATAAACTACTAATGATCACTATGGAAGAGAATTTGACAATATCAAAATTTTAAATGCCCATGCCCTTAGGGAAAAAAATGCCTATGGCTTTCAGCCAAACAATCCCACTTCTGGGAATCTGTATGGAGACACACTCAAACATAAATTACAAGAAGTGTCACTGCAGCACAGCTGCTAATAGCCATGGACTTGAGAGAGCCAAATGTCCACCAATAGGGACCTGATTAAATACATACATTACAGTACATTTTTACACTGGAATACTATGCAGCCATTGAAAAGAATGAGGAAACTGTTTATGCTCTGACATGAAAATACCTCCAAGATACATAACTATATAAGTAGTTTATGAATTGTATAAAAAGGAAAGAAACAAAACTATGTGCATTAGTATTTCTGGAAAAGAGTAACAGTGTGAATGATGGCAGGGGGAGGGAACTAGGTGGCTGAGAACAGGAACAGGAAAAGACTTCTATGCTCCCCTGAACCTTTTGAATTTTGTACTACATATATACCTGATCTAAGTTTAAAAATTAGTTTGGGAAAAAATGAAGAAGCCATGCAAATGAAGGTCTCACTGTAAAGGCAGCTGGGATCCTGCAGTCTATGTAACCTGGTTCATATTAAAATATTTTGGCTCATGTTAACTTCTTAACATATGCCTACCTGTTTAGGTGGGTTTTTAGTGCCAATTTACAGCATAGTTTGTCTATGAGCCATGTTCTGTTGAGCCACGGCCATTTCAAACAAACATATGGCCAACAAATAACATATAATGGCTGATAATAGTTTCAGTCTTTCCTCTATTGCAAATTACAAACATTTTATGAACAAGTCAATGAATGCATGATGAAGTATGACTTTTTAAGTCACTCTGCCATTTTAAGGAATGTAAGCATTACAATCACAGTAAATTGGGCCAATGAAGTTTGTCATTTGGAAATCTCCAAACCATCAGCAATTAAAAGATTTTTCCATGAACCTCAAATCAAGTATTCTTTGGAAACTTTAATTTTTCTTAAAGTTCCTTTTGTTTCATTTTATTCCATGAAAATATGAAAGACTATCAGATGCACAAAACCAAAACAAAAATCCTGTATCAATCTGTGAAATGTTTAACAGCACCCTGAATTTAAAACGCAGCTTCAGTCAAATCACATGTATGATTTATTAAAGTTCTAAGACTTAACTTTTGCACATATTTACAATACGAATCTTTCATTACTCAGAGCAGTTCTCTTTGATATGTTCTTTAAATCAGCTGCCTTTTATATTTTGATTGTAGACTATTTTAATTATGCACTAAAAAAGAACATATCTCCCACTAAGAAAATGAGCACCAGCAACTCCAAAGTAATTCCCCAATACAATCTCCATTAAGCCTCTAAATACTTCCTTTACTAATTCAATGAATTAGAACTCCATTGTTTATGAATCACCTTTATGTTTGTAGGCCCATAACCCTTCTTTTATAAAACACAATTGCTATGGAAGGAAATGATATTTATGTCTGATTAGAAATGAAAACACTATTACATAAATCAGTTTGGGCATTTCTTCACGTCTTGAAACATGATCGGCAATTTAGTCTAATTGGTGATCAAGGAAACTATCTTGTGATCAATTAAAGTAATTACCAGATTCCGGCAACACAACCTACCTTAATTTTGGCTAGAGTCTGTACTTCTTCAACTTTAATTAAAAATAATGAAAATTATTAAGCAAAATACATGGCAAGATCATTGCCAAGCACGCACATGTCACAGGACAGGACCTTCCCTGGGTGTTGGTGTCTGATCAATCACATAAACATTGCTTGGTGCACCAAGGAAAGGCGTTCGTTCTTTGCCCCAGAATATGATTACGTGTCTCAACATGACTTTCTCATGGAAAACACTGTTAACTGTTCTAGCCACTGCAAAAGGAACATCAGATCTTAATTTGTGGGCAAAAAAAAAAAAGTATATTCTCAACTAGCAACATGAGAATTGTACGGAACAGACCCAACCAAAGATGCATTTGATCCATGCTTTTTTCTCCAAACTGTTACCCGTATTTTGAACACAATGGTCAACTGCAAAGAGCAATAGCATCAGAGACCTAGTTTCAAGTCCTAGCTCTGCTATTCACTAGCTATGTGACCTCAGAGGAATTACCTAACCTTTGAAATGAGCCTCAGTTTCCTCATAGGTAAAAAGGGGCTAATTCATGTAGCATGTTTTACAGTATGCATTTCTCGTAGGCACTTGGTTAAGGCTAGTGATTATTATCATCACCAACACTTTAACATTTAACATACACAAGGTCTATCCAGAAGGTATCCAGCCATGTAATATGAAAAATAGAGACATTTATTGAAGAAGATACAAGATACAAGAAACACTGTACACAGGACAATGACGCCTCAGTCCCCTTCAAAGTAGGCACCTTGGGATCTCACACTGTTCTCCCAATCACTATCAGCTGCCCTGTCGCATGTTCCTGAATCTCATTAATGGTCTGAAATCTCTTCCCTTTCAAAGGTGATTTTAGTTTTGGGAAAAGCCAGAAGTCGCAAAGCACCAAATCTGGGTTGTAGGGGGGCTGAGTCACTGGGGTGATCTGATGTTTCCCCAAAAAACTTCATATGAGACATGATACATGAAAGCTCACTGTCACAATGAAGCCAAATGCCCATAGCTGTGGCCGTTTGAATTATCAGAATAGTTTCTGCAAAGGAACGTTTAAGTTTAATGCAAAATTTGATGCTCTACTTGCTCAGTCATTTTGAATGCGACAGTCACGCAGTACACACGCTCGATCAATGGCATCTACCATCCCCACTGACTAATACAGTGAGGTCATCATTGTTCACCATGTGCACCCTGGTCCACTCTCCTTGGCTGCCAGGTTACATCAATGTAATGCAAACCATTCTCATCATATTAACAATGGATGGACTTTTTCTGGACAGACTAGAGAGAGAGAGAGAGAGAGAGACGTGTGTGTGTGTGTATGCTTAAATTATATACGGTCTATGTCCTGGAGAGAAAGAATTCTTTTCCAAACCTATTACAACAATTGGAAGGTTGGAAGGCCAAAGAAATTCACCTTTGCGGGACTGAGAAACCCAGAAACATATTTAAAACTGTTTCTGTAAGTGGGTATCCTCACAGGAAGATTTCTGGTGCAACTGGCAATCTGTCAGTGAGCATCTTAGCCAAGCACGTGACTCATGTCTCCCTGAGAAGCCAGACTAAAGGTCTCATGTGATGACCATTACCTAGGCAGTCCAATGGTGGGGGGGGAGCAGACAACCCCCACCAACCTCGGGACACTAGCCTTACCTGCCTTCTACTTAACCCACTTAGAACACAACACTGCCAATGAGTCAGGCCAAGAATATCCAACTCTGAAATTAAACCAGCTTCCCCAGACATTGAGACAATGTCCACAAGTTCCCAGAAGAGCAACCTGCTCTACTGTGCCTTCAACTGAATGAGTGCCCCTTCGGCTAGAGGGAAGCACATCACGTATGAGAGAGCACGCTCACCTCTCAGCATTACCTTCAAGAGCTGCTGCACTCACAGAACTATAACATTTTAGAGCCTTTACAAAAAAGAGCAGCTCTTAAGTCACCATATTTGGAAATTACCATAATACCCTAAAAAGCCACTTGGAAAAACAAGCCCGCTCTTTTAGCTAATTACACAGTAGCACCTTGAAGATATGCTATTCAATGAAAAGGCAAGGTGCAAAACAGTTTTCCTTTGCAGAATTACGATTTCCCATTACATTAGTAAATTCCTAGGCCAGGAAGACTACCCTTTGAGAGGTCTGCTCTTCTCCAGGCAGCTGTCCAACCAACATGAACACCTCGACACACAGTTTCACCTCAGTTAAGCTCTTCGCTTCTGATCCATTCTTAGTGAAAGTTCTGTAGATAGATCTCACAGCTCACGTGTGCCGACAAGGCATTCTGGCCAAGATGGGCACAAGGTGAGAATATCTTTTACCTGAAAAGACTACTCATTTCCAAATCTGTCTGCCCGTGAGCTTAAATTATAGTCCCCTATATCATCAGCTACTATTGGGCAGACCAACAGCTTAGTCTGATTAGCTCCTTCTAGAATTTCTCACAATCCAGTTTTGTTCTCTTGATCAACACATTTCACCATTTTTCTATCTACCCTTTCCCCCTAAAGCAGACTAAAACAGTGGTTTCAAAAACCATGCTAAGAGAAACCATTTACCCAGAGTTCCCTAACATCAGAATAACTCCCAAAGACTCACTCACTGTTCGTTCATGCCAATCAGTTGCCTCCGGAAAGTCCAGTTGGAGGTTTCTGTTCCTGACCAACTGGTAACCCACATTTGTTGCCTTTCAGGAGTCTTATGAAGTGAGAGGTATTGCAAAGACTACCAAAGTGCTTCGTTTTGTTTTAGCAACCCTTTAAGAATTAGAATTTATACTCCTTGGTATTATCATCATTATAAAATTCACAGAAATTCAAATTTATATAGAAAAATCTCCCTTCAACTTCATGCACCCAAACCACTAAGAGATATGGAGCATATAGACAAATACATTTTAGAACACTGAATATGCAAAACGGCACTCTACTCCCTGCTTCGCCTTCTTTGCAATCAACTGGCTCCTTCTAAGAGATGCAACTACCACTTACATATATAATTCCAGTTTATATCTGACATAAAACTGTCTTATTATTGCCTTAGTATTGTAATGAAAAGAATCTACATGCACCTTATTTTAAAAAGAGAAAGAGAGAAAAGGCCAAAAGGCTCCTGCTCAAACTGGAACACGTTAAATTAAACTGAAAGTCAAGACCCCACAACAATAACCAAAAGGGTGGAGGAAGAGAATGAGGGTGTGGGGGAGTGGGGAACACTCAAAAATACTTTAATGAAACAAACCAATACCTAATTTGGCTCGATGATAGAATAAATACATTTCTGCATGCAGTGTACACTTTGTAAAACAGTCTCATCCTGCTGCACAAAATAGCAGATGGTATAAAAAGGTCTGCACTACATCAACAAATACATACTTATCCTTTCTTTTACTTATTTTTAAAATGCAATCAATTTTACTATTAAGAGTTTTTAAGTACAGTTTTGGCAAGACTGCCGATATTTTCTGTAAGGAAAATACATCACCCAGATACGCAAGCCCGATCAGACACGCTGATCCTTCCACAGAGGCCCTCCAGTGATAGCTGGCTGCAGTGCGTCCCTAGCAGAAAACAGCCTGCCAGACCCACTTCTCAGAAAACGGTGCCAATCCAGAAGAAGCCAGTGAGGAAAGAGACCATTCATAAGGCATCTGTATTTATTTGTTTCAAAATGCACACCCAGGTTGTGAACTCGGAAAGGTCCCTTGAACCTGTCAGTCTTCAGACACTGAGGTGAAGCAAACCACAATATATTCAGAATTTATCCCCAACCTGCTATGATGAGGCTTAAGGAGAGATCTATTACTACCCTTATAGATTGAAACAAGGTACGTCCTTGTTTTTGCATTTCAAACAGTATCACTACAGAAAAAAGAAAACTCTCAGGGCTGGAGACACAGAGAGAGTAAAATAAGTTCAGCACTTACCCTGGTTTTGGTGTCAAAGATTCACAAGGTCTGGTGAGTGGTATCACCCACCAGGAAAGTTCTAATCCTACCTCTATCTCGTTCCACAGGCCTGAGCGAATCCTAAACCTCTCTCATCTCTCCTAGTCTCTGGAAATTGGAAGCTCTATTACTTTTTAACTTCACTCTATGAGAAGGTCTCGTAAAAACATGCCGAGTACAGAAAATGTGCTACTGTGGAACACTGAATGGGTTCCAATTTGCCTGAGTCCTACAGAAAATAATTTCATGCCTTTTTTTAATCTAGAAAATTTACTCTGTGTGGTCAAATAAACTTTGTTGCATCCTGAATACAAATGAATAATTATAAGTCTCTGTGTTAAAAATTCACAAATAAGGCCAATAACTGAAAATAGTAATGAAGAGATGAAACGTTTAAAAGAATAAATGCCTACTCAAGTTGATTCTTTTGCAATCGTCAATATAAATTACCTTAACTTGAGCTGTTGATCAAGTAGGGTTTTGGGGGTTAGGGTTTTTTTTAAAAAATAATTTACAAAATCCCTAAAGAAAAAAAATGGCTTGTTTTCCTGAATGGACGTAAATGAGATCATTTGTTTTTGTCTCTCTTAGACTAAGCAGGCTCCCATTCAGTGCCCCCCAGAACAGGCACCCTCTCTGTGCAGGTGAGGGCTGACGAGCAGGCAGCACACAGCAAAGCTCCATCTCTGCACCGAGAACTGCCCAGCTCGTTCACGATCCACCAGAGGGAAGGAACACACACAACTGGCGCTAAAACACCGGGACAAAGAAACATAGGGATTGATGGAGTGGGAGTGCGCAGCCATTTGATGCAGTTACTAAAGAGAAATTCTTCCCTTTTGTTTTTAAGTTTATTATTTCATACCTTATGCAAATCATACTTTATCTATTAGGCAATAATATTTGAAAAATACTCAAGTCAAATTAAAGGCTTCAATAGCCTTGCCAAAAGCACTGTGATTTTCCTATAAAAAAATTATTCCAATTTGTTGATCTTACATAGGATGAAACATACTGTAACAATCTTCGTAATTTATGTCCTGTTGGGACACAATGATTTAAAGTAACATAATACAGAGCCGCATCACGGCTAATCTAAACCACCTGACCAGATAAACACCAGCTTCCCTTCTCTCTTCAGCAAGGGCATTTCTGTTTATTGTCATATCATTTCCTCATTCTAGGAACATGCAGAATAAATGCAGCCAACCTGCATTTCAGTGGGAGGCTGAGCTGGCCTTTCCCATGTCAGGAGGTTTGTGTGCACACACAGGTACCAGTACAATGTCAAGGGCTTACAAGACAGAAAACAATCCAAGAATTCCACCCTCAAAATCATTTACAACGAAGCAAATATGGATTCATCCAGTACAATCTGGACCAGGTGTGGTGTTATAAACCACAATCTTTTGGAGATTTTTTAGAATGTCACTGAAGAGGTAATTCTTTAAAACAAATTATGGGGCTTACTATGAGCCAAATTTGTATAAATGCTTCAATCATGCCTCATGCCGTGGTCACAGGCACTCATGGTCTGATTAACCAAGCTGAAATGCCCAAATTAACCAATGTCTTTTGGGGACAAGGAATCTTGGTAGAAGAGAAAGACAAAGTGTCCATGTGGCAGTAACCATGGTCATTTCTAGGACACAACTGCACAGGAAGATTTCAAACTACAAGGTTTCTGTAGGGTCCAAATCCCTTCTCCCTCCTCATATATGCAAACCTTACTGGGCAGAGAGGTTTTTAGGGGGACTTAAGGAAAGGGTTTAAAATTTCAGTCGTGAAAGAAAAAGTGCAGAAACACATGTGCATTCGGCAGATAACAATTCACTGAAAATATTTTAAATCAAAACAAAATGCCTGTCTGACCAAATTTTTATAAACTTGGTTGGGGAAGAGGAAAACAAACAATTGTTTAAGAGTGGTTTCAAATACTGCTTTCTGCTATTCCTGAGAATTTTCAAAGCTCTTCATGCACCATTGGAAACAGCTCTGCTTCACAAGTTGTTCTGGTCAGTCCTGCCAAAGAAATGGTCTGATACACCTTATTACAAGTTTATTGATTTGCTTACCCAGGCAAATATATGTAATTATCTTTGCCCATAAAGACCAGCGTAAAACAGGATTCCTCCACTGAAAGCAATGAGATTACTCAAACACAATGAGAAGACACAGGACTAGCAGACACTAGGCATCTGCATCCCACCTCCAGCTCCCCTGAAGTCCCCACTCAACATCCTAACCCAAGTCTACCAGTCCCAGAATGCGCTCAACTCAAGCGAACCTGACAAGGACCATTTTTCAGTCTCACAGGTATCTGTACGGGAAAGGAGACAACAGTTACATTTCTGTCACAACTTGGACTCTTTTCATTTGGAAAATTAAAGGGAAAATACCATTTTAATTTTTTTTTCAGTCAATAGATATTCAGTAACTTGGGTCTGCACATAACACTATGCACCATGGTAAAAATTTAAGCTAACGGATTACAAATCTGCAGTATTATTGGTGACATTCCAAGTTAGCACTGCCGACAGTGAACACTGGTAAAGAACAAGTAAGGGCGTCTTCGCCCTAAGGCACTCACAACCTGGCCTACAGCCCCACTGGCGAATTCCTGTTCCCATGATCTTTGCACTTTAGGGATGTCTTCCTAGATTTCTAGAACCACTTCAAAATCAGCTCACTGTTGCTCTGAAGTCCAGAGGGCTTAGGTAACCCTGAGTCACACTGGCCTCGCACATGTGTAGGGATTCTCTGATGACAACGAGCCTTGTCATCACTGGGCTTCAATGTGACTGTCCCAAAGCTCTGGCCTTCTCATAATCCTGAACCTTCATTTTTTCTTTAATCTGTGTACCAGAGGGTTCTCCCACAATCCCATTTTTGGATCTACACCCTAAGGAAGCTCCCACGCCTGTACTCAAGGAGACCCAAGGATGCTTGTTACAGAGTTGATATAATAATGAACACCTTAAAGAATCAAATGTCCATCGATAGGGCAATGGCTAAACTGTGGTTAACTTATTTCAATTTTTACTTGACTTGCAGAGGACTAGAACATTTTATTATTTTATTATCTTTTATTGTATTTTTTCATTACCATTTATCCCCCTTAAGCCCCCCTCACCCCTGCAATACCACACTGTTGCCCGTGTCCATGAGTCCTTTTTCCATTTAGCTCCATCCCTCCACCCCCCAACCCAGCCCTCCAACCTCCAACAGCTGTCAGCCTGCTCTCTATCTATGAGTCTGTCACTATTTTGCTTGTAAGTTCAGTTTGCTCATTAGATTCCACATATGAGTGAAATCATATGGTACTTGTCTTTCTCTGACTGGCTTATTTCACTTAGCATAATGCTCTCTAGGTTCATCCTGCTGTTGCAAAGGGCAAAATTTCCTTCTTTTTTTACAGCCAAGTAGAATTCCATTATGTAAATGTCCCATAGTTGTTTTATCCACTCATCTGTTGATGGACACTTGGGCTGCTTCCTTCTTGGCGATTGTAAATAACACCAGAAAGGACATAGGGGTGCTATGTTCTTTCGAATTGGTGTTTTGGGTTTCTTTGGATAAATTCCCAGAAGTGAAATCGCTGGGTCTAAGGCAGATCCATTTTTAATTTTTTGAAGTATCTCCATGCTGCTTTCCATAGCGGTTGCCCGAGTCTGCATTCCCACCAACAGGGCAGAAGGGCTCCCCTTACTCCTATTCTCACCAGCACTTGTTGTTTGTTTATTTACTGATAATAAATATCAACTTATTATCCACTCTGACTGGTGTGAGGTGATATCTCATTGTGGTTTTAATTTGCATTTCTCTGATTAGTAAGGTTTGGCATCTTTTCACATGTCTATAGGTCATCTGTATGTCCTGTATGGAGAAGTGTCTCTTCAGGTCCTTTGTCCATTTTTAAAATTGGATTTTTTTTTGGGGGGGGGGGGTTTGGGTTTTATAAGTTCTTTATAAGTTTTGGATATTAAACCCTATCAGATGTATCAGCAAATATGTTCTCCCATTCAGTAGGTTGCCTTTTTACTTTGTTGATGGTTACCTTTGCTGTGCAAAAACTTTTTAGTTTGTTATAGTTCCATTTGTTTATGTTTTCATTTGTCCCCCTTGCCTGAGGAGATATATCAGAAAAAATACTGCTACAATCAATGTCTGAGGTTTTATTGCCTATGTTTTCTTCTAGGATTTTTATGGTTTCGGGTCTAAGACTTAAGACTTCAATCCATTTTTTAATTTATTCTTATGTGTGGCATAAGAAGATGGTCTAGTTTCATTTTTCTGCACATATCTGTCCCATTTTCCCATACGTCCCAAAGCAATCTATAGATTCATCTCAATTCCTATCAAGATACCAATGACGTATTTCACAGAACTAGACCAAATATTTCAAAACTGTATATGGAACCACAAAAGGCCGCAAACAGCAACAGCCATCTGGAGAACGAAAGACAAAGCTGGGGGAGTCACAGTACCTAATATGAAGCTGCACTACAAGGCCACAGCACTCAAAATGCTACTGGCAAAAAAACAAACAGAGATCAGTGGAAGAGAATACAGAACCCAGAAATACATCCACACTTTTATAGTCAATTAATATTTGACAGAAGCCAGCACATACAATAAAGATAGTTTATTCCATAAGCGGAGTTGAGGACTAGAACATTTTACAAACACATCTATTGTATCAGAAGCAGTGCAATTAGACAGAAAGGCTATCCAGTGTACAAACCTAAAACCTGGGCTCTAGACCCAGAAGTTGAACAAGGTATTATACATGACTTGGCTGGGCTCAGATTCCCATCAGGGTACAAGGAGATGATGTGTACCAACTGCACAGCAAAGTGCCCTCACTCACAGAGTAATGTTCAAGAAAAAAAGATTAGCTAATGATAGTTGCAGCAGCATCTAGTAGGCACACAGAACAGGATATCTCTGATTACTTTCTGATTATTTCAGTATTAACCATAAGTTATTTTATCAACAACAAAGAAACAGCTGAGTAGACTCTTTTCTGATCAAGTAACACCTTCTGAACATAACTGATTCTTGCTGACTATGGATCTTAGTGAACCTCAAGGTCTGAGATATCACTGATTCTCACTGCTCAGTTCTATGGATGAAGAAGGAAAGGGGAAAATACAATGGGTACTTGTAAAGTAACAAGTCCAGGGCAGACACTCACACCACCCCATGAATAGGTTATCATGCCTGTTTCGCAGGGGAGAGAACTGAGGCTCTGCCAGGACAAGTCACGTGCCCAGAGTCATACACCTCATAAAAAGGGACACTGGGCCCTGGCTGGTGTGACTCAGTGAATTGAGCACCGGCCTGCGAACCAAAGGGTTGCCGGCTTGACTCCCACTGGGTTGCAGGCCAGGTCCCCAGCAGGGGGCGTGCGAGAGGCAACCACACATTGATGTTTCTCTCCCTCTCTTTCTTTCTCCCCGCTCCCTTCTCTAAAAATAAATAAAATCTTTAAAAATAATAAAACTTTTTTTTTTTAAGTGACACTGGGACCCAATGCAAGTGGGTCCAACTCCAAAGTCCCATGTGTGCATTTAGGACAAATCCCTGATGTCAGAATATACTTTTTTCATTTATTTCTTTTACCTAAATACTAATTATAGCAAAAATAAGTTTCCTGTAATTTTCATTTTAAAAATTTGATTGCAAGAGAAAATAAAGCATTACAGAGGTTTAGAAAAAACCTCTGTATTTTGTTTTTATTTTTTCCTTGTGCCCTTTTCCACAACTGTCATGATAATATTTATTGTGTACTCTGAACCTTCTTTTAACATAATAACATCCTACTCATTTTCCATGTGGCTGCTGGTCTTTACTTATTTTTTAGAAGTTGCACAATCTCACATAGAATGGGTAATTTTCTCTTTTAGAAACTATTTCATGTAAATTGTTCGAACACGGAGTAGAGAGACATGTATACCAAATATATCTTTTTAAGCCAGGTCTTCTAAACATAAAGACTCTTTGAATTCTCTACCAACACACAGTGCGGAGTTTCAGGGGAAAATTAGAAGAGCAACTGTTTAATTGGGGGTTTATGGAATAAACGGGAAGTCATTTTTTAATCCTTTTTTAATGTCCAGTGAAAACATTTGATAACATGATAAAATTCTCTTTAGCTCAGCACCTATTAAAGCAACCAATTAGTTCAGGTATTAACAATTTGCTGTGACAAAACTGTAACAATTGAACCTCCAACTACCACACTTGAAATGACAGGGACACTGTCACTAAATTCTCCCATGTGCATGCAGTGTGCCCTGGGGAAATATCCCCCAAGTAGGTTTCTCTGAGACCCAAGTTCTCATCCTCAAATACTTCTTCCAGCCACACATGTGACTGTGGGCATGCCACCCAACCTTCACACTCGGCTCCTCTATTTGTCAAGGAAAGCACCAATGAGAGGCAGTTAGAACACGTCAAGGAGTCAGGATGAGTTACACATAAAACGAGCCCTCATTCACTGCTGATGGGAACATAAAAGTGGTACAGCCACTGCAGAAAACAGTACGGAGGCTCCTCAAAATATTAACAATAGAGCTACCTTATGATCTAGCAATCCCTCTTCTGGGTACCCACCTAAAAATTTTGAAAACATTTATTCATAAAGATATATGTCCCCCTATGTTCACTGCAGCATTATTCACGGTGACCAAGACATGGAAACAACCGAAGTGTTGAAAGACAGATGACCGGATAAAGATGTGGTACATATATACAATGGAATACTACTCAGCCATAAGAAAAGATAAAATACTGCCATTTGCAACAGCACGATTGGATCTTGAGACTATCATATTAAACAATATAAGTCAGACGGAAAAAGCCAAGAACCATATAATGTCACTCATATGTGGGATATAAAACAAAAAGCAACAAACAAAACAAACAAAAACAGTATGGTGGTTCCCAGAGGAAGAGAGAAAGTGAGAGAAGGTAAGAGGAGGGTAAAGGGGGTCAAATATACGGTAACAGAAGGAGACTTCACTTTGGGTAGTGAAGACACAGTGCAACATACAGATGATGGAGCATAGAAATTGTACACTTGAAACCTATACAATCTTATTAAACAATGTTGCCCCAATAAATTTTTTTTTTTTAAAGAGCTTCGTGGATTTCTGTCTTTAGTGCTTAGACAACAAAGTACAGTCACCCCTCCATATCCCACAGGTTCTACATCCACAGAGTCAACCAACCACAGATTTAAAAAAAAAAAAAAATTCCCGGGAAGCTCCAAAAAGCAAAATTGTAGTTTGCCACTCCCTAAGCACTACCCTGAATCCACTTGAACGATGTGTAGGCATATCTTGCTGCAGCCTCCCACCATTTCATAGATCCTCGGTCTCTCTCCAGAACTCATTTGACCACTGTTCACCTCACGTCTTGTTCATAGGCCATTTTATATAAGGAACTCCACAGAAGCAATCCCCAGCAGTACCAAGGGATAACTGACTGCTCTGAAACAATCTCCACCCTCACTTTTCCAAATTATGATATTGGTAGTATTTCATAATGAGGTCCCCATTACCCTCTTAGTCTGTTTAATCTCTTCCTGGAGCACCCGGTACAAACTTGGGGGCCGGCCCTCTCTGGTGTTCTGAGATGCATTCTTCATTGCAACCTTGAGAATTATATCACCAGTTGCAAATCTAGGATTATAATAAAACAAAAAATATGCCAAGCTGTGAACATAGAGAGTCGGCATGAGGTCAGAAATAAATTGGGGGTGTTTTTGAAAGAAATGCCTAATCCAGACAGCCTGGCTTCCTGAGGCCGACAGGCTAGGACTGGCAGGGGCTGCGGCAGTTACCTGGCCCAAATCCCTGAGGCTCGGAAAAGCACACCTTACGATGTTTTTGTCTAAATTTTCTGCACAAAAGAAGTGTTCTGCCTTAACATTAAATCTCTCCAAGCCCAAGCAGAACGCTATAGAAAATCTTGTGATACAGAAAGACCCAGAAGGGAGAGCGGACTTGGGGCACAGGCCTAGCACTCCTACCCTGAATAGTTACCCTTCTCTAGGCCATGGCTTCCTTGATGATAGCAGGGCTCTTGCCACCATGAGACCTGACCAGCACAAAGAGGTTAAGTGCTGGATTTAAATCACCCTGGTGATTTAAAAAGAAAAGATTATTCTCATAGCACAGACTGGTTCTCCCTAAGCCAGCAATCGGTTTGTTTTTAAAAGCGAGGGTTTTGATTTTCCTGGTAGGGGAGAATCTGCAGGGGGGTCCAACCTGCGACCCGCAGGCCGCATGCAGACCCAGATGGCTGTGAACATGGCCCAACACTAAATCGTAAATTTACTTAAAAACTTTTTTGCTCATCAGTTTTCGTTAGTGTTTGTGTATTTAATGTGTAGCCCAAGACAACTCTTCTTCTTCTAGTATGGCCCAAAGGTGCCAAAAGGTTGGACATCCCTGATTCTAGAGTTCTCTCTCTGAATAAAAAAAAGGAAAAGGAAAAGAAAAAGAAAAAAAAAAGAGTTCTCTCTCTGGCATAAATGACCTGTTTGGTACCTCAGAAGTGTTTTTACAAGCTCCAGTAAAACTTTAAGGTAGTTAAGTGACCGGTTTATCTTTCCGTCTCTTATATTTTAGGAGCAGATCCCAAGTCACAAATGTCGGTCTCAGCCGCTCAGAGAGAGCACTTTTGAACCTTCATGTGTGTTTCATCCATTGCCTTCCTTAGATGTACTGATGGTTTAAGCATGGAGTCTATGTGCACACATGGTGGAGGCTGCACAGGATTTTGGTGGCCTCTGATTTTTGCACAGACTGAGGCGCTCTGAATCCCTTTGCCCTGCCTGCCTCGGCTGTCAGCAGCACCCCCTTTAATGACCATGGAGGTTCCTATGACCCAGCAGAGTCCCCACAAACGACACGGGCATAACGGGTCACGGATACAAAGTTCCAAAAATTTCAGAATCTCAAAGAACAACAAACACAATAAAATCTGAATATAAGAAAATCAACAACTACATTAACACAAACTTGTACTAAAGGTACAAATTCTGTCCAACCACGTTCCAGGTCGGTACCACTTTCTAACACGGCGGGGCGGTCCTGAGCTGTGACAGCTAAAAGAAACTCACATGTGCCTCTTTGGAGAAGGTTCCAAGTTGGTATTTTCTCTCAAAATTCAATATTCAGTATTTTCTTTAAATACATTTCCTTTAAATGGTAAATATAATCAGGTATATTCCAAATATGATATTTTCAAAACTAAAAACAGTTATAGTAATGAATTTAAGAAAACTCTATTCACAGAGCTGATATAAAGAAAATGAAGGGTAAATTAATACAGTCCATATCATAGTATTTATTTAAGTAAAGCCCCTGGATTTTAGAAGTACAGGTAAGCCCTACTTTATTTTAAAAGTTTTTAAAATTATAGCTAAATAAAGAGATGTTTTTGGTGTGGCACCTTTCTTCTGCCACTTGTAATTCTGTGAGTTAGTTATAAATGACTTTGGTTACATCAAAATAAATGGGAAATGGTTTGGATTTTAATGCAATTTTTTAAAAGGTGGTTATAAATTCCTTTAATAGCATTCTAAATATATATACATATATTTAAAAAGCAATTAAAATGTCTATACTTAATGCATGAATTTCAGACAGCACTCAAGCATTCCTATCTTCACAGCCTCCTAACTGTAGTCTTCCCCATGCCCGCCAGCACCACCTCAGCATGGGCCTCCCAGCCTCCACTCTCATGCAAAATTAACTCAAAGGTTAATTTCTATTCAGAGTCATACTCTAATCCTGTGTTCCCAAAGTACGTTACCCAACACACAAAACTACCATGTCAACAGTCTCTTCTTCTCCAAAGTGGGAGGGTTCACAAAAAGATGATGATATGCAACAGATAGTGAAAATCAGTTATGAAACTCAAAAGTTCCACTGATACCCACACCACATTACAGACAAAATGGTTAGTTATCCAAAAAGCTACTTCCTATATCTCTGCTGCCATTTCTTACTGAGAAAATGACTTTTAAAAGCTGGTCAAAGAACCATGAGAGGCAAGGCTAATAAAGCCACTGCTGGTTCCAGTTCTGGCACCAAAGCCGATGGCAATGGCGATGGACCGTGAGATGTGCATTACGATAAAAACTGAAAGGCAGCGACATCATAGGCATGGAGACGACAGCAACTGCAGACCGAAGACCAAAACCTCAAACCCCCCGCACTCACAAAGCTAAAACGTTTCCTCGTGTGAGAAACAGAACAACCACTAACAACTTTTGGAAATAATATTTGAGTCTTGGCTCAACTGGATAATTTTGTTCTGCACCGAAAAACCATTCCATTCAAATTCCCAAAGTCTATGAGCAGATTCGTACTAATTTTGAGACATAGTTTCCTTCCAAACCCAATGAAATGAAAGGCAGAAACCAGCAAGAGAAAAAAAATTTAAAAACATATATAAGATGGTTTGCCTTTTTATGAAAAACAAATGAAGAATTACACTCACATCACACTGATAAACTGAGAGGCTGCCAGTGGCTTTCAGGGCAGATGTAACATTTTAACAAATGTGATTGTTTGTGAACGAAATAATTCTGATCAAAAACTTAATTGCAGCCAAAGTGAGCCCTGGGCTGTGTCACCATAATCCATTCTGACAGGAAGCAGTGAGTGGAGATTCCTACTGTGAACGGAGCACATGTGAAAGGTCAGCTTTGGCTGGAACTTCAAAACCGTTAACGTGTAAAACAGTGTGCATTAGAGCCCGGAACGGCTAACCACTGGATTAGCGGATGTCCGCTGTGTGGGTCTGATGTGCTTTTGGCAGGTAATGGTTAATTTGTAAATAGGCAATGTATTGTAACTTTCTTCTCTGCCTCTTCCCAACATTCACCAACAGAACCCATTCTTAATTACAGTGCAGAATATTATAGTCTTAGATTTATAGCACGGTCTCATTATAAATTTCTTATTTTTAGTAATTTAGTGAAGAAAAAGTTGCATGTATTTAAAAAAATGTGTGTTGACGTAAGGAATGAAATTTTTTTTCATGTAAAATTAATATATTTGTTCATCAAATAGCAACTGTAACAGCCTAAACTTGCCAAATGAGGATTTCATTAGAATAAATACTTTACTCATATACCATCATATGAAAAGCCAATTACACAATACTGTATTACACGGCTTAAAACAAAATTTTAAATACAAATGCAGTTAATACCAGTTTCCATTTTTCAATGAGATGTTACTTATGAAAGAACCAAGCTAAATATTATCTCA
This sequence comes from Mormoops blainvillei, assembly GCA_004026545.1. Classification (NCBI taxonomy): domain Eukaryota; kingdom Metazoa; phylum Chordata; class Mammalia; order Chiroptera; family Mormoopidae; genus Mormoops; species Mormoops blainvillei. The sequence goes on from PVJD01000957.1 coordinate 187,586, forward strand.
TAAGCAAATGCATGCAAAAGTACTTTATATGTATTTAGTGCTAAAAAACTGGTCCATTTGGCTTTCAATTAACCATTTCTCCTATATTTAAACCACTTAAGGTAACATGGCATTAATGAGTGATAAAAGCTGGCACTGGGTACTTCAATGATTATTTTAGGGTTAACTCATTTTTGAGTCGAGTAGAAATACTACTTCTCTGAAAATGAGCACGTCTTCTAACATAAGTTTTATTTCTTATAAATCAGCCTTCTAAGGCTGTGTCTTGGGCCCCGGACAGATGCAGCTCCCGGCCCTGTGTAGGCTGAATCCAAGGACCCTGAGGGTGGCTACGCGGCAAGGGGCGCCTCATCGCCAGCACGCTCATGGCTCCTCTTCCCTTTGCAACGCCAACTGACACCTTTGGAAACAAAATCACACGTGCTACCAACTGGAATGGAAGACTGAGAAGAAGAATCTGGTCAGCAAAACAAGCTATCAATTTCTTACGTTTCTGCTCTCCATACAAGATCTGAAACCTTTAACACATTTGGAAGATTCAGAATCTCCCTAACAGTCTGTTCCTGAAGGTATGGGATACGTTTACCAATCTGCTGCCCTTCCCGGGCTCCAGGCCCTGGGGCACAGTCCCTGCCCCTGAAGGAGCTGCAGTGTGATGGGAGAGGGCAGAAAGGTCAACCATGAAGATCAGCTAAGAAGTAAGGGAGGTAGAGGAGGAAGTCATCAGAAAGGCTATGTGACAAACTGGTGCTGGGCAGGGCCATCTCGTATTTTTACCCCTCCCTTCCACAGAGAAGAAACTGCAGCAGATCCACTGTAGGGCACCTAAGTTCCCCTAGGAGCTGAGTTGATCCTAGGTACACAAATACAAAAGAGATGTCGTAATTCAGAAAAAAAAAAATATTTTTATAAGCCTCCAAATGGGTCATTAATAGGTATTTTCTTATCCCATTAAGTGATTAATTATACCTGGTAACACACTAAATATATATAACTATAATTCTGGCCTCACTCCTAATCGTTTTTTCTGTCACCACAACCCTTTCAGCATAGTAATTCTTGGCTACCATTCCACTTCCTTGGTGAGCCTCAGGCTCAGAGAAGATTATAAACTTACCCCCAGAAAGCTGGTCAACAGAGAGAAAGCGCCTCCACACTGAGGCCCAGCTTAAAGCAGACATGCCCACTCAGGGTTACGGGCCCTGTGCTGAGACACTGCACGCTGTCCTACCCCTAATGCCAGCACATGATTCTCTCTCTCAGAAGCAAGATTATTGCTAAGGCAATTCCAACTACTGATTATGAAAAAGATGTTGCTTACTCCTTAATTGGCTTGTATTTGTTTACATGCCTTAAAATACTAAATGTCCTGAAGGTTGAACTTATTTTTTAATTCAGTTCTGGACGGTGAGTTACTTACTTTTCACAAATACAAAGAAAAATGTTAGCAGTTTCTTTTTAAGAACCGATGTTCAAATGGGAGGACACCAAAGAAATTAATCATTCAATTCTTATTTGTAGGAGCAGATTCCCTGTAACTTATAAATTATCTTGATTTACGGCAAATCATTATTGTATTCACAAATGCTGGAAAATTGGTGAACAACATGATATAATGACACCCCAAAATAATTTTATAACTGCAGGTGTGCAAATCATAACATGTGGGAGATGACTCAAAGGATAATGGGGGATAGTGCAGTTTAGAAAGGGTCACAAAAGGGGGGAAAGCAATGAGGGCACGTACCCCAATTGTCCGAGGCCTTTAAAACCACCTATGGTTTATAGGCAGATGCAGTGGCGCACTCAGGCACGGGCAGCACAGCCAACAGTTACGTTTAAACAAGCAAAGGCAAAATGCTCCATAATTTACAACAACCCAATCACATTGCTCATTCTTTTGAGGTTAAATGCTACTGACATAAGCTACACCTGAATCCAATCAGTGCAGAGACGTTGAGAAGATTCACACGAAAGGACTAAATTTGTCACAAATGGGTTGGTTTCCGATCTTAATGTAACCAAGTTGCTTTACTCTGACCTCCATTGAACAAATCAACTTAATGGGCACTAGGAGTGCTATAAAACTTAACAATGGAGTGATTTTTAACTTTTAAAATATAGTTATGAAACGAAATGTTGGATAGCTTCTACAATACTGGAAATCAAATTAAATCTAGATGTTTTTTAACAGTCTTGACAGATATAATCCTAGTTACCATGTAAATTTATGGTAAGCTGCTGTGATATTAGCCACAGGTGCTACTTTTAATATATGAGCTGCATCTGGCTGGGAATAGAATTTCTCAGAGGACTGAAAATGACCTCACTATCAGACAATGGAAGGGAAAAAAAAACAAGACCACTGTGGCATATAAAGAGCTGAAGATGTGGTCCACAACTAAATATTTCACATAAAATTCATTTTACTCTGCAGTTGTAGATTAAAGAATATTATGTTTTCAATATTTAAGAGGCGTAGATATATTTCAACCAAATATCCAAAAGATTAAGAATGTAAGACAGTTATGAATACTCTGGCTACGTATATAATACTAGTTTTCCAACCTTTGATCAAGGTCGGAAAAAATGATGCACGAAGACTTGAAAAGAAAATTATTTCATGGTTCCCAAGCACACGACATGATTAGACACCATCAAGCATACCAAACCAAGATGTAACAATTACCAATCTCTAAGCAGCAGCCACTCTCCAGCGCCTGGCCAGCATCACTGGTTATGTTTTTAAAGTTCTTTGGAGTCATTCATCACACCCAAAAAAACATTCGCACGGGGTGAAAATTTTAAAAGTCACTACAAGTAATTTACCATTCTGAATTTCAGAACCAGCAATATCATTTGTCAGAGACAAATACAATGAGAAAATGTAAGTTTCTCTTACCTACCCAATCAAAAATAAAAAGGTAAATATGTATAAAACCCAGAAGTGTTTCCTTTTAAGAAGCCCTTTCTGAACCGTTAGTGAGCCATCATTGGCCAGAGAGCCAGCAGGCGTGGGAATGTGATAAAGGATTTACAAAGATTTAATTTCCTACAAAATAATTCTTCCTGAATTAAACCAGCCTTCGTTACCTGAAAAACAAAAATCTCTAAAAGAGAAATATTTCTATGAAAATATTCCCTCCATCACTGCACTAGGCTGTGAGAATAGAGGTTACAAAGCCCTATAATGTTAACATTTTTCTTCTGACCTTCTCGAGTAACTGGAAGGGCTTGATTTTTTTAGCTTCAACAGATCAAGTCAATCTAGGTGATGATTTCTATTTACATTGTTTTTAAACAAGTAAATGGATCTATGCACGAGCTCAACAGGCATCAAGACCCTGAGTGTCTAGCAAGAACCTGGTGTGGCTCCCTCTGTGATCTACCAACAGCATTTACACAGAGCACTTAGGAAAAGTGGGCTCATAAAGCCTCCTATCTGTGAAGATGGTTACTTACTGTAGAAAGGTATTGGCCAAATTAAATACGGCCTTTCCCTTCAATGGAATACTATATATATATCCCACCATTAAAAATCACGAAGCAAAATATATTACTGACAGGGAAAAATGTTCACCATACATTAAGTGAAAACGCAACTGAGCAAAAAAAATCTACAATATGACTCCAAATATATATTTATATACAAATATACACATGCACATTCATAAAACACACACTCACACATGCTGTTTTTTAAGTGAACAAAAGAACTACAGGAACTATATTTTTCTTCTTTGTACTTTTCTATGTTTTCCATACTATAAAACATACTATGCAATGAAAAAAAAAAGTTCTGTTTATTAACAAGCTAAACATACCATATAAATGTAACACGGTGATACAACTCCTGTAAGATTGAGAGGCCAGCCTGATCTCTGCAGTGTATGAGTAACCCATAAACATTAAACCCTTCTATTTAACGCTTGCAGCTTTAACCAAATACAAAGATGGAGAAGGCTCATGCTCAAGCTTACATAACAGAATCATACTTTAAGACACTCAGAATTATAGTAGCCCTCTCTTCCACACATTTGTATCCAAAGCCGTACAATCAGTAGCTCAGAAAGCTGAGGTCTCTCAGTACATGACAAGTTTATCTTCTCTCTACAGAGTTCTGACTCACAGAGTAAAGTTTTCAGCTGCTCTCTGCAGACCAGTATGGAAGTGACTTTCCACTCTGGATAGAAGTTGAACTCCAATCTGTACTAAGCTTAGGACAAATAGCTGATCATCCAAGTAACAGAAACGAATGCTTTCAAGGCAGGGCAGAGGGAAGGAACCATGCAGCAATTTACAAATCAAATTCCTATCAGCAGCTGGCTACCCTTTCCTTCAAAATATGCAAAGTACACATAGCCACCTTTAAGACCTCCAAAATCAACATTTTTTCCTAAACAGAACAAAGAAACAGACTGGATTTTGAACACAGAGTTCAAAATCCATGAACAGAGTTGTTCATTCAAAGGTTTAGGACATTCCAAAACAACTGCAATCCATGTCCTGAAGTATTCCTCAAACCTTCAAACTACAGACTTGGGTTAGAGAAGGGTTGTGGCTTTGGGTAGGATGCCTGGCCTAGGAAGGATGGCCACTGCCTGCTTCCTCTAAGTTTAAGCAGGTTTCTTAACTTCCCATTAGCAAAGTGTAGTTACCAACCCTAGCCTTGCAAGGTTTCTGTTATTTCATAGATCAACTAACAAAGAGCTACTAATTCCTCATAGACACTCACCATTAGTTCCAAAAATACTTTGTGACTCTTCAAACTGTCACAAAGAAAACAGACTTGGCTGCCCTTCAGGTACATGATGCAACATTAAGAGTTACCTGTACATAGCTCTGGCTGGGGGGGCTCAGTGGATTGAGTGCCAGCCTGTGAACCAAAGGGTCGCTGGATCGATTCCTGGTCAGGGCACATGCCTGCATTGCAGGCCAGGTCCCTGGTGGGGGGTACTCAAGAGGCAACCACACACTGATGTTTCTCTCCCTTTCTTTCACCCTCCCCCTTTCTGTAAAAATAGATAAATAAAATCTTAAAAAGAAAAAAAAGGAGAGTTACCTGTACACAGAATGACCTTAAAGCAACATTTTTACATCAAAATTTCCCAAAGTACTTCCAATATATGTATCCAATAAACTGTTACACTTTTCTAGCTAGAATGCACCAAGTTATGATTAAAAAAAAAAAAAAAAGAAATTGGCCAAGAGTGCTGGACCATGGTCACAGAAAAGGAATGGGAGGGCAAAAAAGGGATCTGAGGGGAAAAGAATTGTCTGGAAACAAATGAGTGCCTAATCGAACAGGCCTGTGGCGGTCTCCCGGTATGATACCTTGGGGAGCCTTAGAAGACTCTGCGATGGGCCCTCAGGACACCAAGATTCACAGAAGACTGTCTGTGGGTGGCTGAAGCTGTGGCGCCAAAATGCTAAGTGCCAGCCTCAGGCTCTCATTATTGGAGACAATTTACTGGAGATGCCACAAGTGGCTCATTTCTCTGATCCTTCCAATCTGCCTGCAGAGCAAAGGCACAAACACTACTGCTCTTCTGGGAAGTGCGCCAGTGCACTACAGATCACCCTGTCACACCTGGCAACTTAGCGCCAAGTAAGCTGGTCACCATCAGGAACCATCTGTGTCTAGGAGTACGGGGATGAGGGTGAGGGAGAGTCCCCTGGTGAGATACGGTTTTAGGTAGTAACCTCTAAGAGACAAGATGAAAAACACTATGTCCCCCCAGGGCTAAGGACACTGACTAGGACCCCCTACCGTGAACACAATCAAGGGACCTCATGTACGGTAACTCCGCGCTGGGTTCGGGAGATGTACACAAGCACAACCCAGGTCTCTGACCTCGAGGAGCTTCTATCTTCGCTGGAGAAAAATGGGTGAGCAGTTACATTTCTCTACTGCATGATCAAAGTGACAACGTGATTCTGCCACTGGTTCACTGTCACCTTAGGCAAACCCCTTCACCCCTAGACCTCGGCTGCCTCATCCCTTCCAGTCCTAATGTTCGCATGGTCATGATCAAACCAAGGCAGGAAGAACATCGCAAACGCAATAACCCACAGGCTGAATTCTAAATGCAGAGACAACAGACCAATGTCTGTGGCTCTAAGGACCTGTTGAAGGCACATGAGCTTTATTTCCTCTCCAGGCTGGCCACCTCCCTACCCCCGCCCTCTCCCCACCTGCAACCCGTCCTTGCTATGGTCACTGATGACCTGCACGCTGCTTGATCCAGCGGTCATCTTCTGGGGCTCATTTTACTTGAACTCTCAGCTGAACTGACTGCTCCCTTCTTTTTAAAACGGCATCTTTCTTTTGAATTCTGTGATACAACACTGGTCTGACTTTCTTCCCATTTCACTAACAGGTTTTTCTCAGTCTTCTGCCAGTAACTCCTTTTCTGTCCAACCCCTCAATGGACTGAGACCTGAGCCCTCCTCTTCTCACACAAGTTATGCCTGAGTGACAGCACCTATCATCTTGGCTTTCTCCTACACACACCTATGACTCCCTGGTTACCTGCAACCCAGAGCTCTACTCTGAGTTCCTTCCTCAGACAAAAAAATACCTTCTGAAGTTCACATTTAGATATCTCACAGCAAATCACACTTAGCAATGTCCAAACCAGAAGTCTTGATCCTTGCAACCGATCCTGTTCCTCTCCCACAACTCTCCAGTTCAGTAGATGTCACTTCCAATCACCCGGTTCCTCCAAGTCCTAAATCTGGGAGACATTCTTTTAAAATCCCTCCTCTTCCTCATAAGCCATCTCCACTCCTCCCTAGAGAAACTTGAGTTCTCTCCTAATATTTACATTTTCTACAGTTCTTCCGGTTCCTGCTCATTTAAACCCCAAAACAGAGCTCCAACCTGTACACCTCTTTGCTTCCCCTCTATCACTGCCCGTCTACAATCTCCTAGCGGCGATGTCTCACCTGGATGAATGCAACAGGCTCCTTACTCTTCTCTCCGTGTGACCTTTACCCCCTACCCCTCCACTCCCGCTCTGGGTCCTCTGATGGCTTTTTTAAGAAAATGCATCGGCCCTTCTTTCACTTCCTCCCACTAGGTAGTCTTTATTTGGAGGGATTGCTCTGCTGGAAGTCTGGCAACAACCTTTGCATATCATTGCGTGCTCCTTCTGCCACCTCTCCGTGCCTCCATGGTGGCGCACAAAATGTCCTGGCTGATGCTCTCAAGATCATCAACAATGCCAAGAGGAGAGGCAAATGCCAGGTTCCTATTAGACCACGCTCCAAAGTCACTGTCCAGTTTCTAACTGTGAGGATGAAGCCTGGTTACATCGGCAAATTTGAAATCACCGACGACCACAGAGCTGGGAAAATTGCCATGAACTTCACCGGCAGGTTAAACAAGTGTGGAGTGATCAGCTCCAGATTTGACGTGCAACTCAAAGATCTAGAAAAAAATGCAGAATAACCTGCTCCCACCCATTGTACTGACAACCTCAGCTGGCATCATGGACCAGGAAGAAACAAGCAAAAACACACAGGACAGAAAACCCTGGGATTCTTTTCCTAGCATGTAATGCATATAGGCAAAGAAAATACCTCTATGGGCAAAAAGAAAAAAAAGCATCAGCTTATTGCTTCGTTAGAGAGGCCTTCCCTGACCGCTCTCCGCAAAGCGATTCGGTCTTCCCATCATCCCCCTCACAACGCTCTTCTGCAGGGGAGGCAGCCTTCACCTTGGCAAATAATCGGGATTGCCTGGGGTCAACTTCCAGCTCCACTGCTGCTAACAGTGGGGTCTTGGGCAAGTCACTAAATCTAAAACTGTTTCCTCATCTGTAAAATTAGAAAAATAATCTACTTCACAGGGTTTTGTGAGGATTAAGTGAACAAATACATGTAAACTCCTTACAATAGTCTGGCCCAGAACTGTTGTGTTCACCACCCTAACTCAAGTCTCAGTCCACCACCCACCCTGCTTAACCCTCCCTTACCCCCGGCAAGCACCACAGCGTTATCTGCATCCTTGGCGGTTTTTCTTTTTCTTTTTTGCTCAACACCACCACTCTCCACCCAGCCCTGACCCAACAGCTGTCAGCCTGCTCTCTATCTGAGTCGGTCGCTATTTTCCTTGTTAGTTCAGTTTGTTCATTAGATTCCACATGAGTGAAATCATATGGTACTTGTCTTTCTCTGACTGGCTTATTTCACTTAGCATAATGCTCACCAGGTCCATCCATGCTGCAGCGAAGGGTAAGGTTTCCTTTATTTTTATGGCTGAATAGTATTCCACTGTGTAAACAGACCACAGCTTTTTTATTCGCTCATCTACTGATGAGCACTTGGGTTGCTTCCCAATCTTGGTGACTGTAAATAACGCTGCAATGAACATGGGGGTGCATGATGTTCTTTTGAATTAGTGTTTCATGTTTCTTCAGATATAGTCCCAGAAGTAGAATCGCTGGTTCATAAGGCTGTTCCGTTTTTAATTTTTTGATGTAACTCCATACTGCTTTCCACAGTGACTGCAGCAGTCTGCATTCTCACCAGCAGTGCACACAGGTTCCCTTTTCTCCACATCCGCATCAGCGCTTGTTTGCGGATTTATTGATAATAGCCATCCTAACACATATAAGGTGATATCTCACTATAGTTTTAATGTGCATTTCCCTGATGATCAGTGATGTTGAACATCTTCCCATATGTCTATTGACCATCTGTATGTCCTCTTAGGAGAAGTGTCTATTCAGGTCCTTTGCCCATTTTTTAATTGGACTATTTGGGTTTTTTTGGTGGCGTCAAGTTCTTTATAAATTTTGGATATTCTCCCATTCAGTGGGATGTCTTTTCATTTTGTTGATGATTTCCTTTGCTGTGCAAAAACTTTTTAGTTTGATGTAGTCCCATTTTTTTTTCTTTTGTTTCCTTTGCCTAAGAATATATATAAGAAAAATATTGCTATAGGAAATGTCCAAGATGTTACTGCCTGTTTTCTTTTAGGAGTTGTATGGTTTTGAGTCTAATATTTAAGTCTTTAATCCATTTTGTGTTTATTCTTAAGTATGGTGTAAGAAAGTGGTCTAGTTTCACATTTTTGCATGTACCTGTCCAATATTCCCAACTTCATTTACTGAACAGGTTCTCTTAACCGCATCATATACCTTTGCCTCCTTTGTCAAATGTAATTGACTGTAAAAGTGTGGGTTTCTTTCTGGGCTCTCTATTCTGTTCCATTGACCTATAAGGTCTGTTTTTATGCCAGTACAATGCTGTTTTGATTACTATGGCTTTGTGGTATAGTTTGATATCAGGTAGCATGATTCCTCCAACTTTGTTCTTCTTTCTCAAGACTGCTGTTGCTAGTTGGGTTCTTTCACGGTTCCATGTAAATTTTTGGAATATTTGTCCTAGTTCTCTGGAATACACCATTGGGCTCTTGATAGAAACTGCACTGAAGCTACAGATTGCTTTGGGTGGTATGCATATTTTAATTGTTAATTCCTCCTAACCATAAACATGGCATATGCTTCCACTTATTTGTATCTTCTTTGATTTCTTTCTTCAGTGTCTTATAATTTTCCAAGTAGAGGCCTTTTACAGCTGTGGTTAAATTTATTCCTAGATATTTTATTCTTTTTGAGGCAGTTGTGAATTGGATTGTTTTCTTACCTGACAGTTCATTATTGGTACATAAAAATGCAACTGATTTCTGGATGTTTATTTTGTATCCTGCTACTTTACTAAATTCATTTATCAGTTCTAGCAGCTTTTTGGTGGAATCGTTAGGGTTCTCTATATACAGTGTTATGTTATCTGCAAATGACAATTTTACTTCTTCCTTTCCAATCTGGATGCATTTCTTCTTCTTATCTGATTGCTATCGCTAGGACTTCCAGTACTATGTTGAATAAAAGCAGTGAAAGTGGACATACCTGTCTTGTTCTCGACCTTAAGGGGAATGCCCATTGAGTATAATGTTGGCTGTGAGTTTCTCCCATTGGCCTTTTTAGTGTTGAGATATGTTCCCTCTATTCCAACTTTGCTAGAGCTTTTATCATAAATGGGTGAATTTTATCAAATGCTTTTCCTTATTGATATGATCACGTGTTTTTTATCCTTCATTTTGTTTATATGATGTATTACATTTATTGATAGGCAAACATTGTACCAAGCTTGCATTCCCAGAATAAATCCCACTTGATCATGGTGTATAATCTTTTTAATATATTGCTGGATCTGGTTTCCTAATATTTTCTTAAGGAGTTTAGCATTTATGTTCATCAGGGATATTGGCCTATAATTTTCTTTCCTTGTAGTGCCTTTACCTGGTTTTGGAGTTAGGATAATGCTGGCCTTGTAAAATGAGCTTGGGATCCTTCCCTACTTCTGAATTTTTTGGAATAATTTGAGAAGGCTAGGTGTTAGTTCTCCTTTGAATGTTTGGTAAAACTCACCTGGAAAGCCATCCAGTCTAGGACTTTTGTTTGTTGGAATTTTTTGATTACTGTTTCAATTTCACTAGTTGTAATCTGTCTATTCAGGTTCTCTGATTTTTCCTGATTCAGTTTTGGGAGATTGTATGTTTTTAGAAATTAATCAATCTGTTTTGTTCAGATTGCCCAATTTGTTGGCATATAGTTATTCATATTTTCTTACAATCCTTTGAATTTCTTTTGGTGTCAGTTGTTACGTCTACTTTCTTATTTCTGATTTTATTTATGTGAGTCTGTTTTTTTTTTCTTTTTGATGAGTTTGGTTAAAGGACTGTCAATCTTATCTTTTCAAATAACAAGTTCTTGATTTCACTGATATTTTCTATTGTTTTTTTTAGACTCTATTTTGTTTATTTCTGCTTTGATCTTTATTATTTCCTTTGATCTTTATTATTTCGCTTTGGGCTATGTTCTCTCTTTTTTTCCCAAGTTTCTTCAAGTGTAAAGTTAGATTGAGATTTTTCTTGTTTTTTGAGATAGGCCTATAATGCTATAAATTTTCCTCTTAGGACTGCTTTCGCTGTATACCATAGATTTTTGGATTACTGTGTTCTCATTTTCATTTGTTCAAGGTATCTTTTGATTTCGTCCTTGATCTCATTGTTAACTCATTCATTGTTTAGTAGTATGTTATTTATCCTCCTTGTCTTTGTATGTGTTTCATCTTTTTTGCTAGTGATCGATTCTAGTTTCATACCATTATGGTCAGAGAAGATGCCCGATAGGATTTCAGCTCCCTCCTCAGAGCCACAAACCACAGACTCTCCTCACACAACTCTAGTCTGTTCCTCCTTCCCTCCACAGGAGCCCAGGGTAAGTGGCTATGAACAAAATGTTGTGTGTTGGCCCCTTAAGAGGGTGCCTGTGTCTCTAGGAGACCCCCACCTCTCCCTAGCAAACAGAAACCCCACTGCTTTTCACAGCCAGTTGTTATGTGGGTGCCTCTTTCCGGCTCTGGTGCTCTGGGCTAGGGAGCTGGCTTAGGGGTTAAACCCCATATTTCTCAGGGAGAAACCCCCACAGCTGAGGTATCACTTCGGAACCTCGGCCACTGCCCACAGGAGTGGGGCTAGCCCTTTTTGTGGCTCTGCCCTTCCTAACACTCTTGATGTGGCTTCTTCTGTAAATCCCTGGTTATAAGACTCCTCTTCAGCCAGTCTTCAGCTGGTTATTTGGGATGACTGTTCTGCAATTTAGCTATAATTCCAGTCTGGTCCTAGGAGAAGGTGAGTGTAGCTTCCACTTACTCTGTCGCCCATAAGTGTTCTTATAAGTGTTCTTATAAGTGTCGCCCATAAGTAACATGAGCTATTAGGAATTTCCTTCGTGGCACTTAACACACTTTGTAATTATATATTCATTGTTTTCTTTGGTTTTCTTTGGTTACCCCAGTGTCTAGCAGAGTGCTCAGCCTACAGTAAGTGTGCGGTAATTATTTATTAGTGTCGAGTGTATGACAGTCAGGTAAAAACCCTCCAGAAGTGAGTAGACTGTGGAAAGAAAGGGGCAGGACAGGTGGGATGCAGCACAGGAAGGTGAAGAACAGCTGGCATAAAGGCAGAAAAGAGCTGACCTGAGATGCGGGGGGTCTCAGCTGAAGTTCCAACATGGTGGTCGCTTAGGTTCTGTGTTCCCCCTGTCTGAGCCTTGGTTTCCCCACTACTTCAGCGAAGGGAAGGACTAGGTGAACTCTCAGGCAGCTTACAGTTCTAATCTCCCAGAGTAAAGAGGCCTCTTGTAGGGAAGTAATGAGAAGCAGGATTCGGGCCAGACTGTGGGCGGCTTTGAAACTTCTGAGAAGATGGTATCTTATAAGTGTAATAAGAAAGAACTGGGATTTTTCTGAGCAGAGACCAACTTGGTCACCACAGAGCAGCTTGCAGGTCACTGGAGGCAGACAGGGCCTAGAGGTGAAAGGCTGGTGGGAAACTCCTGTAGCAGTTCTGGGGCAGGGGTACACCCAGACCAGAAGCAGTCTTGGAGAAAGACAGTAAACAAACACTAACCAGCTCTTGGTGACTGGTGACCAAGGTAAGTCTTCAGTTTCGGGTCTGGGTGCTTGACAGGATGGTGGTACTGCTGAGAGAAACCAGCAAGCTGGAGGCAAGACAGAAAGACAAGAGCTGGCTCCCAGATGCTCTAAACCCTAGGCAACACTAAACCCAGGAAGAGCACAGGGACGCTGGCTGCCAGGCTTCAGCCCGGTCGCTGAACCAATCTGAGCACCCTCACCACCCCAGCACAGTACCAATCTGATGTGCCCTCCTCCTCCCTGCCCTTGACCTCTGCCACCTGCTGACCTCTCCCTTAGCTCCGTTCCTTTAAAAAAAAAAAAAAAACCTTACCGGATCTTTGAGGACCAACTCAAACCTCCCCTTTCTTCAGGCAGCCATCCTGGAAATACACCTCTCTCAGCTTATTACTACTTCACACATTAGCGCCTGGTTAACATTGCAATTTGAAAAATCAACTATCCTGTACAATTCAGATGTGCCACCTTGCCACCAAAACTGGGAGCTCTGCTGGGCTGAAATGAAATTATGTGCTTCCTTTGCATCTTCCTCCTTCTACGCTGTGGGCCCAGAGCAGTGCTAGCATCTCAGTGGTTGCTCGCTCAAGGACCGCACTGCATCCTGACCCTTTCAGGGTTAGGACTGCTAGCTCTCCATGGAGAGGTCATGATGCTCCCAGCTCAGCCCCGATGGGGTCTGCTCCAGGCACCTAGTACCTGTCCACAGCCAGGGATGCAATGACAATAGGTCCCAAGAAGTCAGTTTAATGAACAATGGGAGGTGGCCACAATCCTGCCTGGCCAGCTAAAAGCCCAGAAACAAATAGATACATTAATGGTGTTTGCTGTTTTGATGGGATTGATTTTAATGATAAAATTAAATGATCTCTGATTGCTCAGCAATGATTACCTGGGTTACTCCTAAACAAGTATAGCTTTGTTTTAGCTGGTGAATAATCCCTTTCTCAAACCCATTTAAAACAGAAACGTAATCCAACAGTAGCCCTTAGAAAATAAGATATCTCCTAGGAAAAAACAAAAGTAAAAACAAAAATACTTTTCTATATCACAGCAGGATCTAAAAATTTTGGTGTAGGAACCAGAGATGTGAGTCTGGAACCTACTAAGTGTGACACGACCCAGTGTGACCTCAAGCAATCCCATGATCTCAGTCTGGTTCAGTGTCCTTTTGTAAAATTCAGTGAATTACTCAGAATGGCCCATTGCAGCCTGGCTCAGAAGGGCAATGTGATGGTAAATTATCTGCAAAACAGCCCTGGCTGGTGTGGCTCAGTGGACTGAGTGCTGGCCTGTGAAGCAAAAGGTCACTGGTTTGATTCCCAGTCAGGGCACATGCCTGGGTTGTGAGCCAGGTACCCAGCTAGGGGCGTGCCAGAGGCTACTGATCTATGTATCTCTCACATCGATGTTTCTCTCCCTCTCTTTCTCCCTCCCTTCCCCTCTTTCTAAAAGTAAATAAAATCTTTTTTTTTAATTATCTACAAAAGAGGGGAGAGGATGTACTGCTTTGTTTTATTTGAAAGGATGTAGAAAAAAAGAGCAGACGCAGAGGGCTCAGAGACAGGGAAGAAGACCTTCACCTACCTGTCCACAGTAGGGGGGCTAAACCATTCCTGAGGACAGAGGACAACTGGTCATGAGCCCGCCACGGGAATGTAAGTGTAGCACTGCATTTGCTGCTAGGAAGCGTTGGCTGGCTGATAAGGCCACTCCATCAGGACCCAATACCAGATTTTTTTAAATTGATTTTTAGAGACAGAGAAGAAGGGAGAGAGAAAGAGAAACACTAATTTATTGTCCCACTAATTTATGCATTCATTGGTTGATTCTTATATGCACCTTGTGCCGGGATGGGACCCACAACCTTGGCATATCGGGATGACACATTACCCAACTGAGCTACCCAGCCAGGGCCAAATCCAATATTTTAAAACAGCCAAATGCAAGTTTCTGTATCACAGCCACAACATACCAGAACTCTACTAACAAAACTTGCTGTGCAAACCTGAACACTACTGATAATGGCTGTACCAAAGCAATGGGCTGGCACACCAAAGAAAAACAGAAACAGAACAGAAAAGCACGAGACCAAAATACTTTTAAGTTATTATTTAAGGTCTCCTTTCAATTATTGCCTGTAATTATTGAGCCAAACAGTCCATTGTTATTAATTCATGTTCAACCTATTTAAGCGGTACCAGCAACGCAGGCTGAACACAAATGCCTCAGTAATTTCCTGACTTTTGAGTGTTATTTTCTTGTCAGTTAAATTTAAAGCAACCCATTTGTGACCACATTATACCAAGTTAATCTCATCTAAAGTGCTTCACAAACCCTAACAGCTACACTAAGGTTTTACACTAATGAAGGCAATTTACATAAATGAAATTTATGTCAATGCATTTCATGACAAATTTGTTATTTTATAATGATTATAGTACTTATATGATAACATCTGTTGATATTCACAGTCTAAACCTGGCAAAGATTTAAACCCACATTTTCCATGCATCATGTGCATTATCTGTGAAAAGTAATAAAAAAAAGCAACGAATGCATTAATCATACCAATATCATCTGCAAAGCATAAATCTAAAATACCTTTCACGTCAGCTCAAACTGCTTTCTATTTTTTACACGCCCCATTTTACACCATCTGTAAAAGGGCAAGACAAAGACTGTTGAGGAAATTATATTTCTTGGCTGTTTGACTTTTACAAAATGCTCAGGCTAAGTTCTGTAAACAGAAGATTTACTATAGGACTAAGGAAAAACGATGTAGTTACAAGTCCATTTTTATTAAAGGACAGTGCAATGACCACAGCATTTTCCAACTGCCGTGTGGTGTCCTATCTGCATTTTTGACGCCTGTTTTACATTTCCCCTCATCTAGCTAATGCATGCGTTTTTACAAATACACATCAGGTCTAAACCTGCTCTATAACCTAAACAGCAGAAGCAAGACTCCAAATGACAGCATTTCTGACCCTACTTTCTCTACCCAGGTGAACACCAACACCAATGTCCCCGCCACCACCTGACAAGGTCAACATGGGCCAGCCCCCACCGAGCACCCCTGTTTATTTCACTTAGGTTCAATCAATTCCCAAGTGATGTCAAGGAGAGTGGGCCCCCACCAGTGCTGGGCAACCCAACAGGCAGATTTGGCACAGATTTAGGGGTCCAGCCAGACAGGGACACGAGAATAACTCTGAAGTGAACACCAACAGGAGTACACCACCCAGGCATTTTTAATAGCTTCTCAAACCTTAGGTAAAGTTTGCTAAAATGCTGTGTGTCTCTACTCTCCATACGTGACACGCAAGGGCGCGTTCTCAGGTTTTTAGGTCGCTGTGGTTACTGTGGGCATGTGCTAAGTGCAAGCCACTGTGTGATAACAAGCTTTCACTTTTCCTGGCTCCCAGGCACACAGACATCAGCCTATACTTTACAAGCAAAACACAGACACCTTCTGATCCACATGCTGCCTAAGCCTGGGACCGTCCTCTCTGGGACAGCTCTCCCTTCCTCGCCAGGGAGAGTGAGGTTCCACTTTCAAGAGTGCGCAGATGTGACATTTATATTATTGCATTTCTGATTCATAACTCTGATGTGCCCGATAGCTTTGGTGCACAACAGTAAACAATGAAACCTGAACTGATTCGTTCCTAGTAAGAGCTGTTGAGACCTCCACCATGTCCTGCAGAGAACTGAAGTTTCCATTGACAGTGGTCTTTCTTCTGATATCATCAAGCCTTTGACCTCACTAAGGGTTTCAAAATGTTAACCACAGCCTATTATCAAATTCCTCACTAAAACACTTTTACAAAGTAAGTCAGCAACAGAAACTTTCAACTGCTTTACAGCAGCAGCTCTGGACACAGGAAGAAAAACACTTTATAAACCCCAAACTCACACATGGTGCCACTGCTGTTAGATGCACAGACGACACACCACTCCACACCACCACGACCACCACGGCCTTGGCCTTCAGAAGGCCCTTTCCCACCCTGGCTCCAAAACTCTTTTAATGGCAGCAGTTACAATAACCCAAATGTGACGGACAAGATACGGAATAAATAAACTTGGACCTTGCTCTGCAACAGATGCTACACTTTGACAAGCTATCAAACCGAATCACGTAAAGTGCCATTTCCATAGGTCAAAACTGGCTTAACATCAGCCATTTCCTAGGATTCGATCTCACAAAACCAAATGCCCTGCAGGCGGGCCCACCTGAGAAAGGACAGCCCAGAGACAGGAGCTCCTCCAGGAAGGCAGGGAGTCACGGCTCCTTCTCACAAAGCTCGGTCCCTTTCTCCTGAATCACAAGTGTTCTCCTTTACCAACTGCGAACTCCTCATATCTTCTACCCAGAATTCTTCATTCTCCCAAAAGGTAACAAACCAGGTCAGGTGCCCCGCCACCACTGCTCACCAATTCCTGATACTAAGCTTATTTCCATGCCGAACAATGGCGGGCCCAGTATCCAGCAGTGAGAGAATGGGGACAGCCTTCCAAGGAAGGTTGTGTTGCCACCTGGCCAGTCTGGACTCCTGCCCTGGAGAGCTCCACCTGCTGGCACTTGGAGTAGCTGTTTCCTGGGCTCCAAAGCCTCCCCTTGTGCACCTACTGTATAGCTTAAAATTTCCTCTGATTTGGTAAGCTTCTCGCTCGTTCCCATACATGGCAACACATAACAACACTGGTCTTTATGGGACACTCACACTCATATTTCTAACATTTTCTTCTTTCAATGCAGACACCCTGCAGCCACCAAACACCTAAGAATAAGTTTATATGTCAGTTAGAAACCTCTCCCTCCTTATGTCCACACATACACACACAAAGCAAAACTCCTTTACAAATACCAACCCCACCCTGAGTCCAAGCACTCCAGGGATGGAAACTTCCTGCCTCGGGTCCTGGCACTGCCATGCTCTGACTGCTCACGGAGTCTCCCCATCACCATCGCACTGTCCACCAAGGAGTCACAGTGGACGAACAGCCTCCGACACCCACGGCCACTTCAGCCACCCACACAATTAGAATTCCTGGGGAACTTTCTCATTTATAGTCTCTAAGTATATGTACCCATCTGAGCTATCAAATGCATGTGGACTATTTGGAACTAATTATATCCTGGAATAAAAACTCCAAGAGAAAAATGTTCATAGGTATTTTGATGGTAAAATCTAAAATAACCCAAAGCTTTGAGCAACAGGTTTTTCATCCAGGGTCACTGAAAATGTTTCCAAAATGTATGGTTCATTTTCTACAGTAATAAAGGAAATGAATTCTAAAGCAAACTTGTGATACCATTTTACACATACTACATAAGCAAACCATTTAAATATTACAACACCAACCAAGCGCAATCTTACTCCTGAAGATTTATTGTAGGTAAAATGAAAAGACTATGTAAAGAACTGAAAAATGTTCATAATCTATTGAACAAACGAAACAGAACACATTTTTTACCTATATGTTCTGCAAAGATTTAAAAATACATATGCTAACAACAGCTGGTGCGGGCTGAACTCTCTTAAGGGAGGGGCCGGTTCTGACAATGGCTCCCTCCAGTTCACAATGTTGAGGCCAGAAAGGGTGCTGCCGCTGCCAGGGGCACAGGGAGCCCAGTGGGCCTCCCCGGGCTCCTGCCAGGGTGGAGCTGCAGTGAGGGAGGCATGGTCTCCCCGAGGTGTGCACGTGCACATGAAAATGCCTGCTCCCAACACAAAATTACAGGCCCCAGAGCTGCAACAGACATCCTCACATACCCATCTTGTCCGCATGCAGGACCACATCTAGATTAGGACAATGGGTGTGTGCATTTTAAATTTCTAGATTAGGACAACGGGAATGTGCATTTTAAAAGCTGACAGACTTTGCCCGATTGCCCTCCAGAGAGATTACATGAAATGACACTCCCACCTCTTCGCTGTCCCCCTCCACATCGCAGTTGCCCTGCCCTCCTCACCGGTTTAGACTCCATGGTCTAATGTTTCAATCTCTCTTGTCCTGTGTTCCTCCACTGCACTCATTTGGCAAAGGTCAGCCCCTTGTCAAGCCCAACTCATACCTACTCCAAGCCTGTGCCCAAGCAGCTGAACATGGCTGGACAAAGCACACAAAACCTTCATTTTAAATGTTTGCACATAAATCTCCAGAGACATGGAGAACTACCGGCAAAAGGCCACAGTTCCTCAGTTAGTTCACTCACAGTCTCCATCTCCAAGAAAACTATTCCACTCCTTTTCCTGTCTTCCCACATCTCCAACACTCCTCCCTCTCACCCCTGCTTGTTCTCAACTGATGACCTCACTAAAAACAGGAGCAGTCACAGAGAATTCTCTTCTCCCTCGGACAAACGCGGCAACCTACTCCGACTACGGGCACATACTCTGCCTTCGTTCTTATTCCAGTGGACATACCGTGCCCCGCACCTCCACCTGTCCCTTCTCCTGCTGATCCACGGCTGTGTTCTCACGATCATCCCCTCCGACAACTCTCAAACTGACATTTCCAGCCAGCACCCCAACCTCATACTATCTAACTGCTGGCCCGAAAGCCACTTGGGTGACCAATAAGTATCTCAAACCTCACATGTACAAAAGAGGGCTCTTAATTCCCTACCCTGTGCTCCAGACTATCTTCCCTAGTTCAACAAATAACACCAATGGGACCACCCCTCACCTAGCTTGAACTAAAACCTGGGATCACCCTTGACCTTCCCCTTCCCCTTCCCCTACATTCGATCTAACAGGAAGTCACCATCGTTCTAGCTCCAAAATGCATTAGGAACCCTACGTTTCTCTCCCCTCCACCGCTGCGTCCACGGTCTCCCCTCATCTCTTGCCGAACCTGCTGCAGTGCCAGCCTGCACGGTCCGGCCCTCTGAGTGTCTGTTCTCAGCAGAGCGATCTTCTTAGGACATGCGCCAAATCACAGTGCCCCTCTGCAGGGAGTCCCCCAACAGCTTTCCTTCACAGCATAAAATCCACGTTCCTTACCATGTTCACAAGGCTTCTGCATGCTCGCCCCCCTTCTCTTTGGCCTCATCTCCCACCAGCCCCATCTCCTTCCTGTCCACCCAAGAACACTGGCCTCCCGGCTCTTCCTCAGTCATGCCAAGACCATGCCTGCTTCAGGGAGCTTGTACTTTCCAGACTTGCTGGAATGCTCTTTCTTTGGGTCTTCTCCTTCACGTTACTCAGGCCTCAGATGTCCCCTCCCTGAAGGGGTCTCGCCAGAGCACTCCATCCTCACCGTTCCAAAGCCTACGAGATTCTTCTTCATGGCACTTATCACTACCCGAAATGCTGTCCACTCATTTGTTCACGTCCATCTTCCCCACTAGGATGGGAGCTACATACATGAGCTTACAGTGCCTGACAAAGGGGAAATGCTTACTAAAATATTTACTGAGTTAATGAACGTTACTTTTACAATAAAAATTAAACTGTGTGTACAAATTGCCACATTGTAAATAACTGGACCTATGGCGAAAGACTAGAAGAGAATAGTAAAAAAGATAAAAGTAGTTACAACGGTAAAATTTTTTTATTTATGCCAATCTATTTTAATGTTTTATGTTATTGTTTTATAATTTAAAAAAAAAAGAACCAGATTTCCTCTCCCAAGGGAAAGATAAGGAAGGTTCTGTCAGTGCGGAGGGTCACCACGCTAAGCATCAGTTTTGAGAAAGAGGAAAACAGCCCTAACCCCTGGGAGCTGGCCCGGGGCTGTCACCTAGGCCTTGGTGTCAACCATAAACATCAAAGTTATGACATGCCTCTCTGCGGAGCATGCACCCAGCTCTCCCAGAGGCCACCAGGACCCAGCAGGCCCCCTCCAGAGAAAGCTGTCGGAGTCCCACGTGGGGTGCTAGGCCAAATGTCATCACCAACTTTTACTTCTACCTGATCAAAGCCTGCATCTGAGGTGCTGCGTTTGAGGCAACCAGGTTGCCGCTAGGAAATCAAGACAAACATGAGAGTGCTCTACCGTGCATCTGCACACAGGGACCACAAACGACCCCGGGACCGGCTAACGAGTGGCCACGGCTTTTTATGCATTTCCACTTTAGTCTCTTCTCCCTACAGGTAAAATTTACTAAAATACTCAATTACATGTACACCTGAACCTAGCGTAACTAAAATAATATTGCATACCAACTATACTTAAATTTTAAAATTTTTTATAAAAGAACTTCTCCAGTTTAAGGGAAAAAATACTGAATTAGAGAATTACCCATTTTCTGACAGCGCCCATCTGCGGACAAAGGGGCCACATGCTCGGCCTGACAAGCTCCGGGGAGGCCTACGCGGCGGCGTTATTTGCCCAAAGACCTAAAGTGACCACAGAGGATGGTCTGAAATAAAACTTATCAGCTAAAAGGCGCTTATGTCCTAGGCTAGAATCTTCCCTGACAAAAGTCAATCTTTACCTTAATTAAGCCTAGCGTCTTTCTGCATCTGTGATAACACACCTTTGGAATGTCAAAGTAATTTCCTTTTTCCAGACCCCTTGAAGCACAGGTGCCACACCAGAGCACCAGAGTGAAGACCACAAATTCCCTCATTGTTACCGAGTTAACCGTTGACTGTTAACTATCCTGTACCCACCAATGTAAAAAAGTACGTGTCTATCATCTTACTTTTTATCCAACCCCAGAAGCTGCCCCGCTTTGCTTTCTCCCGCCTCCCTCATCTGTCACCAGTGGATTCCACGTAGCCCACTGAGCCCACTGTCTTGACTGTAATGTATGAAGCGGGGGGCAGAACTGCCATTCTCTGGAGCATTTTCTTGATCCAATGAGATTTTGCTTCCTAGCAATTGTCGATCTGGCTCAAATAAACTCATAAAAATTCTCTATAGGTCTGAATGTTTCTTATGTTGACACACTCCAGAGCAAAGCCCCCCAAAACTCTCCCAAGTCCCTAACGCAAGCCCAAATCCTGTAATAAGTCTACCGCCATCTTCCTGAGACGCCCCCCAGTTTCCCGTGGTGCGTGTTGCCCCCTGCTTCAACAAGCAGCAAGCCTAACTTGTTCAGCTAATGGTGTGTTCCTGGTAGTGATGGGCTGGTGGGGCCTGAGAGTTGTCAGGACATCACCTGCCATGACAGGCCACTATACATGCAGAAGTCACAGGGTCCTCGCTGGAGAAATGACTCTAGGGTACAACCTCAGTGCTGGTTCTCTGAATACATTCCCTGACATCAGCTGATTTTCTTGTCATCTGCCTCTTTCTTGTAAAAGCTGGATGAAGTGAGGAGAAAAAAAAAAGTCTAGTTCATTAGATATTGCCCTGGACACCTTCCCTTCCCTCTCATTTCCAAAAGTCACCCTGGCACAAGGTTAGAGTGGGGCTGGACTGACTCAGGGGCAGAGCCCGAGGCAACACCACTCAGTACTCTAAGCCACATGTTCAAGCCCAATAAATTAGCCCAGGCTTAAAGAAGTCAGGCTATACACATGTAAGAATTTTAATAAGCTTGGAAAATGCTACCTAGAGCTTACGCACAAACTTACTGTACCAATGGGATTCCCTGCCACCAGCCACAGAGTGCTAAGCCCCTGACAAGAGCTTCTGAGCACATGGGGCAGCAGTGACAGGGAGTCGGCTTGGTCCAGGTTTCCTCCGGAGCTGGAAACTCACAGCCGAAGGCTGGCAGCCAGATGGACAGAGAGCAGAACAGGGCACGCAGCTCGGGGGAGCCAACAGCAGTTCCTGGGAAAACATGTAGGAACTTTCTCTGATGGAAATCTGGTCCTCACACGCCCTTCCAGAAACGAGCAAACACTGTAATCAAGGTCTGCATTTATCAAATGCCTGTTTATATGCAGAACTGTGTTGGGTACAATAGAGAGTTATTTAAGCAAACATGGTCTCTGCCTTCTAGATGCTGACACCTAATATAAATAAAAACAATAAATCTGTCCAGAGGATTACCAAACTAACTGAACAAACATGAAATAGGCAAAAGCACTGACCTCATATAAATGCAATGGAGTAAGAGCTGCAGGGCAAGTCACGGGAGATGACTCTCTAAACAGGGTGGCGCCCTCACGGAGCAGTTGCCCTGTTAAGGCTGAGTCTCCACCTGGAGATCAGCTTTTAAGAAAAGCTTCAAGGGCTGGCTGTTGGCTTGGGGGAAGTGAGCCAATGAGAGAAGAGGGTGCAGCTGCAGAGATGGTTTAGACAGAAATACAACTGGAGGGAGAAAGAAAATTTGACAACTGTCCAAGAAAATTAGGACAAATCAGTCAAGCTGGTGTATGTTTCTCAACTGTTGTTACGCTCCCTTCTGATAAAACATACACTCACACTCTCATCACATTATTTAAAATTTAAAAGGAAACAAAATCTCCTAACCAGCACCAAATCAAAGCAATAATGGTTTCAGAATTTGATTTTCCAAATGACACAACACCCTCTTCCCCTAGAACTAGGTAAGAATCACCCGCTCAGCTGGGTGGGATCCAATGTCAATGAGGAATGAATTCCTGGAGGAGAGCATTTAGATCCTGGATCCACATGGGGTCAGACAACCAGTAGTATTAGAAAGTTACAGCTTAAGGTGACAAAAACAGACCATGGTACTAGGAAGAATATGTGATAATTACCTGATTAAAATTTTTGAAGGAGAACTCTTTGTAGATTGCATCTCTCTCTTTTAATTTCGACCATCCTGCCGCTGTAAGGTCAAGTATAGCTTGGTTCCTCTCCTCTGCTGCCAACAAGTGAGCATCTGCTGACTATGAAAAGAACACATTTAATATCTGAAATGTAGAGGTTTAGTTAAACTCAAATCAACAACTCTTGTCCTTATTAGAGATATAGAAAAAAGTCTTAAGGGCAACAATATCTTACCATCTTCAGTTCCTTTGTTCTCAAAATAAAAAGTTCTCAAAATATAAACCAAAACGAGGCCAGCTCTAGACAATACAAGCTGCCTCCATGGGACGGTGTCTCATGGGCCCTCACTGCTGTCTCGCACCTACGCCTCAGCTTCTCCGCTTCGTTACAGACACAGCTGAGGCTGACCACTACCACTGGCCACCTTACAACGACCACTCACAATGGCCAGCACTCCAGTTCCTGGGAAACTGAGGTGGACACACCCACCTAAGGACACCCTGGAGGGCTCTAAACTCCCGGTCTAGTGTTCTTTGGATGGTCCCACAAAGCCTTAGTAGCCTTCACTGCTTACTGACGTGGGACTTAACTGTCTGGGTTAACTATCCCTCTCAGATATGGAAACTACTCCCCAGAGGGAAAAAAACAAATGCCTATTTGCACAGGATTTTGACAATAACTTCTGGTGGGTCCACAGGCCCTCTGGGCCACAGGAAAAAAGCCTTTTACCTTAGCGAAGTGAGTTTTCTCAGAGCACCGGGAAGACAAACTCCCTCCACAGTCTGGCCGGAGTGCTGCCCTGCCGCAGGCGCCAGTGTGCACCGTGCAGCTCGTCCCTACTCACACTGGTGATGAAATTCACAAACCCAGGGCTCTGCTGGTTAACGGGCCCACACTTCCCACACTGCTTGTTTTTTAACTGGAAGAACTCTAAGCATCGTGGCCAGAGAGGGAAGAGAAGGGCACTCTAGTAAAAGTCAGAAGAATTTCGTTCTCATTCTGGCATAAGTGCCAACCAAAAATTCTAGCCTTACCTATGTGCAGGGCTACTGTAGGTTCGGGTGAGAGGGGGGTGGTCACCCAGAAAGAATGAGCTAATGTGAGAGTTCCTCATCGAAGGGTAACTGGGGGCAGAGCCAGATCCTCCACCACAAAACTGCAACTCACTCCCATTTCAGAAATCCTAAAACCTTTATCACTGACATTAATGTAAGAGGACAAGCAGTAAACTTACTTTAAGATGATTTATTTTAGAGGTTCCGTTCAAGACGGCAGAGTAGGTATACACTGTACTCTCTCCTCCTCCGAGGATCACATCAAAATTACAAGTAAATTACAGAATGATCAACCTAGAGAACCACCTGAAATCTAGCTAAACTGAAGTCCTGTAACTAAGTATATAAAGAAGCCACAATGAGACTGGTTGAGAGAGGCAACGACGCAAAACGGGCTGACCCCACACCCTACTGTAGTGGTTGAGAATCGGAGAGATAGCTCTGCTACAGAGGTCCCCCACTGAGAAGAATGGGGTCCCAGCCTCACAGAGGCCTCCCCAGCCACTGCTCACCAGTGTTGGAAAGAGGAGCCCCCTCAACACCTGGCTGTGAACATCAGTGGGGATGCCATCCATCCGGGTGACACTGAAGGTTGCTAGAAACCCAGGCATCCTCTTAAAGGGCCCACACATAGACTCACTCGCTCACAGGCACTCACCCTGGGCTCCTGCAGAGGGACAGTGACTTGGGAGGCGTCAGAGACATACAGGAAGAAACTGAGGTGTGTGGCTTCAGGGCAAGGGCTGGCGGGACGGCCACCACGTTGCCCGTGTTGAGCTCTCCTCCTGCACAGTTGAAAAGCACCATCTTCCCTACGCTGAACCCTCGCCCTACACAGCCAAATGTGAATCTGTATCAGCCTGGCGAGCTGCACCCCCTCCACCCCGATGACTCCCTGAGGCCCCAGCACAGCCAAGTCAAGGACCAGCAGTGGCTATTTCAGCAGTGGCAGCTGGCCCCGTGCTGCAATCTTTTTTAAAAATCCTCAAAGGGCTCTGGCTGGTACAGTTCAGCGGGCTGGGCACCAGCCTGCAAACCAAAAGGTCACTGGTTCAATTCCTAGTCAGAGCACATGCCTGGGTCGTGGGCCAGGTCCCCAGCTGGCAGGGTAATCGAGCAATGTTTCCCTCTCATACTGATGTATCTCTCCCTTTCCTTCTCCCTCTCTTCCCCTCTCTCTAAAAATACATAAATATAATCTTTAAAAAAAAAAATCCTCAAAGGCCTGCAGGCCCCAGGGGGTGGCAGCTGGCCTCAGTATGCCCCTCGCTGAATGGACCCAGGTTTGGCACTAGTGCCGTTCTAAATCTGCATTAACTTGGTGAACACCACTCTTCCCACCCTGGTGACTCCCTGAAACCCCACCTCACACAACTCTCATACTGCCCGAGGCTCTTTCAGTGGCTGAGCAGCCGGGAGACGGTGGCAGGCTTCACAGTGCCCTATGCATTTTGCTGAGCTGCCCCAGGTCTGGTACTGGTGGAAGCTGGCCTCAGTTTGCAGTGCCCAGCACAGGCAGTTAACAACCACAGGTGGCTTTGTAGCCCCTGCAAGGTAGCCCCGGGCCAGTCACAGGCAACTGCTGACCTAGGTCTACACTAGAGCACTTTCCAAGAGACCTCAGAAACATACCTGGTGGCCGGCTTCAGACCTCAACAGACCACTGCCCGATTAGCTCCACAAGTGGCATGCTCACAGGAAGATCTCAGCAAGCAAGGAAGATCTCGCCCACTGGGGTGAATCCCGCTCCATGGGGTCAGCCCCCCCCCCCCCCCGCTGCGCAGCTGGTATGCTGTGGGTGTGGCCAATCCTCACAGCCCGTGAGCCTGAGGGTCAATCCCACCCACTGATGTGCCAACAACAATCAAGACTCAATTACACTCTTTCTCTTCTGGTCCAAGGAGCTCCAGGAGCCACAGGCTTCAGTGGAGACAAGGCCAAGTCCAAGAACCACACCACGTACCATGAACCTTGAAAATGGTCCAGAAAGGGCATCAAGAAACCCCAATCACAAAAACACAAATCTCTGCAGGGGGTGGACCTCAAATCCCTGAGAAACATGTGCTTTGCTAAGAAGCACAAGAAGGGCCTGAAGAAGATGCAGGCCCACAAGAGCACGGCCGCGAGAACCCATGCCACAGCCCTCAAGGCCTCAAGGCCCTTGCAGAGCCCACGGAGGTCGGGGCCGAGGCCCCGGGGGCGGCAGCCACAAGCCCGGCCGCCCTGCCCACAGCGCTCACCCCGAGCCAGGAAATGCGCTGACGCGCACATCGCCAAGACAAAAGCTATAATAAGAGACAAAGACGGACATTTCATAATGATACAAGATCCATCAAACAAGAGGATATAACCCTTGTAAACATTTATGCACCCAAAACAGGAGAACCTAAATATATAAAGCAAATATTGATCAACA
Source organism: Mormoops blainvillei (assembly GCA_004026545.1). Lineage (NCBI taxonomy): Eukaryota > Metazoa > Chordata > Mammalia > Chiroptera > Mormoopidae > Mormoops > Mormoops blainvillei. The sequence continues at coordinate 214,211 of PVJD01000957.1, forward strand.
TAAACAGAGAAACCAACAGTTACACGGCCACAATAGGGGACTTTAACAGCCCACTGACATCAATGGACAGGTCTTCCAAACAGAAAATCAACAAGGACACAGCAGCCTTACATGACACGTTGGACCAAATGGATTTAATTAATATGTTTAGAGCATTTCACCCCAAAGCAGCAAATATATATTCAAGTGCACATGGAACATTTTCCAGGACAGACCACATTTAGGCCACAAAACAAGTCTCAATGGTATGAAACTAGAAACAGTTTCAGGAAAAAAACTGAAAAACGTACACATGGAGGCTAAACAACATGTTACCAAACAATGAATGGGTTAACAATGAGAACAAAGAAGAAATGAAAAGGTACATTGAGACAAATAAAAATGAAAACACAACAACCCAAAAATCTATGGGACACGGTGAAAGCAATCTTAACAGGAAAATTCATAGCAACATAGGCCTACCTCAAGAAACAAGAAAAATCTCAAATAAACAATCTAAACACACCTAAAGGAACTAGAAAAAGAACAACAAAACCCAAAGTGAGGAGAAGGAAGAAAATAACAAAGATGGGAAGAGATTTAAATGAAAAAGAGTCCTAATAAAGACAATATAAAAGATCAATGAAACCAAGAGCTTGTTCTTTGAAAAAAGAAACAAAACTGATAAACCTTTAACCAGGCTCACCAAGAAAAACAGAGGATTCAAATAAATAAAATCAGAAATGAAAGAGAAGTGACAACTGACACCAAATAAACACAAAGGATTGTAAGAAAATACTATGAACAACTATATGCCAACAAATTGGACAACCGGGAAGAAATGGATAAATTCCTAGAAACAATCTTCCAAGACTGAATCAAAGAGAGACATAAATTCTGAACAGACTGATTATTACCAATCAAATCAGTAATCAAAAAACTCCCAACAAACAAAAGTCCTGGACCAGATGGTTTCACAGGTGAATTTTACCAAATATTCCAAGAAGAGTTAACACCTATCCTTCTCAAATTATTCCAAAAAATTCAAAAGGAGGGAAGGCGCCCAAGCGCATTTTACATGGCCACCATTACCCTGATTCCAAAACCAAAGGCATTAGAAAAAAGAAAATTATAGGCCAGTATTCCTGATGAACATAGATGCAAAAAATCCTCAACGATGCAAATTAAAACCACAACGAGATTATCACCTCACGCCTGTCAGAATGGCTGCCATCAATAAATCAACAAATGTTGGCAAGGATGTGGAGAAAAAGGTACCGTCATGCACTGATGATGGGATTGGTGGGATTGCAAATTGGTACAGCCACTATGGAAAACAATTAAAAACAGAACTAACTAATGACCCAGTAATTCAGCTTCTGGGTATTTACCAAAAAAAAAACCCAAAACACATTTGAAAAGATACATACACTCCTATTTCGCTGCAGCATTATTTACAATAGTGAAGATAGGGAAGCAAGCTGAGTGCCCTTCAATACAGGATTGGATAAAGGGGCTGTGGTGCATACCGTATTTTGCCGTGTATAATGCACACAAATTTTTGGGGGGAAAATATGGATGTGCATTATACATGGGTAGTACTAATTCCATATCTATATAAATGGTTTAAATTCTTTTATTTATGCTTATGCATTAAAAGTGTAACTCTAGAAAGCAATAATAATATCCGTATGCAAAATAATACCCTGGAATATGATAATCAATTTTGTTAATATAAATAAATAAGTCACTGAATTTAAAAATTAAAAGTTTTTTTTCCCTAAAAGTTTGAGCCAAAAACAGAGTGCGCATTATACATGGCAAAATACGGTATGTGCAATGGACTATTATTCAGCCATAAAAAAGGAAATCTTACCATTTATGGTAGCATGGAAGAACCTACAGGGTATTAGACTACGTGAAATAAGTTGGAGAAAAACAAATACCATATGATTTCACTTATACTGGAATCTAAAGAACAAAATAAGCAAACAAACAAAACAGAAACAGCCTCACAGATACAGAGAGCAAACTGATGGCTGCCAGATAGGAGGGGGCTTGAGGGGCTGGGTGAAAAGGTGAAGGGATTAAGTACAAATTGGTAGTTACAAACAGTCACAGGGATGTAAAGTACAGCATAGGGAATATATAGACAATTACGGTAATAATTATGTATGGTGCCAAGTGAGATCACTTCATAAACTCTATTAATGTCTAACCACTCTGCTGTACACCTGAAACTATTATAAAATAATACTGAATGTTGACTCTAATTGAAATATAAAAAATTTTTAAAAGGGTAAAAAGACGACTTAGTCTATGAAAAGGAATAAAGGATGCTAATGAGCTGATTTTCTAGTTTCTCTTCTTTGCCAGGTCAGCTGCCCTTACCTATAACTAACAAAAAAGAAAAATGAAAATATCTCTTAATTAGATAAAAACATTCAAAGGCTTGTTATCAAAAACATTTACTATTAAGAACCAAAATACCTATTCATTCCTTCTAAAATGTCAGTTTCTAAAATTTTTCATACAAAGACCCACTACAAATAATAATATAAAATTCTTATGAAACGCTTAGATATTTTAAGTCAACTCAGAGTATTCTGGAAAAGAAACGGAACATTCTGCATCCACACTAAGTAGCTGCAAAGAAAACGACTGACCATGTTGTAGGTACCGCAACAGTCACCTGCAGACTAGGAACAAGTGCCAAGCCGTTTGGTCCTCCGCCCTCCACCTCCCCAACGAGGTCAATAGTATGTATTCAGTGCTCGCCACAGAGGTCTGCCCGGGCACAGGGATCACGTCCAGCCCTGGGAAATGGAACCACTGCGTCTACATGACAGAAATGCCCCCCCTGGGGACACACCCTATACAGAACCCTTTGTGGTGGGCTTAATTTTTTTTTTTCTATAGGAGTTGTGGGTAGGGACAGGGAAAAGCATAGTATCTCAAGAACATAAACTTAATTTAAGGCCTAGCTTTGTTACTTTCAGCTGTGGGATGCTGAACAAATCACTGAGCCTCTCTGAATACCAATATCCTCGTGTCTGTAATGGGGGTATTACAATAATCAACCCGACGAGATTTTTGAAAGGTTTCGATTAAAAAGATCTTGAATGTGAAGGCACCCAGTATAGGACCTGGCACCCGGGAGCCCCTCAAATCATGTGTGTATATTCATTCCCCCACCCCACCCCCAAACACCTAATTTTACTTAATCAGCAGTACCTTGATGAGAGTTATGCCTGGAGACGTGCCTAGATAGCAGTAACCACTCAACTTGTGTTCTCACCTTAATGGCCACGAAGCAAGGTGCTTATCTTCCTCCACCCCCAAGATACTTTTAATCTCTTCTATCAAAAACCTGCAAACTGCCAAACTGGCTCTAACAAGCAACTTAAAATAAAATGAGTTTAATGCAACATTATCCCACTAGGTGGTGCTGCACGTTAAAACTTTCACTCAAGTTAATTTACCCCCAATATATTAACTTCTCAAGCAGGATAACTGACGGACGCCCCTCGTTGAGAGGAAAGAAGAATCCATGTGTCACCAAAAAGATAATTTATTAATAACTTCTCAAAAACAACATCAAAACAAATTAGTTAATTCAACATTCGGTCACCCCACTTACAGCGAGCGCGCCGTGACCGAGACGGTCCCTGCTCTCACCGAGCCGTACCGCCTAGAGGACCGAATAGCACCTTTAGTCACCTCAAGTGACTTAAATATCAAATATTTTTACAACTACTTTTATATTTTTTAAAAAACAAAAGTCGTCCTCGTTAGCTTTCCGGTTGGAAATTTCGTAAACTGCGACGGGATTTTGAAACCAAGGGAAAACTGGAAGATGCTGAAGCCACGCTAGTCCCGGACCAGCGCGTCCGACCTGCGCGGCTTTCGAAGTCCGAGCTCCAAGGCCGGGCCCATTTCGGGGCCTGCGCGGGTCCCTCCCGCCCCTCAGCCGGCGCCACGGAACCCCGACCTCCTCCCGCACCGCGCGCCCTCGGCACCCACTCACCATGGCCGCGAGGCCCGGGCCGCGACACCGCAGCGCCGCCAACATGCGCCGCGCCCCTAGAGCCGCCGCCATGGCCGCCCGCCGCGAGCTGCCCGGCGCACTGCCTGCCCGCCGCCCGCAGCCCCGGCCGCCCGGCCGCGGACAGCTCCCCGCGCGCCCGCACAGCCCGGCCCCACCGCGCAGGCCCAGGCGCGGCCCGGCCCCGGAAGGCCCCTAAGAGTCTCAATGCCAGCGATGCAGGCGGCGAGCGGACGCGGCCCCGCAGGCCCCCGCAAGCCCCCGCGCTTGCAAATGCCGCTCTGCGTCCCTCTGCGCTTCCCCTGGCAGGGTGTCGCTTCCCCGTCTGTGCGGGGAAGGTGAGCGGCGGGCGGGACGCTGGGCTTACCTGGGCGTTCGGGGTTGCCACTCGCGGACGGCCCGACGGTGCTGGGCTCCCTCCGGGACAGTGGGGCTAACAGTCCGCCCGGCAGGAGGGTGTTGGGGGCAGGGGAAGAGATGAGCGGCGGGTGGATGCTTAGGGACCACTCCCCTGTGTTCGTGGGGGGCAGTAAACCGTCGTGATTCAGGTCGGGGGCTTGTAGGGCAGGGCACCGTAGGTTCGAATCTGAGCTTGCTTTGTGTTGGCTTAGCTGGCAAGGCCTTGGGGCAAGCTGGCTCATCTGTATTTGCTAGGTAAAATAATCTTTCTTCTTTTTGTCTTTTTGAGATGTAATTCACATTTAACAAAATTCACCCTTTAAAGTGTGCTCAGTGGTTTTTAGTATATCCACGTGGTTTTTCTTTTTTACTAACTAGTTTAAGCAAATTTATAATATAAGCAGTTTTGCAGTAGATATAACAAGAGTGTTTTTTTAAAGGATGAGTCCATTTAAGTTCAAATTAGTAGTTGCCGGCAGTTTTATTTCCGATATGGACTTGGAAAAAAATAAAGCCTTTTGTCCTCAAAATAGCCTAAAACTCAGGGCGGAATCTCACTGGAGACCCTAATCAAACACCACTGGCCTTAAGGCACCTAGCCAACACACCCTAGTTTGTCTGCCTTAAGTGGATACAGACTAGGGGTGGAATTAAGGTTGTATTTCCAGTACTTACCTTGAGTGTTTAAGATCATGAAAAATGCTGCACAAACTTGCTCATTAAAGAAAGGTTAGGTGTGAGGCCTATGGTATTGTGATATATATTTGGTCTTCCATAAGTGTTGAGAATGATAAAAGTGTCTTGTTAGTGTTAGAGTTCACTTTTGGAAAGCACCTAAGGTAAGGGCTGGTGGCCCCTGGAGCAAACCACGTGATTAGTGTGGAACCTTTCAGTCCCACCCCCTGACCTCTTGGGAGGTGGAGTCACCTTGCTGAAGCTCGAAGCACCCTTGTTTGTATCTCTTTTCCTGGCTATTGATTTGTTGGGTTTTTTTTAAGATTTTATTTATTTTTTAAAGAGAAGGAGGGAGGGAGAAAGAGAGAAGCATTAATGTGTGGTTGCCTCTCGTGCACCCCCAACCAGGGACCTGGCCCACAACCCAGGCATGTGCCCGGATTCGGACCGGGAATCGAGCCGGCGACCCCTGGGTTCGCAAGCCGGCACTTAATACACTAAGCCACACCAGCCAGGGCTGATTTGTATCTTTTAATATAATTTGTAATGAACTGGTCTTCTAGTGAGTAAATGGGTTTTCCCGATTTCTGTAATCTTTTCCAGCAAATTAATTGAATCCAAGGAATCGGTTGGGGGAACCTCTGATTTATAGTCAATCCATTACAAGCACAACCCTGGCTTTCCACTGGCTTCTGAAGGGTAGGGGCTGGGGACAGCCTTCGGGGACTGAACCCTGAATCTATGGAACCTGATACTATCTGTAAGCAGACTGTCAGAACTGAGGTGAGTTCTTGGACACCCTCCTAGTGTCCGAGAGTTTGTTGGTGAAGGAACCACCACCGCCACTACCTTGGAAATTGCGTCCAGGAAACCCTTTAAAGTCCTCTCATCGTTTTCATGAGTTTCTTTTCCTTTTTTCTTTTGATATGTTTTATTTGTCATTTAAATAGGTGCAGTGTTTTCCTTGGCTCTACAATGTATTAGCTATTTGATTAAAAAACAGCTTTATGGAGATATAATTCACATACCATATAACCTGCCTATTTAAAATATACAATTCATTCCTAACTGCACGGCTCGGCTGGTTGAGTGTCCTCCACAAAGCGAGAGGTCGCCAGCTCAATTTAGGTAGGGGCACAGGCCTGGGTTGCTGGCCAGGTCCCCAGTCGGGGGCGTGACAGAGGCAACTGATCAATGTTTGTCTCCCTCTTTTTCCTCCCCTCCCATCTCTCTAAAAGTAAGTAAATAAAACCTTTAAAAATACAAAAATAAAGTATACAATTCAGTGTTCTTTAGTACATTCATAGGGTTGAACAGCCATCACAGTCTAATTTTAGAAATTTTCATCTCCCCCTAAAGAAACCTTGTACCTACTCTCATTCCTCATTTCTTCCTTCTACTCCCAGGCCTAGGAACCACTAACCTACTTTCTGTCTCTATAGATTTGTTGAATAGGCACACGTGGAGGGGTCCTGTTGGGCACTGCACAGTAGGCAGCTGGCTGCTGGGGACACAGGCTGGCCACGAGGGACTGACACACTACTGGAGCTGGTCTTGCTCTGTCTCTTTCTTTATAAAACCTTTGTTCCATCCAGTGCTTTCCCTTAACACCAGCTCCCCCCCACTCACTACTCTTGAACTTCTCCTCCAAGGTACAGCCCTGTTCCACATAATCCCCTGGGGGAACCCCATGTAGCTTTCTCAGCCAAGTGTTAGAAGCAAAGCCATGGATCTGCTGGTCATCCTCGGAGTCACAGCCCCAGACCAGATAGAGCAGGGCCCCATTACATATCAAAAGGCATGAAAAACCCTGAATCTTTAATAGAATAACTCCCATTCTGGGAATCTGCCCCCAAGGAAATGAGACTACATTCCATAAATCCAGCAAAAGACGACTGGTTAGGTAACCAATGCCAAACTACGCAAAGGCCTATTATATAGCCATGGTTAGGAAAACTATTAGCAACAATGAAACACTTAAGCATTTAAGAAAAAAAAAAGTGCTAAATTATAGCTATATTATGATGACAGCTATGGGAAACATAACAGACTAGAGGGAAATACACGCCATGATTGCTTAGGCCACGGCATGGTGGGGAGGGGGGCGGGTGGCAGGGCCCATTCCACAGGGCTTAGGTCTGAGGCTGGGTCCCCCCACTGGAACTTGCATAACCAAGAACATGTGATTTGGGGCCTCATTTTCTCTTCCATAAAATGACATTATTAAATAGTAGTGCCAATCTCATGGGGCTATTGTACAGACAAATGAAATTATATGTAAAGCACTTAAAACAGTACTGACACACACAGTAATATGCAAAGGCTGGTTATTATAAGAGACAGAACTACTATAAGTTTTTTTCCCTGTATTTTAAGTACAGATACGTACCTATGAAAATTGAAATCTCAGCTCCCTCAATTTACTGTGTGTGTAACCACGGCAAGGTGTTCAGCCTCTCTGTGCCCGTCTGCTCATTCATAAAGCGGAAACAGTAACGGTGCTGTTCTGAGCCACAGGCCCCTCCCGCTGGTGACCGCCCCAGCCACCGCTGTCCACAACACAACACGAAGTTCTAAACTCCCATCCAATATGACACTGAGAAGACTCATCTAAGGTTCTATTTCCATAGAATTTAGGGGGCCTATGAAATGAACTGCTCTCTAAAACACTAGAAACATCAGTATAAAAGTAATTTATCATCACGGAATCAGCTGTCATATCTGAATTTAAGGGATCTTTTAGAAAGAGCTTTTCAAAAAGTTCGTATGAATTACATGTCTGTTCTCTATGTGTCTTAAAACTAGACTAGAATCTACTTGTGGGCAAAAACTTTTATATTTCTTGTGGTTCTCACTAAACGTAGCACAGTGCTAACATTTTAAGGTTCGCTTAGTGCATTAGCACAGAACTGAAGCTAAAGGAGCTTCGGTTATGATAGTTACGTTTACCTTCTAACGTCTGCCTTACCCAGAAAAAACTTAAACCACTTCAGATTGTATCGGTGAAGTTAGAGGTCCCAAATAACAGGATATTTGACTCGTTCATTTTCCCACCAGTTGCTACTTGTAAGGTCACTTACAAGCAATTCCAGTTTATTCTTCCCATAACAAAACTTTCCTGCTTAAAGTCTGAGAGAGAACCTGCAAATGAACACAAAACCCACCTTCTCAGACATATAAGGAATCAAGAGTTTTCTAAAACTAATCTGAAAACTCCTATTCCTGTCTTCTATACAGTAAGCAGACTGTCTTTCTTCTCATTATTCCGCCAGAATACATCTTCCATTTCACACTGGATTTCTCCCTTAAAGTACTGGATTATGTCCTGGTAGTAAAAACAAGAATAGTGAATTCTATTGAATATTTTTGCAATGGGTTATTGCAATACTAGTTAAAACACCAGTTTATAATCTTTTACACATTTAACAGTTCAACAAATGCATGGTTCTTTGACTGAAGTTATAAGCCGACTCTTCACTGGAGAAAATCTGTGAAATTGCAGCATTAGTTTCTGAAACGAAGGGTTGAAATTCCTGTCCAACTCCCTCAGTCCGCCCCTACTCCGCATGCTCCTGCTCTTGTCCTGGAATCAGCCACCGAATGCTCTCAGTTCGAATGGTAGCATACATAATAAAACTAATTAAAAAGAATAAGGAAAATACGAGCAACCAGTCCATGCTTTTTATCAAAGTGCTCGGAAGAGGGCCTACTTGGTCGGCCTGAGTTACCACCACATTTTTCTTGGCTTCTATACCTGCAAGAGAAATCAATTGTTTCAAGTCAGATAGAAAACACACCCACTACAGATCTTTCTGAAGTATTTTGCATGGTAGACAAAATGACATGCAGTCTTCAACACCAACACTAATGTATCTGGGATGGGTTTCACCTGCCTGTCAGTGTAATTTGTAATTCATCTTTCTCCCCACCACATCAAAGGAACAGGACTCCATGCAGCTGTTCTAAGCTAAAGCACTAGAATTTCTGTGAGCTCATAAGGATATTATAAGAGTTGTCTTTTGTTCTCCTTTTTTAATTTTTATTGATTAATTTTTAGAGGGAGAGGAAAGAGAGAGACATTGATTTGTTGCTCCACTTATTTGTGCATTCATTGGTTGCTTCTTGTATGTGGTCTGACCAGGGATCAAACCCACAACCTTGGTGTAGTGAAATGTTGCTCTAACCAAAAGAGCTATTGACCAGAAAGGGCCTTTTGTTCTCTTTTGAGACCAAAGCTCAACAAGTAACTAGTAAAGCTACCCATAAGGAGACTAAGAAGGTAAAATCAAAATGCTTTTAATTTTTTTCTTTTTTTTTTCTGTATTTTTGTCCTTATTTCAAAATGCTTTTAAATGAATTTACTAAGAGAATTGTTAGCGCAAATAGCAACTGGGATCGGTGGTTGCCGATTTCATTTGTATCTTATGTTTTCTTAGAACATTGAACAAAATAGCTCCCTCTCTCCATATCAACCTGAATGACAAGACCTGAAACAGCTAACCACCTAGTAACAAGCCTTCTTCGCCTATGAGGTCACTCAGCTGTTTGTTCTTTAGTGTTAGATATAAGTAATTACATGCAACTTAGTACATATGGAAGGTATGTTATAATTTGTATTTATTTCCAGGGAATATACTTCAGGAAGAAGATGGGTGCTCATTACTGAGGTGTTAAAAAGTTTTTGAGGAATAATTTCCTAATGAGGGAAATTTCTTCAATATATAATGCTCAGACTTTTACAGAGTAAAAAATAAGGCCATCTGGTCTGACAAATATTAAGGAATTAAAGTAGCATCTGTAAATGGATTAATAAATGGAAAACAATACAGGAACAAAACACATAGTACAACCATACACAACAGTGCAGATGAATCCCACAGACACAATGGTGAGTGAAATAAGCTAGACAAACAATCCATACTTTGTCTCCATTAATACGAAGTTCAGAACCAGGTCACCCTCGTCAATGGTGTTAGGAGTCAAGACGGCAGTTACCCTTGGGGAGGGCAGAGCAGCGATGCTCAAGGCGGCTGGTAAGGTTCTCTTTCTGGATCTGAGTACTGGCTACCCAAGGGGTGCACTTTGTGAAAATTCATCACCCAGTTCACTGTTGACTGATGCATATTTTTGTGTGAACATTATACTCAAATGAAAAATGGATTTAAAAAGGTATCTACAGGTGCATGATATGTGAATTCTATCTCAAAAGAGCTGCCCTCTTTTTTTTCAAAAGGTATCTTTAGTCATATTAAAATTACCCATTCACATTATGTTGGTTGGGAGACATTTAACAGGCACATGACAGTTCATTAGAAGTTTTACATCTCAGAGCAATCTTGAATCCTTCGCTAAAGGACGGTAGCAGGTCGGAACCCACAGAAGGCACAACCCCTAGCAATAAAACGTCTTCTTCTACAGCGTATTATTTCTACATACCTGTCTGGTTGAAAATGAAGATTTTCAGCGTCTCCAATGTTCGGTCTGTGTGATTGAATCTAGCCATTGGTTTAGCTCCTTGAAACAACAAGATGTTAGGAACAGCTACAGTGCCAAACCTGGTAGAAAGGCTATGAGAGAAAGTCAGAAAACCTGAATTAACAGGGGGCTTTCTCACACAATTACCGTATGAGAATGGATGGCAATAGATGAGACAGGGTCTGTTTTGTGTGGAGGTTTCTGACATTCAAACTCTGACCTCCTCCCTTATGGGTCACGGTTGGGGGCATAAGTTCCTGATTGCCATATCAAAAATTTCTAACTCGTGGACAAAGCGCACTGTGTCAGTTTACTTTACAGGAGACATTTCGAATTCTCCAGAACGCCCACCTCCATCTCTCATAAAAGATTCAACTTACGGTAAACAATTAGCTTGGTAAGTTGGCAATAAGAATCTATAATCTAACAAACACCAGGAAGTTCACAACTAGGACAGGATGACTGAAAAGTAATATAACCTGCGTGGTTTTGTTTCACCTCTTCATAATACAGAACAGTGTTATGAGCTCCAAGTCAAAACACTCTGGGTTCAAGCCTCAGTTCTGCCACTGAACCAAGTCATCTGTGTAACCTACAGATCACTTTTCCTCGTATAAGCCTCAATTTCCCCCATTATAAAATGGTAACACTGGATAGTCAGGAGTTTTTCTTTTGTATACACACCGTAACTTAAATAGTAACATGAGACAGACTCATGCCCCACATCATTCACATAAGAACAAGTGTCCTTTATCCTCTGTAATTAAGGCACCTTACCAGACACTGAGAAGGATGCGTGGAGATGAAGGAACAAAGCAGATGATGAAAGCCTGCAGGGAACAGGGGGCGCAGCGGGGCTCACGGTACCAGACCCCGAACCAAAAAGTGCTGAGCAGGTGCTGGAGCCAGCCTGCCAGCCTGGAGACAGTGGAGAGCCCAGTCAGAGCTGGACACTGGTCTGGACTGTCCTTCCCATCGATCTGTCATCTTAGGCCAGGACACTTAGATCTATTTCCCTGAAGCCCTTGTGAGAATTACTAACTTGTTGGGCAATTTCTTTCTTCATGAACAGTTGCAGGTAAATACCGGCAGTTACCTACACTGAAAATCACTGGAGCACAAGTTCATCAAGTTTTACTCCCTTTTTACCACCAACTTGACCATCCTCCAGACTTTCTATAGTCATTCACACAGCACACTGCTGTGACCCGCTGAGGAGTGTCAGATTCAGAGGACGAGGGCCACATAGCTTTCAACCCAGGCACAGGCAGAGCACTGAGGGGCAATGTATACTATCTGACCAAAGTTCTCAGTAACTTATCTTACTGAACTTCTAAGAAAGAAAAAGGTCCACTGAACAATATAAAAGAAATATAAAATGGGTGTCATTTTAAAGGGCTAAATTCACTGAATTAATTTATTGAATGTCTACTAAGGAATATTCATGCAAAAATAAATGTAAGAAAGGGAAAGGAAGAAAAGAAAAAGAAAGAAAAGAAAAAAGAAACAAAAAGAAATCCTAAGTAAACACAGAACAGGGGTGCCGAGAATTAGGCTGCCAGGGCTGGGGACCTAAAAACTGCAGACGGAAGTCACAAAGGAAGACCCTACTTGTGATCTGATTTTGCTAATTCGTTCTGGCCGGGATCCTAGGAAGTCCTCTGGCCCCTTCCCTGGCATCGGGCGGAGCCACCTTTAAATCCACCTCACAGAAAGAGTCCTCCTTCCTCAAAAGGGGCTTCCTCAGTCAGTCGACACTTGACACTCCTCACTCCTCGCTCACACGTGCCTTTCCCTGAGCAAAGCTCACGCCTACCTCCTCTGCTTTTCGCTTAACTAATTACCACCTCCAAATCACTGCCACTGTCACCCCAAAGGATGAGTCAGAAGCCCCGAGGAAGGGAAGATACCTGCTGTGCTGAGATGCATCCAGGGCCAAAAAATGAAGAGTTGGGAATGCCCGAGGCAGAGAGTTAAAATGAGGAGCCAAACTGGCCGAAAACCGGCACCAGGGGGTGTAAAACAGGACGAGCGTGCAATCACTACCGTTGGGGTTTAGAAAGTCCATAAGGTCCTGCAGTAAAAGAAACAAGTGTTAAAGTCAGCAGTAAATGTACATTTTCTGGAAGGATACCCAGGAAACAGGAAACACGGCTGCCTCCAGGGAAAGAAGGTGGGAACGGGAACAGGACTTAGACTGTAGTGTATCCCTCAAAACCTTCTGTATTTTGAACCATATGCATCCATCAATCAGCAGAAAAGTACTATCAAATGACAAATTATAAACTCCCCTAAGCTTTCTTAATATTACTGTAGAGTCATTTTAATACTGTCCATAATTTATCCATTCATATACTAGGTACTCTCAGGGCACAGCCACTGTCCCAACCTTTGAATTCTACGCATCACGCCACCTAATGGCATTATTAAAGTATTGTGATCTCAGGCCCAAACTATCATCTCAGCAGGTCCAAGTCTATACTAAGCAGTTGGGTCAACGTATTTGGCCAAAGGTTAGTTTGAGTCAAAAGTGCACCGTCCCTGCCTTGGCCAGTGTGGCTCAGTGGATTTGCCAGCCTGCAAGCCGAAAGGTCACCTATCTGGTTCCCAGTCAGGGCACATGCCTGGGTTGTGGGCCAGGTCCCCAGGTGGAGGCATGTGCGAGGCAACCGATCGATGTTTCTCTCACACACTGAAGTTTCTCTCCCTCCCTCCCCCTCTCTATAAAAGTAAATAAGTAAAAAATCTTTAGTCTACCACCCTGACTCAGGCCGCTCACACTGCTCTCTCCTGGTCACGTGTGTGACACTCACGAGACAAGTCTCACAGAGCCGAGGCACAGTGTTTACCAGGCACTGAGGACAGAGTGTGAGGCCGGGGCTGACCCCGCACAGAGGGCCAACATGTGCTCAACATACTTTATGTGTCCTCATTTAAAAGAAGCAATCACAGCTTTCAGAGCTCAGACTTATTCTCTGTGTTCATGCTATTACCTGACATATCTAACAGAAAACTACCAGTCTTCATCTGAGTATTCTCTTTGGAAGCACTACTTATCCAACTAGCTGGAAAAATATGGCTTGGTTTGGGACAACTGTCTCAGCAGTCACTCAAAACTAAACACTGAATTCACACTCTTTGGACAAAAACAACTTTTCTTCAATATTACATACTTCCTAAAGGCATTACTAATCTAAACAATGCTAAATTACAATTTTAGTAATTCAGATTTTTTTTTATAATTTGATTTTTTTTTAAGGTTTTATTTAATTACTTTCTAGAGAAAGGGGAAGGGAGGGAGAAAGAAAGGGAGATAAACATCTATCAAAGTGGCTGCCTCTTGAGCTCCCCCAACTGGGGACCTGGCCTGCAAGCCAGGCATGTGCCCTGACTGGGAATCGAATCGGAGACCTTTTGGTTCACAGGCTGACAATCCACTGAGCCACACCAACCAGGGAGATATAATTCATATTTTTTAAGTGGCTTCTGTTATGATTCTGATGTCCACTGGGATTTTTGTCATGAGGCTTGGTGGTGAGGGTATCCCAAAAAGCATAACAAACACTAGTTATATCTCCTCGTTTCCCTACAAACATCGCAGACAGCCAAGTCCATTCTCACTGATGCGGCCACTGAACACTATCCTACTTACAATATGATCAAGATTACCACCCTCTATTTGGAAGCTGATAAAGAATCTTGAATCGTGAAATCAACGTGCTGAAAAGGAGAAAAGCACTAAGTCATTTTTTCTTACCTGTGACATATTTAGAACTTTCAAGGTGAAATTTTCTATTCCGGTGACGTTTCTCTCCTCGCAGTTGACCTTGGGGGATTTCTGGCTGTCAGTATGATTAGAGTCCTCGGTGGGGGCCGGGTCAGCGTCCACTGCTTCTGGCTCCGTGTAGTCTTCCTCTTCTCTATCCGGGAAGTTGGCTCCAGCACTATCCAGAGAAAAGAGGCTTTCCCGGAGGCTGCAACCCGAGTCCTCGATCCCTCCAGCCCTGCAGGTGCCATCGCTGGGCTCTGAGTTCAGTTTGTCCTCAGTTTCCCCAGGAACCACAGACAGCGTCACCATGCGGTCGCCCTCAGTGTCCAGCCCCAGCACGGCACCGGCCTCTTCTGCTGACGGGTCCAGGCCCATCGGGCCACGTGAAAGCTCCTCTTCAGTCCCATACACGGCCCCCACGTGGAGAGGCGGGGCAGGCTGCTCTCCTGACCATAAGTGACCACTTTCCTCTGCAACTAAAACATGCCAGCATGTTCACAGTCATATCTGACTTCCAAATAAATAAACCCAAAAGAATTACAGCTCTCCTCAAATATGAAATTTTCCCCTACAGGAAAGCTCTCCTTCCCATTAAACTATCAGAGGGCCACCCATCATTCTCCAGGTCCTGAAGAAGGTCTCAAGGAGGAACTAGATTAATGAATGCCAAATAAATAAGTGGACAAGCCCTGGCTAGGTAGCTCAGTTGGTTAGAGGGTCGTCCCGATACACCAAGGTTGCAGATTCTCTTCTCTCTCTCTCTCTCTCTCTCTTTCTTTGGCCAGGCCCCCAGTTGGGAGTGTATAAGAGGCAACTGATCGATGTTTCTCTCGCACATATATCTCTCCCTCTCTTTCTCCCTCCCTCCACCTCTCTCTAAAAATAAATAAATAATTTTTAAAAATCATTTTTTAAAAAGTCAAAAATAAATAAGTAGACAAACACATAGCTTCAAGCAAAACCTGCTGCTTGCCATGTGAATTATAAACAAAAACACTTCAGTGCAGACATCCAGTTGTGAAAATACAATACAAACATTTTTAACATTTCATTTGATGAGAATATTCAAGAAAATAATGATGGCTTTATGGAAGATTCTACTATAGCAAAGCATCGTTGCACACATATAACAGTTCTGTGAGACGGGAGGACAAGGGTTACCACCCCCACTTCACAGATGGCCAAGTGAGGCACAGAGAGGTTCAGCATAACGCCCAATGGCACACAGCTAGCACGCAGTGGAGCCAGGCACAGGAGCACCCAGCAGTGCAGGGGCGGCAGCAGGGAGAAAAGGAAACTCTCCTCCCACTTTGGAGCCACTAGCTAGGGCCCAGATAAAATGCTCAGTTTATCTGCTTAATTCAGATAAGCAAAGCGTCCTGGGCAGGTTGGTGTGTCCGTTCAGCGAGCTCCACTCACCTCTGTAGCGAAGACTCCTGCCCTCTAACTCGTTAGCTCAACAACAGCTACCAGGCTCCGTGCCAGACCCCGACAAGAGGAAACCCATGAGCCCAGCTGTACTCACACAAGCTCACCATGTGCCTGGGGAACCACCAGCTGGGTAAGGAGCTCTGCCAAGCCACCAGCATGTCGCCCAATTGTGAATGACCAACTAGCTTCAGAGTTGGGTAGGGGTCTGGGAGCTTCCTAAAGCATGCACATTCGCACAGGGTCTTAAAGAACATTCCCATCAAGACTGGCAGGTTAATTCAGCAATTCAAAAACACTCTGCTTCTGGCTAAGATGGAGTAACAAGAACCAGATTTACCCGCCCTCCTAAAGCAAACCAAAACACAAATATGTGAAACACTTTCAGAAGACCAGTTTTCAGGCAAAAAACAGTGATCTCAAGAAACAGTCAAGCAAATGAGGAGTGCCCTACAACTGAAATGGCTTTCTGCCTGAGAGAGGAGTTCCCACTGCGGCGTGTGTGTGGGGTGGGGGGGACACATACACAGAGCCCAGCGGACTCAGTGAGTTGAGGAAATGGAGCTGAGAGTTGGAGACCAAGGAAGCTAGAGTTTGCAGGAGAGACTACTGAAGACGGAAGAGCTGCAGAGGACGGACTCTGAAGGTCTGCAGGGGGTCCCTTGAGAGTACTGGTCAGCACGTGCATGTGACTAAACCATCCAAAGCCAGGGAGCCACCCAAAAGGATTAGAGGCAGCAGTACCCAACATTCACCCAGAGCTGGAAACTACCTGTACCCACCAACTAGCCTGAAAACCCCCGCATCGCATGGGGCACTGGGTAGAGTACACAAAAAGCACTTGCCTCAGTAGTGGAGTGCAATTAACCTTGGAGTAAGTACAGCTCTGCTCCCATCTAACAAACTTTGAAAGCAAGGATTGAAATGTTTTCAGCAGTTCAACTTTCAGTGGCTGACCTTAACTGTACTCCAGAACAAGACAGGACATTTACAGGAATACTAAAGTATCCGTCAGGGTAAAATTCATCTCTAGCATCTACTCAATGATTTTCAGACATACAAAGAAGCAGGAGAATGACCCACAATGACAAGAATAATCAACCAACTGAAACTGACCCAGGACTTGCACAGATATCAGAATTATTAGACAAGGACCCTGACATGTATGGCTCAGTTGGTTGGGTGCTGTTCCACAAAGCAAAAGGTTGCCAGTTCAATTCCTGGTCAGGGCGCATGCCTGGGTTGAGGGTTTGGTCCCTGTCCAGGTACATGTAAGAGGCACAACTGATTGATGTTTCTCTCTCACATCAATGATTCTCTCCCTCACTTTCTCCCTCCCTTCCTCCCTCTCCAAAAATAAATAAATACAATCTTTTTTAAAAAGAATTATTAGACAAAGATATTAAAACCATAATTATAACTGTGCAACGAGTTCAAAAAGCTAAGAGACATAAGGTTTAAAAAAAACACAAATTGTATTTCTAGTGATGACAACCACAATGTCTCAAATGAAAACTGCACTGGATGGGATTAATTGCAGATTAGACACTGCAGAAGAAAAGGGTGGTGAACTTGAAGGCATAGCAATAGAATCAATCCAAGTGAAACATACAATGGGAAAAAGTATCCAAAAAATAATAATAATTAAGAGCATCACTGAGCTGTGTGACAATTTCAAGTGGTCTAATGTACAGATAACTGGAGTATCCAAAAGAGAGTAAAAATTGGAGGGGTGGGGAGACACAAAAAAAGTATCTGAAAGAATAA
The DNA here is from genome assembly GCA_004026545.1 of Mormoops blainvillei. Taxonomy (NCBI): domain Eukaryota; kingdom Metazoa; phylum Chordata; class Mammalia; order Chiroptera; family Mormoopidae; genus Mormoops; species Mormoops blainvillei. The sequence goes on from PVJD01000957.1 coordinate 231,748, forward strand.
TAACTTTAAAGTACTGGAAAAATAAATAAAGTACTGGAAGGAAAAAAACTACAAACCTAGAATTCTATACCCAGCAAAAATATCTTTCCAAAAAAAAGGCAAAATAAAGATTTTTTTCAGCCATACAAAAGATGAAAGAATTCATCACCAGCAGATATGATAAGAATTTTAAAGGAACTCCTTCAAGCAGAAGAAAAATCACAACAGATGGAAATATGGATCCACACGAAAGAATGAATAGCAGAAATGGCACCGATATTGATAAATATATGCAATTCTTTCTGAAAGTCTAGCTATGAAGGGGAAGGAAAAAACAGGGTAGTTCTATGGGCAGGCAAGAGGCTAAGGGAGGTTTGTATTTGGTTTTTAAGACATAGGAGAAACTTAAGGTTGTATAAAGCTGATAGGAAAGCATGTACGGAGGGAGAGGTGACAATATAGGTTAGAAATGGCTGAGTACATGGCTTGGGCAGCATGGTGAGGCTTTGACAGAAGAGGGTCAAGTACTTCTGTCACTATGACCTAGAGAAAGGGCTGGGTGCCAGCAAAGGGAGCTCTGCAAATTTGGTGAGAGTGGGCTCCACACTGGAGGTCTTTCTGTAGCCTTTTGTTTGATAAGCACATACTGCCTGAATAATCAGAAGGAAAAGAAAAAAAGAAACCCCCAAAATCTTGTTTGCTGCATTATCCACAAGACAAAGCAGGAAATGAAGCCAGAGAGACTAGAAGTCTGGAGAAGCACAAAGGGTGCCAGATTCGGGAGACAGCCCTACTCCCAAATGCCCCAGCTCTGCGGAGATCGGCTGCTCCCAAACCTAATGGACATTCTAGGGCCAGTAAGTACATGCAGAATGCCAGTAACCGAGGAGAAAAAAAGCAGGGTACAAATTAGAATCTGGTTCCCTCTGATCGCCCTCATGGAAAAAATGGATAGATGCCCCCCCCAGAAAACCAAAAGGGAGTCTGAGCAATGCAGAGAGCTGCTATTTTAAGTCCAGGTGTGTAGTTTTTCCCTTTCTGTGAAAATATCTAAGTAGACAGTACAGATTAGGAAAAAAAAATTCATATGGTCTCGGGTACCGTTGTTTTCATTTAGGTATTGGGAAGAAAGAAACCACTGAATTGTTCCACACTAAGATAGAAATGACCTACCATTCAAGAGCCACTGAACCCTCCCATGGTAATGCACCTTTCAAAAGAGATTGCTTCTTAACCTAAACGAGCTGATTGTAGCTTGATCTATGCATAAAGTGAAAATTATCGCATTATTGGCAGCAAGGAAGGTGTCTGGAGAACAAGGGTGGGGACACAACATCAACTCTGCCAGGGAGCTCTAGCCTAGGTCAGCTCCTTCAAACTGTTCAGTTTTTCTCAGAAGGCTCCCTACCAGCAGCAGGGTTTTTTTGTTTTGCTTTGTTTTGTTTTTACGATGGCTTCTGTGGCAAGGGAGCCACATCTGGAAGAACTAAAAACAGCCAGGGGTTGGAGCGGTAGCAGCCCATACTTTCCACAGGAAATACTCAGTGTGAGCATCTAACAAGTGGAGAATATATCACTGAGATGCAGAAATTCACAGGGCGACTGTGCAGATTAAATGAGAAAAGATGCGCATGGTCCCTAGTACACAGTAGGACTCCATAAATGGCTGCAATGATAGTGATGATGATATGACCGATGTTTACAATTCAAAGAGATAGAAGGGCAGCATAACTAAGTTCTATTAATTCCTCTGTTACATACATTCTGGATGCATCCACTTCTCCCATCGCCACTCACACCCCTTAGCCCAGGCCACAGCCATCTCTCACCTGGGCAGCTGCTGTAGCCACCTAACTGGTCTGCGTGGTTGGCCCTCTATCTCCCCCTCCAGACCCTGCTCCTCACAGCAACCCAAGTGGAACTGAAAGTTAAGGATCTAATCACGTCACTCCTCTGCTGAAACCTGTTCAATGGCCTCCCCCTGCCCCGTGCATCAGTCTGCATTCTGTAGCCTGGTTACCAGGCCCTTCATGTTGTGGTCTCTGTCCACTCTCTCGACTGCTGCCGCCAGGCATCTCTCTGGTCCTCGATCATTCATGCCCTCCTCCACCTTCCTCAGGGCTGTCCCGAGGGTGGTTTCTCTGACAGGAAAGCCCTCTACCCCCTCTTCTGGCTAATCCAGCTCGTCCTTCAGATCTCACCCTAAACTTCACCAGTGTGAGGTGAACTTCACCTTCTCTCACCCTCAGACCAGAAGGGCCTCCCATTACAACATCCAGTAATGCCCTGGAACTCCCCTTGAAGCATTTTCCCCTCTTGTAATTTACTTAATTATTTGCAGTCATTTAACGCCTGCCTTCCCCATCAGACAGGAGGATGGGCCTGTTTCTCTGCCTGGCTCACCACTGTACCCTCACTGCCCAGCTCAGTGTACGGCATGTGAAGGACACTCAGTAAGAATGGGCTAGTTGGCTGCCTAGTAACGACAGGCCTGGGTATAATGAAGCCAGGAGTAACCTCCCATTCCTTGACACCTGGACAGCACTGCCACCTCCAGTTGCTAATCTGCCAGCGGTGTCCTCTGCAGGAAAAAAAGCCTTGGAATCAGTTGGGGGGCTGGGTGGAAAAGGTGAAGGGATTGGGACCTACAAATCGGTAGTCACAAAATGGTCCCAAGGATATAGAGTACAGCATAGGGAATATAGTCAATAACACAGTAATAACTATATACAGTGCCAGGTAGGTGCCTGAAATACCAGGGGGGCCACACTGTAAAGTATATGACTGTCTCACCACTATGCTGCACAACTGAAACTACTACAAAATAACTGAATGTAAACTCTAATTGAAAAATAAAAATTTTTTAAAGCCTTGGATTTTTAGCCCCCCTGAAAAGAAACCAGCTGGTGAAGGTTCCTGTCTTTACCCCATTCATGGCCCAGCCATGATGTCCAATAACCTGCCCCCCCACCCATGGCTGGTGTTATCCTCAGGTCTACATGAATATGACCCCAACTACCAGATAGACGCACTGGATGCCACACTTACTCAGTCCCCCGCATCAGCCAAGAAACAGAAGGCACATGTGACTGGTGCAATTCGAGGAAAGCTTAAAAAAGGGACCACCAACATGTGCGCTGGGTGTCCCGAACTCCCAGCGCCAGTAACAGCAGACGGCAAGCCAGTCACCACTTGTCGGGCTTAAGAGGCCAGGGGCAGAAACAGTCAGAGAATCTTGAAACAGGGAGGACAGACTTCTAGAAGCTGTGACTTTCAGTGGAGGGACACAGCCAACCTGATAACCCCTGAGTGAGGGAGCTAAAAGAATCAATGCCCCCACCTCTCTCTCCCCTCATTCCAACCTACAGAAGCCAGAAGGCAGGAGAGGCCGTTGTTACCCCACTCAGGGCACAGAGCAGGAGGGAGAACGCCTGAGAATGACCTGGGAGACACGCGAAAGCTATCCAGCACAGGCTGTCCCCTCTCTGAGGCTGGGTGTTAAATGCAGTGACACAAGGGCAGTACAGAGATTTCACTGTGAAATCAGACAGGCCTGGGCTTGCATCGTGGCCCCTCAACTCTGGCTGTTTGATACTGGCAAAAGTCCTACTGATGCTGAGTCTCAGCTTACTCATCCATAAAACGGTGACAATAACAACATCTACTTCATAAGCATTTAAAGATTAAATAAGGGGCCCTGGCTAAGGTAGCTCAGTTGATGAGAGCATCCTACAGATAGCCAAGGTTGCAGGTTTGATCCCTGGTCAGGGCACACACAAGAAGTAACCAATGAATGCATACGTGGAACAACAAATGGATGTTTCTCTCCCTCTCCCTACCTTTCTCTCTAAAATCAATTTTAAAATTTTTTAATAAAAATTAAATAAGATGATGTTTGTAAAGCACTAACACAGCAGCTGGTATATAGGGAGTGCTTTCATTAATGGTAACTGTGTTACTATTCCTCAGCCTTCTCCCTGCTTTGCCAGCTTGATGCCCTGCCTCCCCCGGGACACCCAGGGAAAGGAAAGACCTGCCTATTCCTGTTCTGAATGACAAGCAAGTCCAAAGGGTGTGGACTTAAATACTGCGAAGAATGGGGTGACGGAGCAATGAAAGGAAGGCGTCCACTCCAGGAACCAGGGTGCCTCCAGGGTGGCTACCCCCTCCCCCGACCCGAGGGGCCCTGAGAGCATGCCCTGGCAAGCAGCAGGCTACGCTGGGGGAGGGGTGCACCCGAGCTAGAGTGGCTGGCTGGCATGCTGGCTTGCTTGCTCGCTTGCTTTATCCTCACCGAGGCCACGCGCATTGATTTTAGAGAAAGGGGAAAAGAGGAAGAGAAACATCGATATGAGAGACAAACACCCATGGGTTGCCTCTCCTAGGCACCCGACTGGGACCGAACCGCAACCCAGGCACGTGCCCCCACCAAGAATCGAACCCGCAACCCCTCGGTCCGCAGGACGGACACCCAGCCGAGCCACACTGGCCAGGGCAAGAGTGGCCCTCTTAAAAAAGTGATCAAGCTGGGCGCAACGTAAAGCACGGGTTTTGCAACTCACAGAGAGGCTCTGCCACTGTCCAGACGCGCAAACTCAGGCAGTGGACCTGGCCTCCCTGAGCTCAGCATCTTCATCTGTAAAATGGAGATACGAGTGAAGCCTGGCCCACGGGGCCGTGGGAGGACTGAACGAGGTAAAGATGGAAAACGGTAGCACCGCTCCTGGCTCCTAATAGGGCGGCACAAATGCCAGCTATTCGTTAGGATTATTATCATTAACAACGAAGTGCTCGCCAGAAAAACAAAGTGCTTCTCTGAGCGCTACTACACGGTCCCTCCCGACAGACAGCCTTCCGCGGAGGGGGCCTGAGCGTGGCCCCGTCACACCCGGGCTCCGCGCCCCGCCGTTGCCGGAACCGCGGACCACGCGCGGGGACCACCGGGGGCGGGAGGCCAGGACAGCGCGGGGCGAAGAGCCGGCAAGAGGCGAGGCGAGGCGCGCGTGGCGGGCCTTCGCGCAGGTAAAGGACCGTCGCCCGGATGGTCCTCCACTTGGCCCCGTCATTTCGCGAACCGCCACCTGCCGGCCCCCCCAACCACGGCCCCACCACGCACTCACCCTCCTGGCCACAGGCGGGAAGCCCCGGCACCCGCAGAAGTACCAGCCACCAACCGAGGAGCCACATGGCGCGGGGCGGCGGCCGGGACCACCTCCCAGGCCGAAGGGCAACCGGCGCGCGGCAACGCGAGACGCGCTCCCAGCCGGAGGGAGGCGCGGGGTGGGCAGCGCGGGAGCGCGGGCGCGGGCCCGCGTCGCCATCTTGGAAGCTGGCAGCTGCCGGGCGCCATCTTGGTGTCGGGCGGCCTGCTTCTGGCTTGTGGCCTGCTCAGTGGTTTCAGGGCTCCTCAGGAGCCCAGCACCAGACATTTCAGGTCATCTCGAACTTTCCTGACCCCCAAATCTTGGGCGGGGTTCCAGCAAAGGCACAGTGGCCCTCTTTCCTCACGCACTAGGTGGGGCTGCTGGCAGCGCACCCTGTACCTGCTGGGCGCTTTATTCTTGAGCCAGGAATGCGCAGAGGCCGCCTCCTTCCCGGGCCGCGTGGCATATCCTCCAAGCTCCTGCTTTACTGGGGCTACCCTGCCTACGGTTGCCAGGTAGAACACAGGATGCCCCGTTAAGTTTGAATTTCACAGGAATAACGAGTAGGTTTTTAGTGCAAGAGACGTAATGAAATTTAAATGTAACTGTCCCCTAATTTTATTTGCTACGTCTGGCAGTTCTAACCCTAGGTGTCTCATCAGGTCAGGAGGTTTTGATCGGTTTTGTGGCTGTAAGAAACGTCCAACCCTATAGAGAATTTGTATGAGTTTATTCGAGCTAAATTGCCAACAATTGCCAGGAAGGAAAATCCCAACGGATTAAGAAAATGCTCTGGAGAATGGCAGTTTTGCAGTTTATGAGGGAGGGACTCCCCAAAAACTGGACTTATCTTCTGCAGGGTGCGGGCCCCTTGTAGCACAGGCTTCCCCTGCTAGGCGAGTGTCTTAGGAACCCATCTGTATCAGCATACCAGCTGGTGGTGTTGTGAGAGGCTGCCTTCAACTTCAGTGAATTTATTTTGAAGCTTCAGCGCATTTGCCTATTTCGTGATGGGTGATTTCTGAGCATACCTGCCCACACTGTGCTTAGCGTTCAGCAGTTTTTGACCAAAAAGAGGCATGACCTCCTGTGTCCCATCGTCCCTATCCACCTGCTCTTGCCCCTAGCAACTTTTCTTTCGTTTTCCCAGATGAAGAAAGTCCTCAAATGGAAATGTTTTGCTGATGTGGAAGAGGTGAAACAATAAACGGGAGAAGTACTAAAAGGCATCAAAATCGACAAGTTCAAAAACTGTTTTGACCAGTGGGGGAAAAAATCTCAATAGGTATATTGCATCAAATGGAGAGTATTTTGAAGGCCACTGAAATTTAAACATGTAAGAATAAACAATTTTTTATAAATAAATTCCAGGTTTTGGGGGGATCCCCCCTTGTATTTTTACACGTTAAAATAAAAGGAGGAGCAGTACATTGAGTTACATGAAATTCATTGGTGGTAGATTAGGGAGCCAGGAGAAAGCAAAGCCAAGAAATGTGAGATTGGATCAAGAACGAAATGGAGAGACACATACTTCTAGTTAACAATTAACGTTTACCACACAGAGAAGGTGTGTAGAAAACAAGGTAACATGAGGGGGTTCTGTGGTCTCATGCTCTGGTGCACCCTGAGGGGTCTTTTTCACTTAAGGTAAAGACCTTTGTCAAAGAAGGTTCAGGCCTAGGATGTGACTACTGGCCATGATCTGCTTTTAGGTAGTAATTTTTATGTTCAGACCATCCTACGTGATCACTTTCAGTCTCTGAGTTTGTAGGGCCCACCATGCAGGCCTCCCCTGAGCTTGTCAGGTTTGGCACGTGGGTCCTGGAGGAGGCGAAGCTGCCTGAAGCATAAAACTAGGAAAGGGCCGCGAAGGAAGGAAGCCGGGGTGTGGAGGAGAGATGTCAGCTGAGGAACAGAGCCGTGCATTTCAGAGCAAAGTCACAGAGGGAGAATCTAAGAGAACGTTCTCCGAGGGAATAAAAAGGATGACCCTCCTTGTCCACAGTTACGGAAGAGGGCCTCCTAAAAAAGAGGAAAGCAAGTTTTGAGCAACCACTAGTGGTGAATCAACTTGGAGAGTGCAGCTTTCAAACTTGTTTTAAGAGGTTGGAAAAACAAATAGATTTTTACAGGTCTTTACAGCAAAGTGTTAGTAAATATAGCAACATTAAGAAGAACCTGGGCATTTTGGCCATGTGGTGAATTCTGGCTCCAACATTTATAACAGTGTATGGTTGTTCAGGTACGTAACTTTTCTCAAAGTTCAGTTTCTTCATCTGTAAAATGGGGATGAAGTTATAGAGTTACTTGGATTATATGAGGTGAAATGTGATGAGTACAGTTACTGAGGCACGGTAGGCACTCCAGAGTGGTAGCTGTTCCTAGTTGGATGATACGATTCTAGCAGAGTAACCATAGTCCCTTTGTGCCCATCCCAGATTGTTAGACCAGAAAGTTGCATCATCAGTCTGCCCCCAGAGATGATTCTTATATTCTAAGTCGGTTGCCATGGCCCTGGCCACTGTGGCTCTGTTGGTTGGAGTGTCATTCCATAAACCAAAAGGTGGCAGGTTTGAATCCCAGTTAGAGCACATGCCTGGATTGTGGGTTTGGTCCCTGATCAGGGTGTATACGAGAAGCAGCCGATTACTGTTTCTCTCTCACATCGATGTTGCTTTCCCTCTCTCTCTAAAATCAGCGAGCATGTCCTTGGGTGAGGATTAAACATAGGTAGGTAGATAGATAGATAGGCTACATGGTTTTGCTATAAGAAATTCTCAAGGGGGTCCGGGAGTATCTAAGACAATGGACGACATGGGTGAAAGAGCCCACAGTTCTAGAGTTGGTCACTACAGCCATCATTTGGCTCACCACCCCCTCACCCCCAATAGTGTAAAAACAAACTTCTCCTTCTTTAACTTAGTCTCTCCCTGTACCCTCCTCTATACCCAATTTGAAGAGCCAATAGGACAGAGAATTAAGGGGATTTAGGTTTAATGAACAGGAGGCTGATTTGACTCATCTGGACACTCCAGCATGGATGCCCTGTAGTTACTACTTCTTCCTTTTTACGGTGTCCTTTCCCTCCCTGTGTTTGTTGGCTCTTGGAGAGATACACTTACAGATGTTGGAATTGTTGTTCAGTGACTCCGCAATAAATGCAGTCAACGGGGAGAATGCACATTTGACTGTCTCACCACCAGGTGGCACATGCACTTATTTTTAGTGAGAAAATTGCCTTCAAGCTTGTCTTGAAACTGATTTTATTTTCATGGGCTTTTGTTTGGGTGTGGGGGGGGGGGGGGCAGTAAGTAACAATTGACATCATCCTCTTCCTTTGGTTGAATGAGTCCTATGCACGAACACCTTAGGACCTGGGATTATTCATACAATAATATTCATACAACTGCTTGATAACAGTTGGAGTTGTTACGACAGCCACACACCTGCACTCCTGGTGTTGTTTGTCCCTCTTGATAGGTTTGCCTAGATTATTTTAATGGGATGAGTCACAAGGACCTCTCTTTTTTTTTTCTCTCTTCCTTCCTCTCCCATCAACAGACAAGTATTTACTTTCATTTTGATCACTGTGGCAAAGCGTATTTTCCAAAGATTACTGTGATAACATGCTCCCTCCCACGTGCTGTTCTACGAGTAATTTTGCCGCTGCCCCATCAACAGGTGGAATCTAATTCTCCTCCCCTTGAATCTGGAATGGCCCGTGATTCCCACAGAACCAACAGAATGTAGCAGTTTGTGAAGTGGCCCTGTATGATTTCCCACGCTACACGACACAACTTTATCCTTTTTGCTCGAAAATTTGTACAGGAGCTCTGCATCACAAAGTAGTGGGACTGTGCAGAGGCTGCCATGCTCTGAGGAAGTTCAAACCAGCTTGCTTAGAGGATCCCTGACACGACATGAAGAGAGAGGCCGACCATCGCCAGCTGGTCCCAGCCTCACTCTGTTCCAGCTTCAGCAGCCACCGCAGGACCGTCGCCTGCAGAACCGGAGCCTGACATGCGCAGCTGCGGCTTCTCAAATTCCAGGCCCGCAGAAACAGATTAAAAATGTGTTGTTTTGGGTCATTACATTTTGGGTGATTTCTAATAGAATAGGTAATTTTATTTTGTATTAAATACCTTTAATCTGAAGAGAGTAGTTCAGTGAATTTAATAAATCAGTACTTTGGGAATATATTCATTCATATAGTTTTATTCCAAGCTCCTTTCCCATTCTTATCATCTTAATGTTATATTTTCATGGACTTAGGTTGACCCAATGCCCTCATTACTGTTTCATCAATAATAGGTATTCTTTGTAGTAAGAACAAAAGGAAATTAACCTGAGCTCCTTCAGTAATTCAGTATCCTCCGAAGGTATTTACTTGAAGAGAGTTGTGTCCTGAAACACAGGGTGGATCACAGCGACGTATAGTAGTTGAGGAAACTACTATCTGCCTGAAACCAATGCAAAATAATATTGAATGTAAACTGTAATTTTTAAAAAAACTTTTCAAATAACTACAATTTTAAAAAAGGAAAGCTGCTACTTGGCATAATCGCAAGTATAAACCTCAACTGTAATACGAGAACTCCACATTTCTAATCTGGGTACTAAGCCCTTGGCATTTATGTTTTCACTCAGATGGTTTTCTCCCAAAGACATCATTCCTGTTTGACTTGTTAGAAAACAGAAGCACAGAGAAAATGGCTCAGTGTCACAGGAGGAGTTTCTGACAGCTAAGGTTAGAATACCAGTTGGAATCCAAGACCTCTTCAATTATGGTATGCAATCAGTAACTCATTTCAAATGAGATCACACTGTTCATCAATAGTTTTATAATAGCTTGTGTAAATACATATTAGACTTAAATAAATTAGTTGCATTCAAAAGCTAATGTGAAGGATCCTGTCAGGAGGAGTTTGAGATACAGGAGAGAGGACAATGTCTGAGAAGTGGGGAAAGGGATCCAGAGAGGGAAGAACTTGAGACAAAGAAATACTTCCTCCATTGGAATAGGAGAAGAGGATGGATGTAGATCAGCGATTTTCTCTGTGAAGAAGAAAGGAGAGTGAGCCTGTGGTAGTACTCAAGTGTCTAAGGAGTATGGAGAGTGGAAATCTGAAATAACCTGAATAAAGGATGGCATGGGAACTAAGAATACAAAAGAACTTCCTGGTAGTGTTGGGGATGCAGCTGCGGCTGCAAAGCAATTTATGATGGTAAATGGCACAGTTAAGCATTTTTCTCCAATACCGTTTACCAGCCCAGGAGTTAATAGTAGCCAGAATTAGCCCAGAGTTAGTGTTTTGCCAGGCTTGTGTGATGGAAAGACCAGGGATCAAATTAGTTGAAAATTATGATACTTGCTCATGTTTGTCAGTACAGTTGAATCTTAAAAGATTATTTTTGAAGGGAAATGTCAAGAGTTGGCCATTTCTGAGGTTCATGAATACTGGGTACAACCTAACAGTCGTTACAATCAGTGTATTAGTTATCTATTGTTGCAGAACAAATTACCCCAAAACTTTGTCTGGAAACAATAACAATCATTTATTGTCTCACATCATTTATGTGGGCGAGGAATTCAGCAGTGGTTTAGCTGGAAGGTTCTGTTTGCAGTCGAGATGTTGACTAGGGCTACAGTCAGTTGAAGGCTTAACTGGGGCTAAAAGACCTGCTTCCAAGATGGCAAGTTGACACTGACTATTGGCAGAAGCGTTCAGTTCTTAAGCATGTCATAGGACCATTTGTGCATTTGTAACACAACAGATGGCTTTCCCCAGACCAAGTGAGCCAAGAAAGCCTACAATACCTTGTAAGGCCTGGTCTCAGAAATCACACATCACTTTCTGCAATATCCTACTGGTTACACAATGTAGGAGAGGGCTACCCAAGGACATAAAATACCAGGAAGTAAGGATCATGACAAGACATATGGGAGGCTGGCTTACCACAACTGAGTAAAAACATTTGGGTACTTATAGTATTAACACTTGATGATGTTATAAATAACATGAAAATAACATTAAAGATACCCTATCCAAGCCATTGCCTAATGGTCAATCACCTACTTATCTAATAAGTTCTTCCTTCCCTTTTCAATTCATTGAATCTGATTTTTTTTTTTTGAGAAACTCTTGAGCTTACAACAGGATTTCAGAAGTTGTTAGGAAGTGCAAAATCCTAAAGTAATGTAGAAATTCCTAAATTATGATTCAGTTTACTATGTTTGACAATGTACCCAATGTAGAATTTGAAGACACTGAGTCACTAATCCTACCTTCAAAATATTAAAACTGACATCAAAATGATGACTATAAAAAGGGCAAAAAGTCATATATCTTTTGTTCTAAAAATAGTGCATGCGGTTCTCAAGAAGGAAGATAAAATCATTCAAGTGCTGGAAGTACCCTTACAGCCAAGCTCTCCCAGTAAGAATACCACATCAACTGACAGTCCTCCTCTTATCCTGCTCCATCCCCACTCCAGGTAACCTTCAGACAACTTGAAGGTTAATGGAATATCTCAGCATATTGCCTGGTGTTCTGTTAATACCAATTCCAAAATGCCCAAATCAATGGGAAAACTTTACAAATGTAAAAACTGAGCATCTGCTTTCATTTTATTAAGATATTTTGTTAAAAGACCTTTCTAAAATTTTTTTTTAATTTTTAGAGAGAGGGGAAAGGGGAGAGAGAAAGAGAGAGGGAGAGCAACATCCATGTGGGAGAGAAACATCCATTGGTTACCTCTCATAAGCCCCCACTGGGGGCTCAGCCCACAACCCACACATGTGCCCTGACTGGACATTAAGCCAGTGACCTTCCAGTTTGCAGGTCTGTGCTCAACCCGCTGAGCCACACCAGGCGAGGCTAAAAGACCTCTTTGAATGTATAACAAAAACTAAAATTATCATACTAACATATACCAAGTGCTGGGTTAAGAATTTTGATGAATTCCATAAAGTACACATTTTAAAAATAAAGAAAATAGCCCTGGTCTGTGTGGTTCGGTTGGAGAGTCATCTCCTAGACCAAAAGGTTGTGCATTTAATTCCTGGTCAGGGCACATACCCAGGTTGCAGGTTTGATCCCTGTTCAGGGTGCATATGAGATGCACCCTGATGTTTCTCTCTCACATTGATGTGTGTGTGTGTGTGTGTGTGTGCGCGCGCGCGCGTGTGTGTGTGTCTTTCTAAGTAATGAAAAAAATGTCCTCAGGGGAGAATAAATAAAGAAAATAGTACTTTGCTTAAAAGTCCCACATTAAATGACATATCTTGAATTTGAACCCCAACCCAAACTCTGTCAGTATGACGAATTACCCATATGTATTAGTCTCATTTAATTCTTACTACAAACCCATTTTTGAAACTTAGAAAAATTAAGCAACAACTTGAGAAAGGTTAGTGAGTGTGCAGGGACTCAAATCTAGATCCACATCTAAATCCAATGTATTTTGCTACAAACATAGCAAAGTAACATATTATGAGTTTCAAATTAAGATGAACCCAACAGGCCACTGAAATGGGCAATGAGTGCTCTGGAACAACACTTAACTAGTATTCAACTTATCTATTCAAAATTAGGATTCAAACATTTGACAAAGGCGAGATCAACAATATCTAGCTTCATGTAAGCAACGGCAACAAAAATATCACTTTACCAGCTGCAATGAAAAGAGTAAGTCCTTTCCAAGTGCTTCTTGTTTTCATTGGAAAGCTGCTGTGGGGTGCCGTGGCAGGGGTGAAGAGAAAGAAAAAAGCTTGGAGGATGCTCTATCTGAGCAGGACCCTGGATGTGAGTAAGACGTGTGTGTGCAGGGAAGAACTGTAATTTGAAAACAAAAGGAACATGCTTAGTGATAGCTCACACTTCTAGCGTCTGCTCAGAGGGATGCCCTGGATCCAGCTCACTAGGAACATCTCAGACTGGAATATAGCACTTCCAACTAGTGCCTTTTTTCTTTGCTTTCCATCCTTATCCCACCTCTTTCTTTAAATATCCTTTGTTTACAAACAAAAATTTTAATGTGTCATTGTAAGGATTCTTTCAAATAGTTTCTGCATTTTGTAAGACAGCAATTTTTAAAAATGGAGGACATTTCTTCTAAACCCTATACACCCTAAAAATCAAGACAGCTTCCCTAAATCGCCTTGCTAAGTCAGAAGACCTTTTTGTGAGTCTGGGACATTTTGTCATACCGGGGTTATGTCAGAATGATTAAGAAGCCAAACTGGCTCCTACTAGCCAAAGATGGAACAATTTGAGCATAGAAATGAATAATTTCAATAGCGCAGAGATACACATTAGAATCTATGAGTTTATACTGATAAAAAAAACATTTTTGAACTAATTAATCCTTTGGAAGATGCTGGAGAACCAACTCTATTCAGAATTAGGAATTTATGTTCCTGACAAGGATTATTTCAGGGTAATCAAATATTTGATATGGGGAAGGTTTTTAGTATAGAAATATTTGACCTAATTGATAATGAAACAATAGAATTAAAAATTACAATTTTGCAACCCCTAATGTAATAAAGAATGTAGGTCAAGATCATCAAAGGCTACAGTGATGGTTGATTTTATGTGTAAATTTGACTGGGCTAAAGGGATGCCCAGGTAGCTGGTAAAAGATTATTTCTGGGTGTGTCTGTGAGGGAGTCTCAAAATCCAACACCCATTAATGATTAAAATTTTTTTTTCAAAAGACTAAGATCAAAAGGAAACCTCCTCAATCTGTTAAAGGGCATCTACTATCAACATATATCTAACATCACACCTAATAATGAAAGTTTGAATGTTTCCCCTTAACATCAGGAAAAGGCAATGACGTCCATTTTGACTATTTCTATTTAACATTCTATTGATGGGTCTAGCCAGTGCAACAAGTACTAAAGAGACGCTAAAGATGTGTAGTTTGGAAAGAAAGGACACCTGTTTGTTTTTAGACAGATGACATGATCTTGTTCCTACAAAATTCCATGGCAACTACCAAAAAAACTACCAGAAAAAGTGATTTTAGCAAAGTTGCTAGATACAAGATTAAGACAAAAATGGATTATATTTCTATATACTCTCGACAAAGTGAAATAAAGAAAGCAATTCCATGTACAATGTCATCAAAAATAATACTTAGGAATAATTTTGACAAAAGAAGTGCAAGTTTTATACACTGAAAACTATAAAATATTGCCGACTGAAATAAAGGAATACCTAAATAGATGGACAGATATATCATGGTCATAGATTAGAATATTATGATGGCACATCTCTCCAAATTGATATAATACAAACTCTAACAAAATCATAGAGATTTGGTAGAAATTGACATGCAGAAATTTATTTGGAAACACAGAGGCTGAAACATCCAAAACAATTTTGAGGGGAAAAAAATGCAGACTTACACTACCTAATTTTAAAACATATAAAACTATAGAAATCAAGACAGTGTAGTACTAAGTATAGATCAATGAGGTAGGCAAGAAAGTCCAGATATAAACCCACACATTATATGGTCAACTGATTTTCAATAAACACGCCCAGGTAATTCAGTGGAGTATAAGTTGGTCAGCCATACAAAATATAATGAACTGTATACTTACATTGGTAATTCAGTGGAGTATAAGTTGGTCAGCCATACAAAATATAATGAACTGTATACTTACATTGGTTGAGATTTTTTGATATATAAATTATGCTTCAATAAAGGTACTAAACAACTAAAGAAATTCTTTTTACAATTGAGACAATTAGAAGTTTTAACACTGTATACTTGATTACATTTAGTAATTATTATTTTAAAAGTATAATGGTATCATGCTTGTGTGTTTTAGAAAGTCTTTAGTTTTAGATATATGTGTTAAAGTATTTTAGGATGATATGATTTGGAAAATTTTGCTTCAAAATAATTGAAAGGGACGAAGTAGATGGAAATATATACCAAAAAAAAGAGACATCTTGAATTCTTAATTACTAAAGCTTGGTGATGGTCACATGGAGGGTCATTACACTCTATATTTATTAAATTTTATATTTTTGAAATTTCCAAAATAAACACAATTTTCAGAAATTTTACAAAGTTGTTTTTTGGGGGGAAGGGGTGTTTTTGTGACAGTGTTATAGTTACTCAAAAAAAATCATGATCGGTTTCAGTTATCAGCCATTCTGCACATGGCATACTGAGGTTGTATATAACGATGTAGTTGTTTCTTTGTTCATGTAACAGAGGAAGTATAACAGCCACATAAGTAGCTCCCAAGATGATTTAAAAGCCAGCATTATCACAATAACCAGTTTTTCTTGTGAAATTCATCTAAAAACTAGCCTAAAGCTTAGCACTAGGCAGATGGACTGTAGCTTCACTGGTTCTGTGCTAAAATTAATTAGCTAATTTGAGAGATAAAGTATGCTAAAATGTCAATTCAGAAAGAATAAAAGTTGGTATCACATCGTTTAAGTTGTGTATATTAAGGCATTTATTTTCCACTATGGGTTCCTTAAGGGTAGACTGTGTAGACTGTGTGTTAATCAGTATGTGAGCTGCCACACTGTAGAGTAGGTGCTCAATACTTACTAAAGTTTGTTGACTTTATTAGGCTAGCTTAAAGCTTGGGAAAATTACTAATTAAAGTGGTTTTTTACTTAAAGCACAATCCAAGAAAAAACATAAGATCCATGGTCATAAAAAGAGGTATAATATTTACCATTCCCCTACTTAAAGAAATAAAGTAGTAAACAAGTTGGTTTTAAAGTAATGACTTTATTAATAAATATACATCCATATGATGATGTAGATACAAATCATGAACACTACTCCATTCCCATACACATAATTGCACACGAGTAGCTCAAGTTCATGGACATAAAAACATACACAGTATCTATTCAGACTTTTTACAGCAGAGGACAGCGTGCTTATATCAGTTAATTGGTAATTATTTTCTCCGTAATTATCTGTGGAAAAAGGAAACAGTGAAACTTAAAGAGTCAAAGTGGTCTGATTACTATAAATTACACACTTGATTTACTACAGCATTAAATTTTCCAAAAATTAAATACATTATATGTGAGAGCACAGATTTTTCTACTTGGGGGTGAAGGAGAGAAAATAAAGGAAAGATTTAGATACATCCTAGAGTTTAATAGGATATAATTAAGCTATAATAAAAACAGAAACCTAATAGCATTAAAATATTTTATGTCCAAGGAAAAATGTTTTCAACAACTGCTGTGAATTCTTTTATTTTACTATAAAGGGATCATAAAATTTTACTGCATATAGAGACAATGACTGACAAAATAGCAGTTATTGTCAACATCCCCTGAATTATTCTTTTAAAGCTTCTTAGAATATAAAAGAGGTTTTTTTCTTCAGCTCATACACTGGTTTTTCTTACACTGGATGGATCGCCTTTAACATAATAAATGGATTCAGATTTTTTTCCTTCTTAACTGAAACTTTATTCTTATTTCATGAAAAAATACATGTAAATTTACACAAACATCAGTTTGGAATGAATATTGCTTTTATTACTTTAACAGATGTTTCTTTTAAAAAGTAAATAAAAATATAAAGAATTTTTTAATCTAATTGAAACACTGATTTAAAAAATGTCCCCAAATATTAAAAATTAAGCCGATACTTTTCTTCCAACACAACATGCCAGTATTTTTTTAATATCCAGTGCAAAACTCCAAAGACAGTATCAAAATCATCCCATACTAAAGATTAGTTATGCAAGATTATATTTGTCAGAAGATGAAAATTTCATCTGCATTAGCTCATTGGTTAATATAAGAATAATAAATAAGGCATGTTAAAATATTTTTTAAAAGAAAAAAGTAAAGCAAATTTATTTCAACAGCAGATCATTTTCTGACCAACAGTTTTAATATAGATTAGTGAAACCTATTTTGTGAAGAAGAGAATTACACAATATAAAATTAGCAATTCACCTTTAAATGAACAATCATACAGTGGGAAGAAAAGTCCAGTTCTCCCCAAGTGATTATATTAAAGTATAGGCATTTGTTTAACATGCTATTTCAGTGTTTATCATGACAAGAGACAGTGTTACAAAAGATGCACAATGTAGTCTTTAGATTATAGAGAAGTAAAAATATTTTATATTTTAAGACTTCGTGTTATTACTTAGATGTCTTTTTTGAAATTTAATCTTTATTGTATTTTTTGCCCATTACCACCATTTAGTCCCCTTATAACCCCTCCCCCCATGGATGTGTCTTTCTCTTCAGCATGGCACCAATAAACTGTTCACAAGGAGGAAAGGAAGTAGGATCAGGAGATGCTCAGCAGCACGCAGATCTAATACTCCACGTAACTGCTGGTATGAACAGAAAATTCGGCTTTCTAAACGATGCTATCCATTCTCTCCTTTTTTTCCTGGGACATAGCTCCTGATATTAATAAACACTGTTATGAACACACTTCCTTTAGTTGATTTCACCATCATTAAACATGTATAAAAAATTCAGTATACAGTAATACACCTGCTTTACCTTCTGACACACAGCACAGCACCACTGAGTAGATGTGCTGGAGGATTAGGAAAAGGGGAGGGAAATGAATGTAGGTAAGGGCAGGGAGAAAGGGAAGGTTATGTATAACAAAATCAGGAATCAAAATAAACTGAAAGGGCAACGTCAAATGGGCATACTAAAAAACACAACGTGCAACCTACTTTACAGTAGAACATTTAATTAAACAACTGTTTTCAGGAACTCAAAAGAGGATTTCTAAGCAGTCAGCTGCTGAACATCATCTTAAAAAATAGCTAAATGACAGATACATCATAAAAGTGGATAGGTAAACATGAAAAAAGATGTAAGCATTTGTGTGTGTCAGAAGTTATACTGCTTTAAGTAAATTATTAAAATTTTCTATTTTACGCTTCTGCAAGAAACTCTAGTAGCAATTTAGCTGCCAGAATGTTGCAACTGATTATGTAGTCATCTAACATTGTTCGCTATGGTTTGTGCAAAGTTAAAATTGTTGAGGTCACTGTCTTAGATGCCAGTGCACACACAGTTCCCACATACAATGCAACACCTCTTACTGTAAAGAGCAGCATAAAGTCCAGCTCATTGTGTCAGGCATCACTGGAACACCTGAAGGTTTGCTGCTTTTTTCCTGATAAAAAAGGTATGAAACATGACATCCATTTGCAATCAGAGTTTGCATTAACTGCGAGCAAGCCCAAACAACACAATATGCACCTTTTTAAACTTTTAATTATTTTAAAAGTTTTTGGGTCCTGCAAATCTACATTATAATCTTGAGGCATTTTAAATCGCAAATATATACATTGTAACTTTAAAGTTCAGTGGAATTTTTTTCAAATCCAAAGTTCATATCGGTTTATTTAGAACTAACTCAGAATAAATAAAATGTATATTAACAAAGAATATTACTTTCAGAAAGGGGGCAAGAGAAATTTCCTTCTGTCCCTACTATACATATCTACCTGATACCTTTTTTCTATCTACCTTGCTTCTAAAGCAAACACTGTTGGAAAAAAATTGGGGGTGGGCGGTGAAGTGGTCTCACTGGAGCCACAATTAGATTTTTAATTAAACTAACCAACATATTTTTTACATGTTTCATGCATAGGTGGATTCTTATATATTTCCTAGTATCTGTTTTCTGACAGTCAGAAAACTGCTTTTTGTTTATGTCAGTTTTACAGCCTACCATTCAGTTTGTGTCCAAACCTGAAATCGCAGTAAGCGCTAATGCAACAGGACAATTTCTGAGAAAAAAACTAAAAACATTCTGAATAAATGAATACTAATAATAAATGTTTTAAGCATAATGCTTTGAAACTAAGTATATGAAAGACAAAATGTAGTGAAGATAGCTCCATGCAAACCTTAAGAATGTTTATTTTTCTATTATATTACATATGCTACTCTCAGAACGCACTGTATTTCCCCAAAAACGTAATGTGCAGTTTTTATTAAAAAGCTTATTTTTTTTTGTAAATATGAACTGTTTGTAGTGTTTGGTATATATGCTCTTAGGCAATTAAAAAATATACAACCTATCATTGCTGAAAAACAAACACTAAATAATTCCTTTTGGAACAATGGTTAAATCAATTAATGCCATTTAGATCAATAAATAAGAAGCTGCCTAAACCTAGAACATTAAAAATAAAAATTTTAACATCTAAAGTCTATGTAAATGCCAAAGCATACAAATATCTATGTCTTGTCTCATGAAAATACATGTTACAAAATTTCACAGCCATCCTTCAAACAATTCTGAATCATTAGTTTGCTTTGTTCCATTAACTAAAAATACCTTAGATATTATTTTTATGATATTGTAGGCTTACTTCACAAACTAATAGGTATAATGGTTTCAGTTGTTTAGCACATGAAGCATCTATTTGGAATAGCCCAAAAGTAGTAATGAAATATGAGACATAACCATACTCTAAAGGAAAAGCAAAAATGATTTAGTTAGGTGTTACACTTGAACCTATGTACAAATTCAATGCCACTGCTCATGCCCTGAGTGCATCTGTCAGCATATGGCGGTTTTTGAGCAAAAGCAGGGGGTGAAAACAAAACACACCCAAACAAACAGGAAAACAAACATAGAAAGTCCAGGCCATAAAATCATGTATGTCAAAATAAAACCGAGAAGCTTTGGGATTATCCACAACCTTCCTTTAAACCTGGCCCTCTTTTCCTGCCTCATTCACTCACTGGGTGGCTTGACTTCGCTGCTGGTTTCCTCCACCCCATGCACCGCTCTGCCGTGCATCATAGGGTAAGGAAAAGCAGCAGTGCCACAGCCATAGCCAAGATCGGCGAGGCGGGATAGAGCTTTAATGCTACCCGGAGGTCTCCCTGGGCTGACTTTGTATCCCGCAGCTTTGGTGGTACCCAAAGGTCTGCCTGGACTTGTCTTAAATCCAGCAGCTTTGGTGGTTCCCAGGGGTCTGCCTGTGCTGGTCCGGTATCCTGCTGATTTGGTGGTTCCAGAAGGCCGGCCACGTTTACCAGATCGATTGAGATTTTTCTTTTTCTTTAGTTCATCTTTTATCTCTATGCTTCTGCCACTTGTAGTCTGCAAGTGTGTTTCATTTAATGGGTCTTGCCTCTGACAAGCCATTGGTTTGTGGCTGACTGTGTGGCTGTATTTGCTTTGCTGGGAGGAATATATATCAAACTGATCAGCAGCTCTCATGGCATCTTCACTGAGGCAAGAGGGTTTGCCAGGCCCACAGAAAGCTGGATTACTGCTGGCAACAGGATGCATCATTTTCTACCAAAAATAAAATACAAATATGCATAAATATACATATACAAATATATATCTGTATGACAGCATTCAGTGGGAAAATAGTTTGTCTTCCAACAACTGTGCAGGCTACCTAAAATTAGGCTTAACAGGCAGGACTCCAGACCACTTATAAACAAACACACATCAGCAGATTCAAAGATACTTGTTTTTCTCAATTTAATCACGGGTAGAGACAAATGCCATACAAACTCAACAAATAATACTGATTTAGTAGCTATAATATTCTCTGCTTAGGAAATTAAAAGGTGTATAGGCAGAAAATAAATCTGTTATATTCTGTAGGAATACATTCTATATTCCTATATAGTCTATATTCTCTTTTCTTTTAGATCACTAAAGGATAACAGTAAAGTCAAGAACTTTTTTTTTAGATTTTATTTATTTATTTTTAGAGAGGAAAGGGGAGAGGGAAAACAGGGAGAGAAAGAGAAACATCCATGTGTGGTTGCCTTTCACACGCGCCCCCCCGACTGGGGACCTAGCCCATAACCCAGGCATGTGCCCTAGACTGGGAATTGAACCAGAGACCCTTTGGTTTTCAGGCTGGCACTCAATCCACTGAGCCACACCAGCCAGGGCTAAAGACAAGAACTCTTATTAACATGATTCTTTTTTTCAGTTTGCCTAACATTCTTAGAATGTCTCCCTTTGGCCTTTTATTGTATTTCTCACATGTATACTTCTGATCTGGCCACAGTTTCTACAAGGTGGACACTTACTTATCATTACTGTAATTTATTATTTACACAGAATCCTGAGTGTATGTTATACTTTACAAAAGATGGAATTTACCAAACAAGGAATACAATCTCTTGGCCTAATGTCTTGACTCCCTTCAAACTACTCTATTCAAACAGAAGGCAGTACCAATATAAAGAGTAAACAAAGATTTCCATTAGCTAAAATGAATGAACATTTACACAAACAACTGAGACTTATATTACAAAAATATGGGTAACGACCATAATAAAATACTTTCTGTTTTGAAGGTATGGTTATGAAGACAAAAAGTTGAACGTACAACACTGCTTTAGCCCTTGATCATAAATATGATGTGGGTCTTTTCCCCTTACAAGAGCCCTGTGACAAACCAAAGTCCCTGTTTTGTCTGTGATGGCAACCCTGTGATTTTTTTCTCTTTATAAAGGTTGTACTACCACCATCATTATAACAAGCCAGGCCTGAACAGCCATAACATTAAAACATGCAGAAAACAAACAAACAAACAAACAAACCAAAAAACCCATACAAAAAGAGTTTACAAAAAAGGGAAATACATGTGTTCTGATTCAGATTTAGAGAAAGAGTCTCAAATGTATATGAAGGCCTAGCCCCAAGTTGTTAGATATTTCCTCATACTCTTACTACATGCAAAATTGCACCAAAACCTCACAAAAGTAGTTACTCCCAGAGGCAAAGAACATAATTAATGTGTCAAAACCACTGTAAATTTATTTCAGTTTATAAAGGCAAAAGGAAATGGGAATCAAGTCACAGAACTGAATTCTGTTAAACTACTAAATATTTGCTGAGAATCAATATACACAGAGCTGTTGGCCAGCTGGCTTAGTCTTAACTATCAAGTAAAAACATCGACAATGAGAAGCTACCTGTTAATGGTAGAAGCCTTATTGACTTCAGAACATAAAGTAAGACTGAGCTAAACACAAATATTAAAAGGAGTAATTCTTCACTCATTCCCTAGGCATACAATGAGAACTAGGTTATCAATTATCACTAGCTCAAATTCTAATTTCAAATAAGAAATAAGGAGAGATCATCCAGATATGTTCAAAGTGATATTAGCTGAAAGTTAACAGTTTTTGAGCATTTTCTATGTGTCAAGTAATAAGCTTGACACTTTGCACATTACCTGATTTAATTATCACCACAACTCTATGAGGAGCATATTATTATTAACTCTGTTTTACAGAAACTGAGGCTGACTTTAGTAACTTCCCAGGGTCACACATTAGGAAATGGTAAAGCCAAATACGAATTCAGATAACCTGCCTTCAGAACAAACAATACCAGTACAGTATAAAACTATACCAGGGTTTCTCAACAGTTGCACTGTTACTTGGGTCAGGTAATTCTTTGTTGTGGAGGGCTGTCCTGTGGATTGTAAGATGCTTAGCAGCATCCCTGGTTTCTACGCATAGATGTTAGTAGCTATACCCTCCTTTTTCTCCTCCCAATTTCTGACAACCAAGAATTTCTCCAGACACTGCCAAATACTCCCTGAGGGACAAAATCCACCTGCTACAATGAGAGTCACTCAGTTATACTAAAATAAAAATACAGGACTCAATTTAAAATATTCCTGTTTAAGTTTTTATTTATCTCTTTAGCCCTTACCTATTCAAACATTCACAAAACCTTTCTGTTGACAACATCTATGAAGTGAAATAGATTTGTTTTCCAAACTGAAGAAAAACCAATACTGGGATTTGTGCACGGACCAACCACATTCCTCTCTGCTTCAAGTTATAAACTAATTGAGGAATATGCACAGGCATTAGATAGGAATCAAAACACTAGTTTATTTCCAATAAAGATGGAAAAGGGACCCATTACAAATATAAAGAGAAACATACTCAGACTTTTGAGCGGAATATTATAAGAGAAAAAGTGACCCCTTTTTCAATTTTATTATTCAGAAATCACCCTTCTGGAAAGCACTAGTAAAGAGGCAGAAAGGTCCAAATTCTCTTCCACAGGAAGCACTGCCAATAAAGGGAGAAAATTTTTTTCCTTACAATCTGTTTCACTGCTTTATAGTTCATGCCTTTTAAGTTCCCATCCCTAATTTACCAACTCCTTCCCTTTCGACCTTACTTCCCTTAACTTCATTTTCACTTAACATATCTGAACATTTACCATCTATTAGCACTCAGGATATATATAATCTCAACTTACATTTATGTTAGAATTTTATTTTATTTGAAAATTTTTATAAGACTCTATTTCAGCCAAACTGATGACATATACCGGAAAGCAAGATCTGAAATGCTCCCACATTAATATTAGGCTTTTAGAGGCAAGATGCTGTTAGACATCATTTACTCAGATACCAGCCAATATTAGAAACACACACACACACACACACACACACACACACACACCCATAAAAAAGTAGTCCTGCCCTGACTGGTGTGGCTCAGTTGGTTGGGCGTCTTCCTGCAAAGTGAAAGGTCTCGAGTTGGATTCTGGGTCTGGGAACATGCCTGAGTTGCAAGCTCCTACCCCTTCCTCCCGGGGGGCTTGGGAGAGGCAACAGATGGCTATTTCTCTCCCTCTCTTCCCCCCTCTCTAAAAATAAATAAATAAAATCTTAAAAGAAAACCTTTCCCAATTAAAAAAATAAAGTAGTCCTTCAATTAAAAAAAAAAAGTACCCTTTCCCCAATTCCTTTAAATGCATAAATTTTCCAGAAATTTATGCATTTGGTTTGTATTATGTTAATTTACTTCTAACAAAGCTCACATTTAGTGAGCATCAATCCCATGCAAAACACTATTCTAAGTACTAATACACAAAACAAGAGTAAAGCTGTTTATTCCAACACAAAGACAATGACAGACTTAAAGAACATTTCTAAAGGGCAGTCTTCTGTATGTTCTATATTTTCCTTCCCTGTTACTGCCAAGAAATCAGTACAGTATGCTGCTTATTCCATAGCTAAGTAACAAGGTGGGCAAGAAATTTATTACAAGTTACCCACATAAATAGTTATCTAAATAAGGAAACATCTAAAATCAACCCTTTTCTACTTTCAGATTTCAACCTGTTAAGATGGGAATCAGCACCATTAGATCCTCGTGCACACAAACTATTTATATAACTGTAAGTATGCTGTATTTGTATACACAGGCATTGACCCTACACGTAAAAATCCTTCCCTACTCCCACTTCAGGGCTTGCCAGCTCACTGTTCTTTCTTGAAAGACTCTTCCCAGACTACAGTACTGAGTTTACTGAAAGTACGCAGAGCACATTTCATAAGTCGGAATTAATACCACGTTTCTAGAAAGTTTGGACTTAATGAAAGCAAAGACTTACAGAACAGTTAACTGTTGGGGACTGCCGACAGTTAATTATCTATTAAAATAGTTCACTGAATGTAAGGGAGCCAACTAAGAGCTTCTATATATTTTAACTATGACTTAATTAGAATTTTTAAAGCATACACTAAATTTTGCCATCGCTGGAGTTGTTTTACGGTTTAGCCTCTAAAGTCTTTCGGTGAGCTGTTCTTTACGGAGTAACTCCTTTCCCTTCCCTTGCGGGGAGGCGGTCGTTACTGCCAACATAAAGAACCGTATTTTTAGTAACTTTCAAAACATTCACGACGCTTCCTAAGCACAGAGAAAGTCTTCCTTTCGAGAATTCCAAGTCCTGCTCTCTTGCAAAGATCCAACACCACTGAGTTCTCAGGGATTTCTCTCGGGTCACTTGGCTTCGAACAACTGGGAAGGACCACGCACGAATTTCTAACTCCGCACGGAAGCCCGTCTGTGACGCACCCACCTCAATCCCCCAGAAAGTCCATGCAGCAGAGGCCAAACCAACGCCGACAGCTCCGCGTCCTGCCCGCCGCGGAAAGTTCTGACTCGGGGACAGAGCGTATAACGGCCTCCTTTGTCTCCTTTCCGCTCCTTAATTGCGCCCCACGGCGCCGATTCCCTGCTGCCAGAATCCCGAGCTGACAGGGGGCCTTTAGGAACGCCGTACCTGTTGTACCTGAAAGCGGTTATTAATGGATTAGCAACAACAACTTTGCAGACCATACACGCCCACGCTAGAGAAAGGGCTGCGCACCCTCCATAACCAGGTCCCCTCGCCCGCTGTGCGTGCACTCGGAGTTGTGCAAGCTGTAGAAGTCCGCAGGCCACTCCGCCGAGACGGCCCCGTCGAAGGAGGGCGGCTGATTCTGACCTCTGAGAGGAAAGAAAGGATGACCCCTCCCGCCCGCCGCGAAGGAATTTCCCCCCAGTGATGGCTCCAAGCCGAGGGAAGAGCAGGCTACGTCCGGGGCCCCTCCTCTCGCTCCCGGCTAGGCCAGAGCTCCTCCTCAGGCGCGGGTCCGAGACCTCGTCTCACCAGCTGGCAGGCCCCGTTCTCGCCACCTCCTTGACTTCTCCACGAGAACCCGCGGCCCCGACTCTACTCTCAGCCGAGCTGACAACTCCCCGCGCGTCCACCTACCTCAGCCGCCAGCAACCCGGCCCCTCAGCGCGCCCAGGGGCTGCCCATCGGCCGCGAACCTCGGGCTGGCAATGCTCTCTTCCAAGCCCGCCGCTTCTGCGCTGCACCGAGAAGAGCCCAAGGCAGAGTGGCAGGCAGCTGGGGCCGCGGCGGCGAGGTGGAGGATGGCTCCCGACTCCGGCCGCGGCCACAGCTCTGGGTCCTGCCCGGGACGCCAGAGGAAGAGGCCGACACAGCCCCGTACTGCGAGGGGGCGGGGTGGGGCGTGCGCGAGCTCGCGAGGACCGCGCACGCGCACGCTCATCGCGAGATCCGATCTCCCGCCCACGACCAGCGCGCTAGCTCGGTGAAGGTAACGGGGAAGCCAGGGTGCGCTTGCGCATCGTCCCCAGTCGTGGGGACTGGCAGGAGGCGGGGCTGAGACTCGAGCTCCTCAGGGTCGAGTACAGGCTGTGGGCTGCAGCGGGGCTGGAGGCACCCGCCGAAAGGCAAATAACTACCTTACGCGAGTTGTGTTTCACCCCAATTCTGTGATGCTGAAACTACCACTGACCCCATTTCTCAGGTTACAGGATTAATAATGGTGGAGTCAAGATTTGAATCCAGCAGTCTCATCCCAGCTTTTAAGCGCTGTTGGCACAAAGATGTATTAATTTCTTACTGTGCTAGGTGCTGCTCCAAGCATATTAAAAGAACTCAGCCTCTGCCCTTTAGTTGCTTATTGTGGGGAGAGTGAGACCTCCACCTGCAAACAAAATATAAGCGTCCAAATAACAGGCGGTATTTATTTGGACCCTCAGGTCTAGGATTATGTGATAATAAAACGCCTCATTTTGTGGGACACCCTATAATTTAAAGTTTTTACATCTATGGCCTCAGAATTGCCATATTCGTCATTCCACCATCACAGGAAGAATGGGACAAAAAGTAGTTTTGCTTACAAACTTGCCCACCCTTTTATGTAGTTATTGTGACATTTCTGGCATATCAGTCACCTCATATAAATCACTTTGCACAAGGGATTAGTTTCCCCAGCTCTTCCTTCCATGAATTTGAAGATATCAGAAATGCCAGTATCCAGAATTAGGAAGGCTGCTGAGAGGTAGACACTTGATTAGAAGTGCGAAGAGGCTAGAGGCCAGTGCCTGTCCTTTTTGCCCAATCAATGTCTGAGGACATAATTCTTAGCACCAAGCTCTAACGTGAACACAGACCAAGTTACTTGGCCAAGTTCTGCTGTCAGTAGGAAAGAGAGGTGGAGCAACTTTTCTGGGTGAACACACAAGCGAGGAGGGAAATCAAATTCAGTACATAAAACAGGCAGGCCTATTCATTTTCTGGCAGGCAGGGTTTCATAACTTGATTCTAAATATCATTCTAACTACTATAAAATACTAGAAAAACAAAACTGGTCATACCAGTATTATTTATATATGAAAGGAAAATACCAATATATAAAACAGCTAAAATGCACACATGTTTTAAGGCATATTAAGAGTCCTTTCAACAAACTTCTTTAAAATATCTTCTCTAAGCATAGCTTCTTTTTAAAAATGGAATTTGAGAATGCATTGTTTTTTTCCCATACCATATCATGACTATTCCATATCCGTACGTCTAAGCTTTTCTCTGAAATGGCATTTGTGCATAAAACCACTTAATAAACAGGAACTTTTGTATTAACAGGGTCAAATGATTTGTAAGCCTAGTGGATAAGAAGCCAGAGTAATAGAGAAAGTCAGATATTCCTGGGTTTGAATGCCTTTCTGCCATTTGACTCCTGTGGTACCTTGGGCAAATCACTGCTCTTTCCAAGTTGTTATGTATGAAACGAAGACAATGTCCTCGTGAAATTAAATGAGCTAATAGCTGAATATAGATGTGATTTTAAATTCTAGGTCTACCACTTACTAGCTGTATGACTGTACAAGTAATTAGTCAATTCAACAGGTATTTACTGAATGCAAGGAAATACATAATGCCATTTCAGATAAAAAGGAATTAAGATTCAAAACATATATGAGGAGTGCAGGACAGACATGGTCCCTGACCTCAAGAAGCTTACATTTTTGTGAGGCAGACAAAAACTCAAATATTCAGAAAAGTGTTAAATGCAAAATAATCTGATGTTTTCTTGTAATTAATCTCAGGTTGGTCTTAATGAGGTGCTATAATACACACAATACAGGTACAATGTACAACTAGTTCTGAAAATAGAGGTTTTTTCAAGAGCATAGCAATTTATCATCACTTCAACTGTAACAAGAACACACTTTTAAATGTCATATTATTTGACTTACCTTCCATTTCTTCTTCAAGAGTACACCTTTGTCTCTACCAGTGTGGCTCAGGTAGTTGAGCATTGTCCCACAAAGCAAAAGGTCACAGGTTCGGTTCCCAGTCAGGGCACACATGTCTAGGTGGCAGTCCCAGTCCTATCTGAATTGTGTGCAGGAGGCAGCAGACCGATGTTGCTCTCACACATTGATGTGTCTCCCCCTCCCTTCACTCTCCCTTCCCCTCTCTCTAAAAATTAATAAAAATTTTAAACAAAAAAAATATACACCCCTGGAATACAATTTGGACTCAAACTTTTTTTCCTTCTCCAATAGCTTCAGCCTGGCCCAGGGCAGGGCCGAACCATATAGACAAATGACCAGTTAATAAGACTTTTGAGTAATAAATGGTAATTCTATATATGCAAAAGGAAGGCCATAAAAGGAATTTGTCTGGAGCTGAGAGCTGGCTGCCTCTAAAGACCTTTCAAATGAGGCAACAAGTGTTCTTAAATGCTTTCATTTGAGCTGAAAGACAATACACAGAAAAAAAGGAAGCTCACTTTGTAGACTTTAGTTCATCAGTAGCCAATGATTGTCCTTACTAGGTATACAGCTTATAACAATATCAAAAGGTATAGCAATACTGAAAGATATCATAGGAAAACCCACTCCCATTGTAGTGATAATAGTACCAATATTTATTGAATGCTCACCAATTATATGCCAAACAGTGTCTTCCTATGCTTTAAGGCTTTTGTTATTATTTCACTTCATTTTCACGACAACTCTAAGAAATAGGTATTATATCCTCATTTTTATATAAAAAAACTGACACATTTCAAAGCATTTAAGCAACTCGCCTAAGGTTACCCCCCATATATGTAAATTTATTTTTAATCGTGTATAGGAACAGTTACACCAATACTGTAATAAAATATTATTCATGATATATTTTGTAACAGCATATTATAAAACCTACTCAAAAAAATTTAAAGGATGAGATTTTAAAATAAATACAAATAGATACTCTGATATAGTCTTCCGGCTTTCCAATGGCTTACTGTACATATGGTCTTTTGAGACCACTGCTTTGTATCACAGAGGTCAAAATCCAAGAGCAAAAGAAAGTGAAGATTACCAGTTGTTTTCAAACTTGAATGTGTATCACAGAATCATTACCACCCCAGACACACTAATAATAGAAACAGCAGACCAATAAAAAGTTACAGAGGAACTTATGCTCTCTTTGAAGTTGCAGGCACTCACTACGCTGTTCTTTCCACCAAGCTTTCCAAATCTGAAACTTGGGCCTGGGATGGCTCGTGGAATAAGAGGACTCTTTTTTCAAAAATCCACCATACAGTTCTGGGAATCTCAGCTCCCAGAAGGCTCTCTTAAAGGTATGGAGAGGAAATACTGCCTTCAAGGATCTTTGCACTGGTTGGACCAAGGCACCTAAGAGCCTCCTAGGAATTCAGGAATAAAGGCCAAGGACACTTTTAACATCCAATGCTGCTAAAAGTGCCTGGAGTTGACAGGCTGCTAAAAATCCATTTACTACACAGTGCCAAGTTCAAATGACAAGCTTTTTCTGTGGACAAAGAGCACATTTCTCATACTGAATCCTCACATGTTCTTTGCTCTATAAACAGGAAAAACTAAAAAGGGACTAAGATTTAGAACAGGTACTACCAGTGTTTTTCCAAATAATAAAAACGATTAGGATTTTTTTTTAATTCTGAAACTCTTTTACCAAAATACCAACAATGTATGAGTGAGTAACTCTTTAGTTACAGTCCTCCAAAGGGGCTCAAACTTTCTTTTCCGTTTCATAGTTTTCCCCTCCTCAACAGAACAAGGTTAATGCAAAGTTAAAATTTCTTTTTAAAGGCTTGAGCTTCAAAAGCATGAACTCCCATAGGTGGATGCCATATTTGGAAGAGGACAAGGTCAAGAAAAAGAAATGCAAGTAAATTCCTTACCAGTCATGTGATTTGACAGAATGTACTTAACCATATACATATAAACTAAGCCATAAGGCACTAAGAAGGTGAGACCACTGATAATTGTGGCAATTTTGCAAAGAATACATTTGTTTACATTTTTTCTTCGCATTTCTACTTGGATTTCTGCCTGAGGAAAACTGTAAGTTGATACAGAACTTATAATCTTGTATCGAATATCTGCAATTGGTAATATGTCAGGGACTCTACCTAGTGAGGGAAATGTAGCCACCATTAGCTCCAGAGAGCTAGCCTAAGAGAAGGTATGTTTTATTAAGCAGTATGTACAAGGATGTTGCTAAACTCCAAGTCAAAAGCCCCACTGAACTGAGATTTTTATTAAGGTGTTCTGATGGTTACACCTAAATAGAATAAAAAGACAGCCCCTCTACCCCTCCAGACATATTCATTTATTTGCATTCTCTTTATATTTATTCACACAACTTTTTAAAACATGAACTTCCGCTTTCAAGTAAACATATACTTTTAGGGGAAAAGCTTCTCATGCCATAGCTCCAGACAAATCTAAGGGGAAGAGTATTCTCATGCACCGGTTTAGGCTAGCCACTCAGAGCTCTTGCCTGCTCTGAAAACTCAGCAACTATTATCTATAAAGCACCAAAATGGAGCATTTTACTAAACAAAGTGTAGCTTTTTACCCTAGACTTCATTTCAACTACCATCCCCTGTCCCCAGCTCCTATGTAAAACAAATACTATGTTATCTGTCATTAAACGACTTTAGCTGATAGGTTTATAAAACAAAGCAAGTCAGCACAGGGAAAAGAGCTCACACACAGCCGAGTTACAACTTTGGAGGCTTGGATCTCTAGCTTACGATTCTTAAAATGCTAATGTGTCACTTAGAAAAGGACCCCACTGCTGGCTTCCTGGGAATTATATAGTCTCAGATACTCAAGAGCTGGCTCTACTCAAAACAGACAAATGCCTCTTTACATGGAGAAGCTGCCTGCCTCGAAAGAAAGATCGCAGCCACAGGTGCACTGTGACTACCAGGTGAACAGCAATGTATACCATCGTGGCTAATAAGACATGAAATACATCAAATGATAAAGTGTTTACAGGGAGATGGAGAGAACTTAGACATTATCATTTAATTCTGTACTTTCATATCCACGCTATGAGTGTCACTGTGGTAAAACACCAATTGGCACATGAACCAATTATTTCCCCTATAGCTTATCCATCTTATGCCAAATACAAATATCATCAAAGACTAAGAGCTTCTTCAGGAACATATTTTTGAATAAAACTGTATATTTTGAGTAGTAAGTTGCCAGAATTTTAAAATAAACACAGAGCCCTGCCTGGTGTGGCTCAGTTGGTAGGGCATCATCTGCAAAGCAAAAGGTTGCAGGTTCTATTCCCCGGGCAGGGCACATGCCTGGGCTGTGGGTTTGGTCCCTGGTTGGGACACATACCAGCGACCACTGATCAATGTTTCTCTCTCACATCAATGTTTCAAACCCTCTCTTTCTCTGCCCCCCTCTAAAAATAAATAAAAATCTTTAAAATAAACATAGAATACAATACTTTGCTCACATGACTACCAATATAAGCAAATTCAGATAAACAGCAGAAAACATTTCAGCGAAGATAATATTAGGAAAATGCAGACTGAATCAACTTTATTTTATAAGGAATTTAGAAAATAAGACCAAATATTGATATTGCATTAAAAAAACAAATTATATATCATTCAGATTTTTAAAATCAAAGAGTTGATGTGACACTAAAAATGTAATAACAGAGAAATGTGTTTCATTTTAGAACAAAATACTATCAGTGGTTTATTACAACTAGATATACAAACATAAATTAGTAACGCTAAAATGATGTAAAACGCTGAATCTCAAAGTGATCCAGCAGGCTGAAGGAGCACCAATTGTCACCAACGTAGGACTGCCACATATTCTATCAAAGAAAACAAACTATCACTAGGTAATAAAAATAAGCAAATAAATAAATTGTGGGAGGGAAAGGAGCCCAACTGAATTTTACCTGGAATTTTACAGTAAATGGTTTATTTGGTTCTGACATGTTTTGTCTGTTTTCTTTGTCTAAGAAAGATAGTGGATATGGGAGGCATCTAAGAGTATTTCCCAGTTATACTGTAGTTTTTCAGTAATGATGCTACATTGTAGAAATAATGATCAATACTCATCCCTTTAACCACTTAATGTACTATTAAATTGATTTGTTTTAACAGCTATAGTATGCTTTCATTCTTTTTCTCTTCTAAAAACTCTAAATCAAGAATATTCAAAGCATCCATCTCTTAATTTAAGAAATATGCCCATCTAATTCCTGAAAATTTTCTTTTTTCAAGAAGTGACAATAATATAAAGTTCTAATATACCAGGAGTCTTGAAAAGAATATTAGGTAACCCAATTACAACAATTTAAATTAGAATACTTCAGAAAATATATCTGAGGGCTCAAAAATGTAATTTATGATTTCTTGTGAACTACGCTTAACTGAGATGCTTATGTCTAAGTCAAAAACATGGGTATCATGATGTTTGAAAATTTTAAAGAAAATTCATAACCTACACAATAATCCTGAAGAAAAACTAGATTAAAATTAGTAGGGTGTTTATATGTACAAGTGTATAAACAAATACTTTCAGGGGGAAAAAGGAGTTATATTAATATTTACAGACTCAATCACTTTTTTAAAATGAAGAGTAGAAAAGAGTTAATAGCTAGGTACAGAGCTAGAGGTTGTAAGGGGAACCTAAAAGGAGTAAAAACTAAAACTCTTTGCACTGTAAAGAAATGCAAAAGACTTTTATACTACAAATCTTTAATTTTACAAAACCAAAAAGCAATCCAACTATTGCCCATTTACGATGATAAAAATTGAAACAAAAACTCGGAACCCATTTTGTAAAAATTCTATTATAACATTCTTAAATCCAGTTCATATTGTTCCACTCAGTAAGATTTAAGCTCAAGCGGGGGACACAAAATTCGACAGAAGTTTACCTTTCCTGAAGAGATGATCACAATTTCATTGCAAGAGGGTAAAATGAATAGCCCCTTAGCAACTTTTATACTTTATTAAATAACTTCAATAGAAAGTCCAAATATTTCCTTTTTTTTTAAGCTTCCGGAATACTATCCAGATATTTAAAATGTTAATATTTAAGCTTTACATTAAAGGACATCATACTCTGAAAATAGGCCTGCTTTAAATATAGTTTGATAATTCTAGGGGTACTTACTGCAAGATTTCTTTAGCAAATACTTGTTTCTTATATTTAAAAAATCAGCAAGGCAGAATTTTAAAAATCTTAATTTACAATACATTGTAAACTGCAGACAACAATTGCCACGTGTATCATGACCAGCACAGGTAAAAAGTTTTTTCCAGATGTTTTATAAGACTTTGTATCTTCCTTTATTTGTTGGTTGGTATGAATTTTGCTAAAATAGAAAATAAAAGAAACACGGTAAGAAAAAGCAAAAGAAAAAAGGAAACATATATTAAGGAAATTTCCTTTACAAACTACCAGATATTTAAAATAAAAATGTTGCTATTATATGGTGGAATAAAGAACTGTTCAATAAGTAATCATTCCTTGGTTCACCCGACTACTCCTTGACAACTGTTTTGAACTGACTTAAGGGTGGATGGCGTCAGGTTTTTCCTACCACTCCTTGGTGAAGCAGGCTCAAGCGTTTGATTTAAAGACTGTTTTTCCTCTTCCCTCTTCTTTTGTGTACCTTCTATTCTTTAAACTTTTTATGCTCCCCAAAAGAATGTTCTGTTTGGAGAATTTTTAAAAAGCCCTCAAAAACACATTTGCAGAAAGGATAATATTTCCTTCCAAAGGGCCCTCATCTCAATGTACAAATTATACAGAAAGTTTATAAGCTTCAGCTGACACTAAAGACAAAGGGATGTATCTGCCTCCTTCGGAAAGATGGTCTATAAAAGTTGTTTTTCCAGAATCAAATTAAGTCCTTACCTAAGTGTAAAAACACTGACAACACCTGTACTGGTGAAAAAATGTAGAGAAACTAGAATTTTCATACAATGCTAGAGGGGATGTAAATTAGAATAACCACTTTGGAAAATTATTCAGTAATACCAACTTAAAGCTAAACTACACATACCCTGTAATTAGCAATTCTACTTCAAGGTTTATACCCCAGAGAAAAGCACCCTGATATATATCAGAGAGACATGGAATAAAATGTTCATAGAAGCGTTATTCATAAAAACCCAAAACTACAATAACCCAAAGTCCGATGCATAAATAATGGTATATTCACACAATTAAATACTATATAGCCATAAAAAAGAATGAGTCAGTACTGTTTCATGGAAAAAGGACTGATTTCCTAAAAGTAATGTGGAGTGAAAGAAATTAAATACAGAAGAGTACACAGCATTTGACTCCACTTCACATGGAATTCAACAATAGGCAAAACTAATCTATGATGTTAAAAGTGAGAACACTATTGCATTTGGGGGAGATGAATAGTAACGAGGGGCAAGAGAGGGGATTCTGGGATGCTAGTAAGTATTCTACATTTCTGGGTATGGAGAGTGACCGCATCGGTGTGCTTTTATTACTGTGTGAAAATTCATCAAGCTGTATGTTTATGATTTGTGTACTTTTCTATATATATATTATGGTCTAATACAACATTTATTAAAACAACAAAATAAGTCCTTGAGGTTTCCACTCACCAGCCGGATCAGTTCTTCTTTAATGAGCCTGGTGATTTCTGCCTTTGCTTTCTGCACAGCCAGTTCATTGGCACCTGGTAAGCAAGTGGAAAACATTATTTGTTATTACTAGAATTACACTGGATATTTATCCATGTCATGGAGAGCCACCAGGAGGAATACTATAGATGACTTTCAGGAACATTGGGCTGCCTGCCAAGATAGCCTTTCATTACCTGGTGGAACATCATTTACATTATATAATGGCTGCTTATTGTTCTCACTCTTTCTAGAGTTTCAAATGAAACCAATGAGGTCACATTACACGTAGTCTTAAGAGTTCTTGGTATGTTGATTAAGGGGAGTAAAGAAAAGATGATGAGCAATTTGTCCAAAAGAGAATAAGGAAAAGTTAAAGGGAAATATAACTTTCTCAGTTCATTTAATTAACAAATATTTATTAGACATTTTTACAATATTACGTTCTTTAAAGTCAACAAATGTTTCAGAAAGTGTCATCTGAGCAAAGTCTTAAAGATGAATGGAGAACTAACCAAGTTAAAGGAGAAGAGATGGCATGGAGATTATTTTGCAAAGGGAATCACATGTGCAATGGCATAGGTTAAGAACAGGTAAAAGAAGTATATCGTGGTCGGAAAAGAGTAAGAAAGAACGTAGCAAGGTCGCCAAGTGGCTGAGGCAGGCTGGAGACATTCATTCACACAGTTATTAATTAAAGAAACATTAAGTACCCATCATGTATGACATATTGTGAGAGAGTCATTATACAAAGAACTCTGTGCTCGTTACAGTCTTGCAGACTACTAGCAAAACAACCTTGTAAAGATATTACAACCGGATGAGTAGCTAGGAAGTAGTATGCCAGAATAACTTTTAAATATCACATCTTCCAAGCAGTTTTTCCCCCGACTTCTACACAGTTAGTGTTTCCTCCCCAGTGGTCTCACAGGATTGTGTTCATACCACCATGAAAGCACTTTTTTTTTTAGGTTGAACGGACAAAATGTTTTTTCTGACTAGATGTGAACAGTAAAGAAGGGGTACAAAGTAACATGCTGAGAGCTGGGCAGGGAATAAAATAAGCGCTGGCTGGTGTGGCTCACTGGATTGAGCACCCGCCTGAGAACCAAAGGGTCGCCAGTTCAATTCCCAGTCGGGGCACATAAGAGGCAACCACAAACTGATGCTTCTCTCCCTCTCTTTCTCCCTACCTTCCCCTCTCCCTAAAAATAAATAAATAAACAAAATCTTAAAAAAAAAAGTAAGTAAAATAAGTAATATGGAAGATACTGAATCCAAGAGAAAGAACAGATGTTATCAGCAGTGATGGTCAGTAAAATTCAATTCTGAGATCACTGTGATTGAGGTGCTCTTGGGACATCAGCTGGAAACGTCAGTGACACCAATGGAAATGCGACCAGCAGCTCAGGAGAGAGGGAGATAAGAGAACCATCAAGAGGATGTGTGAAAGGATCTGGGGCCAGGGACAAGAACACACAGGAGGTATGTCTAGGTAGGTAGCACAGTGTACACTAAGAGGAAAAGAACTGGACCAAAAAAGTAGACTAGAAATTAAGGACTAGGAGTGACATGTCAAAGTATAAAAGGAGCCCTGACTGGTATGGCTCTGCTAGTAGGGCATCCCACAAAGCAAAGGGCCACCATGTGTTTCCCAGTCAGGGCACATGCCAGGGCTGTGGGTTCAGTCCCAGGTCGGGATGTGTACGAGAGGCAACCTATCGATTTTTCTTTCTCATATCGATGTTTCTCTCCCTTTTTCTCCCTCCCTTCCCCCCTCTAAAAATAAATAAATAAAATATTTTTTTTAAAAAGAGTAAAAGGAAATCTGGTTTCCAATGTAGTGAACTACATTTTAATTATTCTCTATAAGAAAACAAAATGAGGAAAAGAATTCACAAGAAATGGGAAAATTTTCCAATTTATTACATATGAATAACCTTTTTGACCCGGGAGAGGGGAAAGGAGGGGTTGGAGGGAGAGAAGGGGGAGGAAAAGAAGGGAGAAGAAGAAGACGGAGAAGAAACAATTTAACAAGAAGGAAAGGGCCATGAGTATGGCTGTGAAGTCAAAGCAACATATCTGAGGCCTATAGCTTCACCAGCGATCAACCACATTTTAAAACTGTGGGTACTGGAAGGGAGGAGAGGGGGATGGGAGTACAGACAAGGGTAGAATCCAGAGCCAAGCCAGACTAAAAATTACAACCAAAGAGAAATGCAGCAGGAAAATATGCTACTTGGCATGAGTTGGTGTGAAGCTTGCTGATATTCCGTACTATTTTAAAAAGAAGGAAAATGACCTAGACTCAAATGGAAGAATGACTTTTCTATTTTAGTTAAAGCCTGACCATTTGGGCCAGTTTAAATTTTTGACTTACATAGCTTCTTTAGGTAATAGGTTACATATGTTTATAAGCTGCCATGAAAAAGAGGCATTTCCTTTCATTGGTCCTAAAACAACTCTGGCTGCTTTTAAGGGATTCTCCACTAGTAAAAAGAGGGTCACAAAACAGGCTATAAATTATACAGGGTGGCTAGGCATGTAAGTCCTTCCTGTTCTCCTTCCCGCTGCCTGGTGGGAGGCCTGGAGCTGCTGAGCCTACAGAGCCTCCAAGGAGCCAGGCAGTGGGGTCCCTCCAATTACAGAACTAGAAACAGATGACACTAGGCTCCTTCCAACACCTGTTTTCATCCTATTAGTGTTCAGTTGACTTGGTTGGAGTTTCAAAATCTAAAAGATCCTTTAAATTCTAATCATCTCTGAAAATTTGCAAAGATTTAGATCATTTTAATTACCAATTCCCAGCTCCTATGAAGCATCATAAGATTCTCTAGAATTTTCAAGATTCATTTTTGACAAGATTATCTTTCTATTGGGGAGATGGTGCTTAGATTATAAAAATTAGATATTATTTCCTGAGTTGACAGTGAAGAAAAGTGACCAGAACAATTCTAGGTGGATGGAAAAGTCAGCAAAAGCTGCGTGCTTCTCAGTTCACTTCACTTGGTAGTACAGGAGGTGTGTTCGGATAAAGTTATACGTACATTGAACTTTGAAACATTAATTATGCTATATTAAACAAGCACATTACCTTTAAATTAACAAATTACATAGAGGATCCTTTTTCAGAGCAGTCATGCCTCTGATTTACCTCTTAATAAGGCAGGAATTAAAATATTAGTTTTTCTTAAATACCCATGATATTCAAGCTGAAGCTAAAGGCTGGCTCCATGTACACCTAAGGTTTTATCACCAGATTCACTGCATGACAGTGTTTCCATCCTGCATGGAGGCCTAATGGAACAGAGCAGTAAAGGCAACCTGTCCGGTTCCAAATGCAGAAAGATATCACTGTAATTTTTACTCCTTGAAAATCTGGGTGCCAGCAGCCCCCGTATTACTACACAATAAAGAAGTGTCACATGATTTAGAAACACACTGAGTGGGAGACCAAAAGTCTTTCAGGATACACAAAAGGGTGCCATTTAAAAACATGACTTGAAATAGATATGGGTCAGTTTATCAAAGTCACAATCATAAAACAAAATAAATATGTCCTAATTCTCATTCCACTTCCTTTGCACACCATTTAAAAACATGTATGAATCTTATTACACAGTAATGGTAGAATGCCAATAACATGGAAAATATAAAGGCTGCTCTTGAGCTTTACCTTTGCCACAATTCATCATTATTAATTTTAAAAAGTGCAACGGTGAGAGTGACACTGGTGAAAGTGGCAGAGAAGTCAACTCCAAAAGCCTGCTTCTCCACAAAAACAGCAAAGAAACTTGCAAAAACCATTAAAAAAAACTACATCAGAACTCTGGAAACTTATCAAAAGTTTACAACAACCAGGCATGGACTTATTAAAAAACAAAACAAAACAAAAAAACCCCCAGCTGAACCTTGGTAACTTACAGTGTTTTAACTTACTCTGACCCCATCAGGCAACTCTGGCCAGGAAACCATTTCTACCCAGAGGTAAATGGGATGCACACTGCACATGTGCCTCTCTTACTGTAGTCTTTATACTAAGAAGCCACATAAAAACAATTTGAAATCACCAATTAAAAGCAAAGTGACTAACTAGGTCAGTACTAATTTAGTTTCTGTGAAATTCTTTGTTTTTGGCAAGAAAAGAATCAAACCCTAAAAATAATCCTAACAAATAATTAAATCATTTTAGTTAATATTTCTTTCAGTA
Organism: Mormoops blainvillei; assembly: GCA_004026545.1. Classification (NCBI taxonomy): domain Eukaryota; kingdom Metazoa; phylum Chordata; class Mammalia; order Chiroptera; family Mormoopidae; genus Mormoops; species Mormoops blainvillei. The sequence goes on from PVJD01000957.1 coordinate 270,656, forward strand.
AGAAACTTACCTAAAATTATAGTCTTCACAAAAATCAAAGGAATGACAAAATATAACAACAAAAAAAATTAACTAGTGACAAATTTTTTTTAACAATATACTTTCAATGGATCTAAATAAGCTTCCACTGATCTAACAAACTTTAGAGCTGAGCTATCCAAACACAGTAGCCACCAGCCATAGGGCTATTTAATTTAATTTTATAAAAATTAAATAACATTTAAAACTTCTCAGTCACAATGGCCATATTTCAAGTGCTCCATTGCCATCACAGTGAAGTCTATTGGACAGTGTTGCTTTAGAGAGATCAAATGGATACCCCTGTCAAATATTTTGTGTCCTGAAAACAAGTGCCTGCAGGGCTTAATCAGATGCATTATTCAGAAAACTTATCAAGTGTCTACCATGTGCTAGGCACCGGGAATACGTAAGATAACAGTCACTGCATTCTAGGAAGACAGACACAAGTAAGAATATACTCTATAATTTCCATGTGGTAAGTACTGTGAAGAAACACAAGGCAGGTAAAGAGTTACACACAGTGTGAAGTGGGATCAGGTAAGGCCTCCCTGTTAGAACGGACGTGTGTGACTCGAAGTACTAGGCTGAGATCCTGTAAGCAGTAGGTGTTTAGACTCTGGGCTTACAGGACACACAGTAACTCCACAGTGCCAACAACAGTATTCAACAATATAAAGTTCATTAAAGAAATAAAATGGACCTATCTGGGCCACTTAAAAAGTTTTTGAGAAAAATGTTCAGATTAAATAGAAATGAAGGGAGGCAGGTTAACCTACTATGCAGCAGAATAACATATTAGGAAAATAAATCAAAATGAAAAGTGTCTTTAAATGGATACATGAACGTATGAAATAAATGTTAAAAAGCAAGCCAGCCCACCCTTGGCTCAGGCATCACTTATATCCTTTGAGTTATGGTATTAATTGTCCTCTTGTTAGTTTTTTAAAGGTCTGCACGAATTTTTATGGGCATAATTTCAGAGGCAATATTTGCTTAAACGTTCATTAAGTGGACTACTAATATAGTTGATTTACTTTCAAACCTAAACTTTGGCCAGAATGTTCAACTTAATACAAGTATAAACAGATTACTCCTTAAAAGAAAAGTCCTTTTCATTTATTTTCAAAACTGACTGAATTGTCAAGACTGAAAAGAGTCCCAAACACAGATCATTCTCCTTTGTATGAGTACTGAACCTCTAAGTAAAATATGAAACTTTTAAAATATGCATTCCTTATTTTTTAGTACTGATTTCACATTCTCTCTATTACATCTAGATCAACCTTAAAACAGAGCCAACAGTACATACTTTCAATTGCCAAGTAAATTTTCCGCTCTCCTTCCTTGGGTTCCTTGCCAGGTGGGAAGTATGTTCCTCTGATTGTAATTGCAGCTTCAGAATATTCACTGATTCTCTGCAGAGCTTCCTTAGAGGTAACTTTCCACCTAGCAGTCTACAAAAGAAAGGGTTGGGGGGAGAAAATCAATTCATACCAGGATTTAAAAACTGAGTGTACTGACAAAAAATAGGCTATCTAAATATCATAATCAATATTAACATTATAATTAACACCTTTATCACAAACTCACTTAAATCCTAATGTACCTAGCACTGGCTGGTGTAGCTCAGTGGACTGAGCGCTGGCCTGAGAGCTGAAAGGTCACCAGTTTGGTTCCCAGTCAGGGCACATGCCTAGGTTTCAGGCCAGGTCCCCAGCTGGGGGCGTGAAGGAGGCAACCAATTGGCGTCTCTGTTCCACACTGCTGTTTCTCTCCTTCTCTTTCTCCCTCCCTTCCCTGCTCCCTAAAAGTAAAATAAATAAAATCTAAAAAATAAAATAAATCCTAATGTACCTACTAGAACATATTTGTAAAAATGGAATTTCTATTGTTGCCTACCTCATCTAGATAAAAAGTAAAGTAGCTATTAAAATGTTCATGATTTTCTAACCACTATGCTATATACCTGAAACTAATACAATACAAAATTATACTGACTATAAACTGTAATTTAAAAAATATAAATAAATAAATAAAATTAAATGTTCATGGGTTTTAAAGAAGGGATTTTCACTCCTAAGGAGCAAAACTTTCTACTTTACAATACAATGTTTAAACTTGTTACTTGCCTGTGGGAAGTCATTGATCTCTAATTCTTCCTCATATCTCTTGAAAGATTCATTCTGTCCACCATCCTGTCTCTCCTCTTCTTGTTTCTCCAAAGGCACATAATTGAGCTTGGCATTGATCTTTTCAGCAAGTTGCTCTGCAATGGTTTTTGCAGACACAGTAGGGGCCAGGATGGTGCCACCTCTGAGAATTGCATTGGTGGCCTGTTGCATCACATCCTGCAATTAAAGAAGGCCTACAGTCAAATCTCAAATGAGGGCAGAGACAAGATCAGGGGCCCCACCAATTAGTCTCTGGAAAGCCACTAACTAAAAGCATCTTTCTAATGCAGAGTCCTACCATATGTGCAATTTAACAGTATATACTCGTAACTGATAGTCTGACATATCTCCCTCACTTTGATGAGAAAGCTAAAAAACATTCTACTCTATATTAAAAGTTCTACTGGATCACAGATAATTAGGCAACACTTGATATTAAACACAGTATAATATTTCTAAAATCACTTACATACTTTGGGGCTCCCAAGAATTTTCTCTGAATTAGATTGTCCACTACCACCACTAAGTTCCTTCTCTCCCCATGGCCCAACCCGGCATTTAGTAAATTATAGCAAATGACTTCCTCAGGGCCTTTTTGTTTTTTAATTTGAACTTAATTTTACTGTATGCCTAACATGGAGAGAATTCTTCTGTGGGTAATGCATGACTCATACCTCAAGATTTTCCAACAACAGTGAAAAGCTATAGCTACTTGATTTCTCCAATAAAAAGTTATTAACAGCAATAATCCCAGAAAATTGAGGTCCTGCCATCCCTGCTCTTAGAGGTGGCATAGGCATGGGTACAGTAAGCACTTCATGATAATTCACTGGCTAAACAAAAGACGCCAAGACCAGAGGAAGCGAGCCTGGCTGTGGCTGCCGCGCGCAGGCTGCCTCGCTCAGTCAGTGCACTGGCCTAGGGCTCGGTCGCCCCAGCTTAGGTGCTACAGACCTGAACCTGTGTTCTAGAGTCTAGAGTCTATGTTTTAGAGTCTAGAGTCCCCAGACTCAAAAAATCTCCAAAATACTGATAAAATTAACAAACTATCCTTTGGGAATGCTGTTACCCTAAGTTAAAAATTTAAAAAGCTCCAAAAAGATAACATGAAACATTTAACACATTTTTCTATTGTTTATACCCATATTAGTTTGAGTCATGTGAATTGTTTGTGTGCCCCAAAGTCCACTCAATAAAAGCAGATCAAGAGACAAAAAGAGAGTTATTTCTTTAGATTCTGGTAAGAGCGATTAGAATAGTACTTTATAAAAATCTCCATGGCTAACATGCTCAACAATTAGGTCTTCCAAAATAGGCATTAAGGCCTCACTTAACCACACTAGAGAAATCACTCAAATGCAATAACCAAAAAATTCTGTATTCAGAATGTTAAACTCTCATTCACTCAGTGTCTAGTGGACTTGTTCACTTGTGCTGACATAATTTCTAAAAAATATTTAAATTAAAGAACTTATAGAAAGTATTGACTAAATCTCAGAACAAATTACTTAATACCTGAGACTCAATGCCCAAATTTTTCTGAGCATTGATTCTAAGAGCCAATCTCTTAGCAATTTCTAATTTCTCAGCATTCCCTGCAGTTGGAGCGGGAACACTAGATGTTCCAGGGGCGGCCATATCCTTCACTCTCTTCTTTGAATTAAACATGCTTTCAATTTGCTCATCAATCTAAAAAAGAAAAACAGGTTAGTAAAAATTAGCTTAAAAATACCAACTTAGGTATACCTACAGGAAATAATAAAAAATATTTCTACCAAAGGTCTAGTATCAGTTACATTTATATCAATTTAACCACATAAATCAATAGGAAAATATACCACCTATTGGTTAAGAGCAACACATTTCATTTTAAAAAATCAGTTGTCTATGGTGAAAAAAATAGAAAACAGATATCATGTTTCATGAACCATTTATGCAGACCCCTAAGTGGTCCAGAAATTACATCCCAGTTCAGCAAATAAGGAATGTGTGTTGTCAGGACAGAACAGCCATTATGATGCATCTAAGAGGCTCCAGAGCTCCAGCCTTGAAGCCAAATTATACTGCAATGAGAGAGGCTAAAAGAAGGGCAGTAACTCAAGGCCAATGAATAATTAAAAAAAGAGTCAATGATTATCAGGCAGAATGGTACAAGTTCCTGAGACAAGACCCCCAAAATTCTTTCCAACTCCTAAAATGCAGCTAGATTTGGGTAAATCTTAAAACTTGGGTAACAGAATTAGAAAAGGCCACTTAACTGGTTTATTCTTTTGAAACCAAGAAAGAAAAGAAATGAAAGTTGGTTTCCCCATCAAAGCAAAAGCGATGCAGAAAGCCTCCGCTCTCCAGGAATCATACAACTCCCACAGTGACTGTGCAACTCTCAAGCTTGCCACATCTACCTCGTAAACTGTTCGCATTTCCTTTTCAAGATGCCTTTTTGCCAACAATGATTGACACTACCAACCACAGAGATGTATCCTTTTTCATATACTCAGATTAGGCTAATAAGGCCTTATCTGAGTATATCCTAAATCACAAATCAGGAAATTTTGTTCAAGGTTTAAAATTAATTAGGTTAATTTGGAAAGCTCTTTTACTGAAATAGCTTCTTTTTAAAAATATTTGTTATCTAATAAGGGATTTTAGCTATCAGCTACTCTTAAACTTAACATTTAACTGGGTAAAACAGCACATATAGCATTAAAATACAAAACAAAATCAGCAATGAGGAACAGTGCTAGCTGGCTGGGTTAAACTTTACTTTGGACTTCATTCACTTTAGTATTGTTCTAATTTTTTAACCACAGTATATATTATTTTAATAATCAGAAACAATAAATGTATTGCATTTTGAGATTTTTTAAAATGTTCAAAGTGACAAAAAAAAAGCAGGTGTAAAATCAAGGCCACAAATTCTTTAATACTTTTCCCTTCAAGAGGTGGAGCCTGTCGTAGACTGTGGGCTAGACGGTGACTTGCTTCTAATGGACAGAATGACGTGGCAATGCTGGTGTGTGACTTCAGGGACTAGTCATAAAACGCACTAAGTCTTCCTCTTTGCTCTAAGGATCACTTGCTTTGGGGGAAGGCCTGTGCCATGCTGTGAGGACATGCAGGCGGGTAGTAAAGAATGGAAGCATCCTGCCAACATCAAAGTGAGTGAGCCATCTTGGAAGATGGTCCTGCATCGCTGCAGCCAGGACGCAGCATGACTGCCACCGCATGAGACTCTGAGCCAGAACTACCTGGCTAAACTGCTCCTGACTTCCTGACCCTCAGGAGCTGTGCGACAATAAATGTTTATTATTTTAGCCTATTAAGTTTTGGACTGATCTGTTAGACCCTTCCAGGTAACTAAAACACTGACTTAATTGAATTTTCAGCCAGTCTGGGATACTAGAAAAATGGCCTGGGGTTCATAGGAGACCTGGGTTCTGGTCCTGGCTGTTCTCAACAGCCAGTGCGGTCATGGACTAAATACTTTTCTGGGCCTCCATTTCATGAAATGACAAGAACAGATTGAATTTCTGATTTCCAAAAGTGTGTTCTAAGCTAAGGTTTAATGGGGTATGTCAAAAAATGTTACATGATCAAAGATCAAGTATACTGAAAAATTTCTGGGTTAAGCAGGGTTAAATAAGCTTCTTTAATTAAGGACTTTTCATATCCTTTGATATGCTAAGGCTACTACTAGTGGTATATTCCAGGCAAATTTTCCAAAATTCTTTTATGATGAAAACATCTTCTGAGACACCCTTTTGCTCCTTTTATGAGTGAAACACAACAGTCTGACAAACTTGTAAAAAAAAATAAAAACAAAAAAAAACAAAAAAACAACTTCTTCTAAAGCTCAAGCTCCTGGGGAGTGAGAGTTCCAAAGAAAATTCTCCGAAATCTTCAACTTGCTAAGTCCTCAGGATCCCTCTTCACTGACCACAAATAATTCCACAAGCTAAGACCGTGGACTTGAAAGTAGAAGGAAATGGATACAGGTCCCAACTCATTACCATAATAGCTATACAAATCTGAAAAGGCTATTATTTGTTCAAACCTCAGTCCCCTCAATTATAAAAAGGGAATACTCAAGTATCTACCTCTTGTAAGGAAGTAAACAGAATAATCCCTGGCACAGTGCATGCATGGCATTTAGTGGCACTCAATAAATGTTGACTATTATCATTAATAAGGATATTCAGTAACAATTAAATTAAAAAAGATAAACATTAGTAGCAATGTTGCTAATGATATGGGGAGCCAAGCACTCGGACACACCTCTACGGCAAGTGCAAACAGTACACTCATCTTGCTGAGGATAACCTGACAATGTTGTAGGGCCAAAGTAGAAATACCTTTTGGACTAGCAATTCCTTTTACACACTCATCCTCAAGATTGAATCTGATGAATGTACAAAGTTAAATGTGCAAGGATGAAGCAATGAAGTATAGTTTATAATAGCAAAGTATAGTATATTCCAAATAATATAAATAGCCCATATATTAAAACACAGGGGTTTGATTCATTAAATGGTAGAACTTCCATAGAACAGAATATTATGTAGCCACCAAGAATAATGTAAGAGCCCTGGCTAATGTGGCTCAGTGGACTGAGTGCCAGCCTGCGAACCAAAGGGTCGCAGGTTCGATTCCCAGTCAGGGCACATGCCTGGGTTGTAGCCCAGGTCCCCAGGTGGGGGCACGCGAAAGGCAACCTCACACTGATTTTCTCTCCCTCTCTTTCTCCTTCCCTTCCCCTCTCGCTCTAACAAATAAATAAATAAATAATTTTTAAAAAAGAATAATGTAAGAGTGAATATGCTAAAAGGGGAGATTGCAACATAAGGCTGTTATTGCCAAACAGATCATAAAGCAGTATGATCTCATTTTTATGAAAATACAAGCACGTGAACATACATGCATACATAAGAAAAGGCTGGGAAGAGTACACACCAAGATTTCCAGTAATTGGCTATCTCAACAAGCACACTGTAAGACCTCCAGTATGAAAGGAACAACTGTTCCAGTAGGTAAGAATAAGGTTTAAAACAACACTTACATCAACTGCAGCATCCTCATCATCTGAATCTTGCAGGCCAAGAGCTGCTTTTTGTAACTTCTTCCTCTCATTAGCCAGAGCTTGTTCTGTTTCATCAAACTTGAATCCCTTACCAGAGAAACCACTACTCTTTTTAATTATTTTCCCTTCCTTTCAAGGAAAAACAAAAGAAAGCAAAAATTTAATTTCGTAGTAAAAAACTTTAATGTTCAGGAATTTACAGCAATTAAATATCAAGGAGTAGTATGCCAATATAACAAAAACATTTCATCCAGCAAGTGAGAAAAGAAAAGTAAGATCTTCAGGTAAACTACTCAAAATATTCAGTTGAAACAAAAGGATTTTGTTTTCACTCTTTTTTTTCCCTTTTTAAAAAGATAAATAAAAATAATTCTTTCAAGATTTACAAGTGTTAAATATTCAATGTTTAAAAACACAGTAACAATTTGTATTAAAATGGGAATTAAAAAAACTCACAGCTTTCTGCTGATCTTTGAAATCACTCCAAAGTTTCTCTAAATCCGGAGGCACTGCAGTCCCTGACAATTCAAGAGCTTTAATGATGTCACCAGCATAACGAGCTTGATCTTCTGTGATAAAAGTATACGCATAACCCTAATGAACGGTGACAAAGTGCAACTATTAGACACGAGCAAGGTGAATCCTACTTACATCACAGGTAAGATAAAATCTAAACCACCCAATAAATCTTTTTAAGACTGACTCCATTACTAAAGAATTTTAAAGACCATAAAAAAGTCCTACTAAATTCTTTAATGGTTGAAAATGGAACACCTAAGTTTAACATTTAAAAATGAAATAAGCAAAACCAGAAAATTTCTAATTTCTTATGCATAAGTAGAAATATGATTTTACTTAAATGTACAATTGCACTGTCACACATAATTTTCTTTAATATAATATTTTCTTTTCTTTCTTTGCTTACAATCCCTTCCTCCATTACTGCATCACTCTACACCAGCTACCTTATCAACTTCCTAGAATGTAGCTTCTCGTATGTTTTTAAAAATTTATTTACTTATTTTTAGAGAGAAGGGAGGAACAAGGAAACATTGATGCAAGAGACAAACATCGATCAGCTGCCTCTCATCCGTGCCCCAATGAAGGACCAAACCCAAACCCACAACACAGGCATATGTCCTAACTGGAATCAAACCAGCAGGTTTTCGCTTTGCAGAACAATGCCCAACCACGCCACACCAGTCAGGGGCCCAAATTTTTAAAGACCAATAAAAAATAATAATAAAAGCAGTCCCAGCTGTTGTAGCTCAGTGGATTAAGCGTCACCTGCGAACCAAAGGGTTGCTGGTTCGATTCCAAGTCAGGGCACATGCCTGAATTGAGGGCCAGGTCCCATGCCTGAATTGTGGGCCAGGTCCCCAGTAGGGGGCACGCGAGAGGCAACCATACATTGATGTTTCTCTCCCTCTCTTTCTCCCTCCCTTCCCCTCTGTCTAAAATTAAATAAATAAAAAAATCTGAAAAAAATAAAATGTATAAAAGCATATGTGTGCCCTGCCTGACATTGCTCAGTGGACTGAGTGCCAGCCTACAAACCAAACGGTCACCAGTGTGATTCCCAGTCAGGGCACAAGCCTGGGCTGCAATGCCTGCCATCTCCCTAGCTGCCTGCAACACCCTGTGCTTTCCCCTTTGTGCTCTTTGTGCCTGGGCTGTGCCCGAGGCTTCTCAAAGTCATGTGTAAAAAAAAAATTGTGGTATATAATGTTTTTATACACAAAAGTGAGTGTTTTAAAAAATTTATTTATTTTTGTAACCATCTTGCAAAAATGAGTCAGCTACGTCACCTCCTTGGGATTCTCTAAAGCCTAAGGATTCACATGTCTCCAGCAGCTTTTGGTTCAAGCAAGAGAAAGGACTGGAGTTAAAGTACAGGACTTGCAAACCACAGATTACCATCTTTACGAAATACGCTGCCTCTACCATTGAACTGTTATAAATTTTAAAGCATGATTTAACATTTTATTTCAGCAATATTTAGTCACCAGATGGGATCCACTGTCTGCTTCTGTACTGCCCATGAGCTAAGAATGGTATTACATTTGTTTAAGGTTGTATACATGTGTACACACATGTGTGACAAAAAACATATGTGGCCCCAAAAGGCTACAATTTTTTAAAAATAATTTTTAACATTTTAATACAGTTCAGATCAGCATGTGTGTGGTTCATTTCAGCTCCTCCACTGCCCAACCTGCGGGCAGGGACTACTTCAGCTTCTCTGCCTTTGCTCTGTCTCTTGATGTCCAAGGTATAAAGGTATCTGCTGCATCAAACTTTGAGCTTCACATTATCCTCCTTTTTTCTTGATCTTGACAGATCTGGCATCCTTTTGCCTGGCTGTGAGCAGAGAGTCCTGGATTCCCTTAATTTTGAGGCATGGCTATGAAGCGTTGAGGGCACATGGCCAGAGCCTCAAACTACTCCCTATTCCCCATTCACTGCCCTCAAAAGAGTGTCCAGCCCTGGCCAGATGGCTCAGATGGTTGGAGCATCATCCCAATAAACCAATGTTGTAGGTTCGATTCCCAGTCAGGGCACATACCTAGGTTGCGGGTTTGATCGAGGTGCCTAAGGGAGGCAACCAATCAGTGTTTCTTTTCTTCTCCCTCCCTTCCTCCCTCTCTAAAATCAAAAAACATATCCTTGGGTGATGATGTAAAAAAAAAAGTGTCAAAAGACACTTAAAAGACTACAGTTTTTACTACCTGGCCCTTTACACAAAAAGTTTCCCAAATCCACAGAATAACTCAGGTTAAAATAAATGCCATTATTAATTATTAGCTGTATAACTCTGGGCAAGTAACTTAACTTCTATGTGCCTCAATTTTTCACATCTATTAAATGAGACAGTATTATCCACCTCAAAGGGAAGTTGTGAAGACAAAATGATAAACATAAGTAAAGCACTTCGGTGCTGGGCACTTAATGAGCACTCCATACACATAACCTATTACTATTAATGCTATTATTGCTTCAGTATGCAGAAATGACTAGTGTTGCAATACTAACTATATCATCATCAATGTTTCCAACAGCAGAATATTCTGCTCCTTCAAAAAGAATGAATTAGCCCTGGTTGGTGTGGCTCAGTGGACTGAGTGCCAGCCAGCTAACCAAAAAACTGCGGGTTCGATTCCCAGTCAGGACAAATGCCTACGTTGCGGGCCAGATCCCCAGTGCGGGGCGTGAGAGAGGCAACCAATCAATGTTTCTTCCCCGCCCTCTCTAAAAATAAATAAAATCTTAAAAAAAAAAAAAAAGAATGAATTAGGTATACATACTTAACCAGAATAGATGAGTCAAAAAAGGAAGTGATATGTACGTGTATTGGTGGGGAGGATGACAACAGGAGAGATTCGTGTGGGCATGAGTATATTTTTATGATCCCACACTTTTTAAAAAAAAGCAATGAAATAGTCTGAACCATATATGTGGATGTACATAGAAACTTTTAGGCAGGTAAAAAGCCCCAAAAGGGGACACAAACGGTTAACACCATCAAACTATAGGGGACAGAAAGATATCTGGTAATTTTCAAAATACTTAGACATGTATAATTTTAATAATACTTAGACGTATATATGTTCATAAATGATGAACACCTCAACTATTCCTCATACTTTGGTGATGGAGGCTTTTCAAAATGTCCCCATAACTCTGATTAATTACTCCTTAAAACAGTAAACACTTATATTTTAATATAATAAAAATCAACTTAAATTTTATTTTTTACTTTGTTGCCTGCTCTTCCAGTCCGTCCTGCTCTGTGCACATAATCTTCATAGTGGTTGGGGCAGCTGTAATTTACTACGAGAATCAAGTGTTTCACATCTAGACCTCGGGCAGCAACCGAAGTGGCCACGAGAAGTTTGCAGGTCCCATTCTTAAAGTCATTTATGATGCTATCTCTATCATATTGATCAATACCTGCAAGTAAATTACACATAAGAGTTGTAAAATCTCATGTTCAAATTAAACTGTCCACTTTCTCTGACACTCAGAGAAAGAAGTTAAACATGACATAAAGAACAAATCCAACTTATATTGAGCATACTATAATACAGAAAATAAAACATTAAGGAAATTTAATGGCAAGGTCAAAGGCTACTGCTATTAACTCATTTACGGATCTTCTAAATCTACCTTTGCCTGCCCGCTTTCATGTATATAAGGCTTACAGCTGCAGAAGCCCAATCTCAGAATCAGCACCCTAATCCCGCTTGGGGCACAACAGAAGAAAAGGCAGGTAGATTGGGCCTCTGTTGACAGGACTTAGGTCTTTTTCCTTCTGTAGGCTTTACTGAGCCTTGCTATTTAGCTTTGTCCAAGGGCCACAAGCAGAATCACATGCCAGCTTATTCAAAATGCAGAATCTCAGTTCCTACCCCAATGTACTGAAATCAGATTCTGCATTTTAACAAGCTATTTGGGTGACTACATATGCTGCACATTAGAGTTTGAGGTGCACTGCTAAAATTTACCCAACAGGATCTCTCTTAAACATGATACCCAAAGAGCCTCAGACTGAGGGATAAAGCAGAGCATAAAATGCCAAAATGTTCTATTATAAGATGCCCAAGCCACATATATATTTGGCAATGGGGAACCCAGGTATTTCTAGTAATTAGAGAAAGGAATGAGATAAATTCTAAAACCGTGAAACTCATTTTTTCAGCAGGAGATACTCTAAGATTTCATACAAAATTTAATTTCAACATACACAGAATATTTAGTACCTATATATTTATTACGTTATATTACCTAAAATTTTAAATGTACTCTTCAAAGATTGAATTAAAGAATTTGGATCTTATGTCAAAGAAAACTAGGACCCAACACTAAACCCAAAAATCTCCTAAGAATGATTAATGGAATCCATAGTAATATAAATTTAACTTGATAATTAAAAAAATACAAAACTTTTACTTTAGCCTGAGGTATCCTGACTACTAACCCAACTGTGCATATTTTATTCCATGGAAATGAACACAATATGTTAACTGAAGCATCTGGGATGCCTACCCAGTAATCATCAAGCTTCTTCCTTTTTAACATAGCCCCAGTTTTGTTCACCTATCTATCCAACACATGGTGGTGTATATCAAGCCAAAGATGAGACTAATTCTCAGCCTTAGGAGGTGAATTATGATTAGCCAGCCCTTCCCAAACTTTCTGTGCTCAGGATACCTCTGCACTCTTAAAATTAATAAGGGCCAGACCCAGAGGGCTTTACTTTATTATAGGTCATCTCTATCAATATCTTTTTATCAATATTTAAAGTATTACAAACTAGAACTGAGAAAATTTAAAAATACTAACATTTAAAAGTAACAATAAGGCAATTACATGTTAAAAGAAAAACATTTTTGTGAAAAATAACTTTTCCCAAAACAATAAAATAATTTATTAGAATTATTTTATAATTTCTTTTTTGTCTGGATTATTCTTTAATGTCTGGCTTTACAGATGATAGTCGAAGTCTTACATTTTCTGTATTCTATCTGTTTCAATATAACATGCCATGCAGTCACTAGAAAACTACACTATACACCAATGAGAGAATGAAAAATAACAAGTAACATGGTGGGGATACTATGGAAATACTCTTGACTTCATGAACCCCCTGAACGTGTCAGAGACCCTCAGGTGTCCCAGGACAATACTTTAAGAACCATTAATCATTCATTTCCCTTGCCTAGAAATGATCTGGGCATAAGCACGTGATGAAATTCTAATCTGAGATAAAAGTAAAGACAGGAAATGGTGGAAAAACATTTCCTCACTTATACATACATTTCCACTAATGTATCAACATTTCGTATTTCTCTAGAGAAGCTCTTTTTGGACCAATTTTCCTGCGGATAACAGCTATGAATTGTAGACACAACATAAAGAACTGCCCAAAGGTGCCAGAGAGTGACTAAAAGCAGACAGAAACTGGAAAGAAGTTGACCCAGGGAAGAATGTAATGATACTAGTTGAATTTACAGAATTTTATTTTATTTATTTGTTTTAAACTTGGGGGCAGGAGGCGTGTGGGAGGACCTGGCCCATCAGGTTAGGGAAGTCAAAACCTGAGTAGAAATACAGTCTTACTAACAAGAAACAGAAGAAAGAATTCAGGACACTAGGGACCAGAAAAGAGAAGATAAACCCCAGAAAAAATAGAGCAGCCATACTCAATTATACATACACATGCTGCCCAAATATTTGATCCCTAAACTACATATTCATGAAACAGAAACCAAGCAGCCCAGTTATGGCTAAAAAAATTTATAGAGATTTCTGCCCATTACAAAAAAGACTGAATTTGGAATATATCTAACCAAGTTGATGTCCCGTTTAAAAAGGAAAATTCCCACATATGTAAATCCCAATATATTTAATTATGGTGGTATTACAAAAAAATTAAAATGTTACTTTCAAATTTCAATTAAATCTCTAACGTGAATGATGAAAACCTCTGGGTAACATGATATAATGAAAAAGCATATGACATATATCAGGAAATTTTAATTTCAATTCCTCCTTAGCTGATTAATGGCTATGGAATTTGGTCAAACCAATGCACTGTCTTATTTTACTTGAAAACAGAGTAATAATAGTAATAGTACCGCTATAATAAAACTGAGATAGATGATATAAAATTTGGTTCTAAATCATGAGTACAAAATAAACATCACTCAGAACACAGCACAGTACCAGGTCAAATTAGATATTTAACAGATATTTCATTAACCATTACCTCCATGGAGAGACATGCATGGGTAGGATGCTCTCATTAAATCTTTCAGAAGACCATCAGCATGTTCTTGCTTATCCACAAATATAATGACAGATCCAGATTCTTGATAATGGCCCAGAAGCTCAAGTAACTTCAAGAATTTCTTTTCTTCTTCAATCACAATCTGAAAACACCAAGTTATAACAAGTTAATGGAATAGAAATGCAAATACATCTCTTGAACAAAAATATTCATTTTATTTGTGTCAAATGGATAAATGATAACACTTTGCTAAATCCCTAGGAAGAATTAGAAAAATTTTGATTTGAATTAGTAAAGCAATGAGACAAAAAAAAAAAATTCTAACTTTCAGAGAATAAGAAGCTTGCAAATGTGGACGAATGATCATCGGTTCTCTCTGCTTCTTAACTTCACACCCTATTAACCAAAGAATAAGACAGCTATGTGACATTTCTACCTACCAGTCTACCACTTCTGGTAACTACAACAGTATCTTAAATAGTTCCATGAATAGCACATATTCAAGTGTATCTGGTAAAATACAAAAAAGCTACAGTTGATATATACTATTTAATTTTAGAAATGATCTGCCTACATCACAAAGAGTACTCTCAGAAGGATCACGCGCTGCCTAAGCATCCAGGGAACTGGGGATTTCCTGAGGATTGTACCCACCACTTGTTGCTCCACATCCGAGCAAACCACACTCCTGCCTCCAACCTGCACTTCAATGGGTTTACTCAGGATTCTGCGAGCCAAAGCCTCCATAGCTCTGGGGAAAGTAGCTGAAAACATAACTGTCTGCCGATCAGGACGAACATTGTCCACAATGCGCATGACCTGAGAAAACATTATAAATCAACATGGTGAGTGTGGTCTCTCAAAATCAAATGATGTTAAAACCAAGTAATAGAGCCCTGGCTGGTGTGGCTCAGTGGACTGAGCACTGGCCTGCAAACTGAAAGGTTGCTGGTTCGATTAACTGTCAGGGCACATGCCTGGGTTGTGGGTCAGGACCCCAGTTGGGGGCAAACGAGAGGCAACTATCTCGATGTTTCTCTCTCTTTCTCCCTCCCTTCCCTTTTCTCTGAAAATAAATAAAATCTTGAAAAATAAAAAAAATTTTTTTAAAGTAGAATAACCTTTAGAGATCTATTCTGTAACTTAATTTGCTCCTCTGTTTTCCTCTCTCAAGAAGTGACAATTCTAGCCCTGGCTGGTGTGGCTCAGTGGACTGAGCACTGGCCTGGGAGCCAAAGGGTTGCTGGTTCAATTCCCAGTCAGGGCACATGCCTGGGTTGCAGGACAGGTCTCCATTAGGGGGCACACGAGAAGCAACCACACATGGATGTTTCTCTCCCTTTCTTTCTCCCTCTCCCCTGTCTAAAAATAAATAAATAAAATCTAAAAAGAAATGACAATTCTAGTCATCCACATGTTTAGGCCAAAAATCTAGGACCCATCTTTGCCTCCCTTCTTACTTGTCACATACCCAGTCCATCAACAAATTCAGTAGTCTCAATCTTCAAACTATATCTAGGATGCAACCATTCTCCATTTCATATTACTGTTTACCTTCATTTATTCAAAACATTTTTTACTGAGCAACCATAATGTGCCAGGCATTTTTCTAAGTGCTTGAAATAGTCAATAAAAACAAAAACTTGTCTTTGGGGAGCTTATTGTCTCATGAGGTAGACAGATAAATATGTGTCAAATGGCGGTAAGAAGTACAGGAGAACAATGAACACACACGCACTGCTGAGGCAATGGGATACAGGTGCTCATGGCCTGTGTCTACGGAGCCCTGGAAGAATCGAGAAGTCCTAGGATTCCTGTGATGACTGGTATAAACAAGAAAAAAAAGGCATAATGATGGTTTCAAGGTAGGTGGTAGTCAGTGGTTAGAAACTGTGAAGGGTGAAGGTCTTGCCAAGAATATTAAGAATTTTAGGATCACATTTTCACTCCAATGCAAGATGATACAAAATCTGAGAAAGGGGCAGTCCTACCTAAAGTGACTGTAAATCCTGGGTTCCTGGCCCAAACCTCGACTTATCTCTTACGTCACCTGTCTCCTAACAGGTCTCCCTGCCTTCATCTTGCCCAATCTGAAATCTATTCTCCACTCACATGCCTGTGCTTTCAGTTAAAACTATTGGCTGACTGCAGATATTTACTTTTCTTCCTTTGAAAAACCCTGTAAAAATACAGGGAATTAAAAAAAAAAATTACACAAACCAACAAAGACAAAGAAGATAGGAAATGGTAGCAACATTTTGATTAAATGGTATCTGACTTAGCTGACTCTACCAATATGAGAACAGACTAGCCTTTTGAGAAGTAGTTCGCTCACACCCACCCTATCCTGTTCCTCCTCTTCCAGGGGGTCACTCTTCGCCACTTACCTAATCCACCTAATTTTTACATAAATCTGAGTCAACTTAAGTCCTCTTCAATGCTTTCCAGAAGTTCTTAATTTCCTCCAGATATATTTTACATATCTTTTGTCAGGTTTATTTTTTTCATTGTTTTTGTAAAATACATTTTCTAACTCACTGGGGGAAAAAATGTAAATGATTTTGTTTACTTTGTATCCAGAAATTTTACTACTTTCTTACCAATTCTAATTACATATCCATAGATTAGTCTGAGTCTGCTACAAAGGTAGTGTATCTCTACCTTCTAAACATTATACCCTTTTCTTACTTGTTAGAACCTCCTCCAAAATGTTCACTGTTAAGTATTTTACTTTGTATCTTAATAGCTTCAAAGTTTCACCAGTTTTATTGTAGGTTTTTATGTAGCTACTCTTTACTAGCTAACAGAGGTCCTTGAATAGTCTTACTGTGATGGATTTTTAAATCATGAGTGAAATTTTATCAAATGCCTTTTCTACACTGAGATGATGGCATGGTTTTCTCCTCTATTCTGATAATAGGGTGGATTATATTACTTGATTTTTCTAATTTTAAACTGGCCTTGCATCCAAAAGCTACTGACTTCAATATGCTATATATTTGGTTTCCTAAAGTATTTTTTAGGTTTTTTTTTTTATCGATGTACATGAAACTGTAACTTGTTTGATGTTATCAATATTATACTGTCCTATAAAATGGAATGGCCATTATGAAAAAGTTGGACAGTTTCTTAAAAAGTTAAATATAAATTTTCATCAAATCCAGCAATTCTACTCCTGACATCTACCCAATAGAAATGAAGAAATAAGTCCCCACAAAGACTTGTATGTAAATGTTCATGGCAGTAATATTCATAACAGCCGAAAAGTAGAAATACAAATATTCATCAGCTGGTTAATGGATAAATGAAATATGACATATATCCAAATAAAATAATGAAGTACTGACACATGCATTGACATGGATGAGCCTCAAGCACATTTTCTAGGGGAAAGAAGCTAGATATATATGGTATGATTCCATTTATACGAAATGTCCAGAAAGGGCAAATCTGTAATGAGAGAAACTGTCTGCCTCAGGCTGGAGTGGAAACAGAAAATAACTGTAAATGGGCACAAGGCATCTTTCCGGTGATGAAAATGTTCTAAAACTGGCCTGTGGCAATGGCTGCACAAATCTGTGTGTATACTAAAAACTTTATATTATACACTCAAATACAGGTAAATTTTATGGCATATAATTAGATCTTAATAGAGCTCTTTTAAAAATAAAAGATTACAATGATCTTGTTAATTGGTGAGCATTCCCTCTTTTTCATGCTTTAAAATAAAGTATAATTAGGAATATAATTATTCATTCCATGAAAGTCTGGAAGAATTTGCTAGTAAAAAATAATCAGGCATTGGTATTATCCTTGTGGGAAAACTAAAAGTTTACTTCTTTAATAAATGTAAGACTATTTCAGTGTTCATGTTCTTATTCTTGAGTCTGTTTAAAGCTTTCAAATATACTCTCACACATACACACACACACACACACACACACACACACAAAACCAACATGGAGAAAACAGATTTTGCAAGATGACAATTTTTAAAAACCTAGTTTCACCTTCCATCCGATTCTTCAATTCCCTGTACTCTTTCCAAAAATGGACCTTTGCCTCTACTCAACACATGTATGAAAAGCATATTTGATATCTGCCCCCTTCCACAAACTAACCAGTTTCATCTACAAATAATGTTTATCTAGTCCTTTGTCACATTATGCTCAGGTCAAGTTCTCCACAACTTCCCCACTGGATCCCAGTTCTACTCCTTGGGACTCAAAGGATAAATTCAATGCTTCTTTCTTTAAAAAAAAAAAATTGTTTGTTTGTTTGTTTGTTTAGATTGAAGGGAAAGGAAGGAGAAACAGAGGGAGAGAAATATCAACATAAGAGAGAAACACTGACAGGTCGCCTCTCATAACGTGCCCCAACAGAGGACTGAATTCACAACCCAGGCATGTGCCCTGACTGGGAAGTGAACCAGCAGGGTTTCACTCCGCAGGAAGACATCCAACCAGCTGAGCCACACCACAATGTTTCTTTCATGTGACACACTTTTTTCAAGAGTTAAAGGATGCTATTAATTCCTCTACTCCAAGCTAAATACTCCTGACGTGACTGAAGTATTACCATATCCTGTTTATTCTCTTTTGCACTCCTCTACTCCTTTGTAACTAATTCAGAATGTGGTCCTTAAACCTAAACACAATACATACACTATCATATGACAGGCAATACATTTTTGGAGACTACACAAATAACTGAAAAGACTGAACACAATTTTAATCTTATCCTGTTCCAATATCCCATTTCTATTACTGCAGTTTGTGATTTAAAACAGTTTTTGGCAACTCATATTGTTCTTGTTAAGGAATATTTCTAGCATCCTTTAACATGTATTTCTCTAAGTTTATAACACTGAAATTTTGTATTTAAGCAAATAGCATGTGTAAGGAATATAAAAGTCAGGCAAATGCTTTAGGTCTCAGTTTTTACATCTGGAGAATGTAAACATGTGCTGTCTAGATCATGAGGTAGTTAAAAGCATGAAATAAAGCAATTTAATTGGGAGCACAATAAAACTGCAAATATGAAATTTGAAAACTTAAGCTTCTTTTATTAGCATTCTAATGTTACCAATGATGGGGGTTTTGTTTTATTTTTAGTTTTTTTTACTGATAGATTTAAAGAGAAAAGGGGGAGTGGAGAAGGAGGGAGAGAGAGAAATATCAATTTGTTGTGCCATTTAATTTATGCCTTCACTGGTTGATTCTTGTATGTGTCCTGACTGGGGATCAAACCCACAACCTTGGTGTACTGGCGCAGTGCCCTAAACAAGTGAGCTACCCAGCTGGGGCCAATGATAGTTTTAGATAGCTAAGGAAAGCCTGCACAAATACCTCCTGAATGAGTTTTATGGAAAATTAAAAACATAAACATCTATTTCAATTTCATATGTCCCCAACCTACTATATTACCACACAACAAAAATGAATGTGAGAATTTTTAGAGACCACACAAAAATTTCATTCTGATGGTTGTTACATGGTTTATTTTATAGTTCAAAGCACTAAAGAATATAACAATTACCTGTGGTTCAAAACCCATGTCAAACATTCTGTCTGCTTCATCTAAAACAACATACGTCACTCTTCGAAGATTTGTGACCCGACCTAAGATAAGGGGAAAAAAAAGACAAAAGGAAAACTAAAAATCAGTCACAATTCATTTTATGGCTACCAAGAACATTAAAAAACTGTAAAGGGAACTAAAATGCCTGACATAACCAGAGGGGTAAGTTAGGTATCTTTAAACAGTGAAAAGAAATTTTGGTCTACAATGTCTTAATCTAATGGCAAATACTTTCTGACAATGGGTATATGAGGCCCTTTATTTTGTCAAACTCGTCTCTTGCATACCATCATAGGGCCTGAAGAACCTGTAAAATTCAGAAAACAGCCCTCTCCAAAACACATCATAAAACTAAGACTGAGATGAAGCATCGAGCCACATCAGCCATTATCTGACAGCATCACCTAGGAAAAAACATATTAGAGATTACAGCGTATGTGTGGAAAGCAAGTTCCAGTGCCAACTACTTCAGAAGCAGAAAACCTTTCTTTGTATTACCTTATAACCTACTTCCATATAGTCAGAAACTTCTAATGGGCATGTCAAAACATTAATGAGAAACTATGCAACATATTAGGTAACTAACATATCACACAAAAACTAAATACCAAAATGTATTACACAGATAAATTTTTCTATACAAAGATACAAATTCGATTTTATTAAGTACTCTCACTGGTTTAAATAAATGTGACAAGCTCCTTGGTCAGTGAAAATTAAATACATAAACACAAAACCCTTTCCAAACAATTAACACAGGCATTTCTATCAAGTGTTGAATCAATCACCTAGCAAATACGTACTAAATATAACCAAAAGGGTAAATAAGGGAAAAGGGTGAAATTAATCAAGATGAATTTCAGAAGGAGACTTAATCAATGCAGCATTGAGAAAAAACAAGGGATTATTTCATCAACATTCAACCCAAAACTTTTCATGTGCTGTATAAGCACAATGACTTATTCAACAATTTCAACGTCACTTTGCCAACTTCATATAGAATTAGAATTAAATATATACAGAAATTCAAGCAAAATTCTATTAGATACATGCACTACTCCATTTTTTAAACTCTACTGTGTATATACTAACTACTGCAACAAAAACCTTTGAAAGCATTTTCTTCAAAAAACAGAAATAAGCCCCAATAAATGCTTTCTAATATTTAAGTATTCCATACTAACATTTGCAGCCCCAGTAATTTTGCAAGGTTGGGAACAGCATTAAATTACCTACCTTTGATGGTTTAAGTCTCGGAAGCCCAGTTCTATAAATCTTGAAGGGCCTTTCTCCACAGAAGTTAAATAATGTCAACAGTTTAGTAACAGTTTTGATAGGGAATAATTTAACAAAGTACAACATTTGAGCTAAAAACATGCAATATTTACAAAAGGTAAAATTTCTTGAAGCTGCAATATCTTAATTTATCCAGTATTACAAAAAAATACTAACACCTGTAGAGAAAGTCTAAATTTTACAATGAAAAAAAGATAGTCCCCCACCCTTTTAAAAGTTAGGCTAAACTTGGATTAAGAATCCATGTTAAGTGCTATAAAAAGATCAGATGGAGTTAGTACTGAAAACATATTTTCATTTAATTTGCAAAAATACTATGAACGCTTACAACAATAAGCTCTTTACAATACAAACTTTAAGATATTACAGCTTTAAGAAGAAATGTAGAAACCTTTTGATGGTTTCTTGTATCAGCCGTGATTTAACAAAAATGTATAGAATTCAAAAAGGAGAAATGAGAAAAAAAATTCCCAACTTACCACTGTTAGCTGCTAACATGTCAATCATTCGACCAGGTGTACAAACAATAATTTCAGCACCTCTTTTCAGTTCAGCAATCTAATTAAAAAATAAAAGAACTTCTATAGTCTATCACTAATGCTTATTTAAAGATATTTGACAATATTTCTGAGACCCCTGCACAGCTCCACAAAGTAAGAAAACTGAGGTCTGATTAGAAGGCTCCAAAGCTCCCCGCCGGCATATACTAGAATGCCGCAGTGCTAGTAATATGTAATAGCAACATGACCACATGATGCTACAACTCAGTAATCAATAAAAATCAGAGATTTTTACCAATTTTAATATGACACGATCCCTCAAAACCAAGAAGAAACATGAGATAGCAGTAAGTAAAGCAATTATAAGATTAATGTTTTTCTTTTAAAAAAAAATTTTTTTTTTTTTTTGAGAGCAGGTAAGGGAGGGAGAAAGAGAGGGAAAGAAACAAAGGTGCAAGAGAGAAACATCAATCAGTTGCCTCTTACATACATCCCTACGGGGGATCCAGCCCACAGCCTAGGCTTGTGCCCTGACCGGGATTCAAACTGGTGACCTTTTGCTCTGTGGAACAACACCTAAGCAACTGAGCCACACCAGGTAGGGCTATAAGATCAATGTGTTTCAAAATGAGAGTCATTTTCTTCAGTGACTCATGAAATCTGTAAGTCCAACCAGCATTTTAAAAATGAAATAGAATAAAAAATGTTACAATGTGTTAAGACTATAAAACTTTTGTCTGACTTCTATAGAAATACACTAATCGTGCATATCCCAGGTTACTTTGTAAATGAAATTCTTCTGTGGTCAAAAAAAAACTGACTAAGACAAACTCAGAAAACTAAGAGTAAGTGTTTAAAATAGCACTGGGCTAAGAGAAGCAAATTTTCCCAAAGTGCGTTCTAGAACCTGAAACACAAGTCCTCAGAAAGGATTTTGTGGTTAAAAAAGTTCAGAAAATGCTATCTAATTCAACCCATTTTTCTAGCATCACAATATTTTGTACACAAGCACATTAAAGAGGAAGAAGTCTTGCAGGAAAGAAACTTGGTTTAATTTTGTATAATCCCCCATTTCCAAAACTCATTTGATCATAAAATGAACCCAGTTATTTTCTTCTAGTTAAAAGCAAAATATCTAATCACTATCATTTTTTTTTTCATTTATTGACTTGAGAAAGAGAAAGAGAGCAAAGGAGAGAGAAACATCCATTTGTTGTTCCACTTATTTATGCATTCAGTGGTTGATTCTTTTATGTGCCCTGAGGAGGGATCGAACCTCCAACCTTGGCATATCAGGACAATGCTTTAAACCAATGATGGTCATTCTTCAGAAGACATGTGGAGAAATGCCAAATTAAACAGAATGAGTAAAAGTATGTTTAAATAATTCTTCCTGAAATCATTTAAGAATTCAGCTGAAACTCTGATATTAATGCATCCCACTCATCACCAACCTTCAAAGATGTCACATAAATTAGAGAAAATGCATGGTGTCCAGAAATCAGAAGACCTAAATTCTTGGACAAACTACATCTTGTTATTCTAAAGACACTGGTGAAAGTACTTAGCCTTCCTGAACATTTCCTTACCTATAAAGTAGAAAAAATTTCTGCCTTCCTTGAGCAAAGAAAAAGAGAAATGGGAAAGCTAAGGTATAAGGAGGAATCAAAAATTCCAAAATATAACATATTCATAATGCATTCTTAGTGTTACTTTCACATCTCATTGTTTAAGATTTTAGAAGCAATCACTATACAAAACACTAAAGCAAAACATCACATTATTAAATCATAAAAGAATTTAAAAAAGTGAATGTCCCTTTCATAGCTACCTGCTCACTGATTCCTGTTCCTCCATAAACACAGACCACTCTCAGTCCCAAGGTCTTCGAAAACTTCTTGCACTCCTTAGTAATCTGTAAAGCCAGTTCTCGAGTTGGAGTCATGATGACAGCTGAAAAGAGAAATATGTCAAAAGCCTAACCACCAAAATTCTTGAGATGCTATGTTTTCAAGTGTTAAATTTAACTTCTGCAATAAAATTTAGATCTCTTGGTCTAATTTTTGTTTTTGTTTTAATTTGTTGTATGCACCTCTGAAAATCCTATTTCAAAAGCTTTATAACAGTAGAGATTGTGGTGAAGGATAGTTTTAAGTAGATTTAAGAACATGCTATAGGAAGATAAATCAGTTGAATGCCTACTCAACCATCAAGAAAATACTTGGTTGAAAAAAAATGCAAGTCATTCTCAACTGCAAACCACAGAGCAAAGATAATCAAGCAACTCACTGTGCTGCAGAGCCATTCCCCGGTTTCTGGAAACAACCTTGGTCTGAGGGGCACAGACAGAAGAGAAATATACTGTGCCCTAAATTTCCAAGAGAGAAGCTGGTAACAACCTTCCAAAACCCTACTCAAATTTGCAAAAGAGACTGCTGCCAAATGAATCAAGAAATCTGAATCGGAAGACCAGAACTGAATGAAATGCTGGCACTATAGCCTTTTAAGGCCAAAGAAAAAAAAGAAAAAAAGAAAAAAGAAATACATTTCCCTACAATCTTCTATGTTGAGTTTATAAATCCACTGATACTGGGCTAAAAACAAACCTCAACATAAATAAACAGATAGATGCACGAGGAGTCTACCTGCCGAGTCAGAGTTTAAAAACTGAGCTGTGCCAGGAGAGGCTGTTTTTGTACTTCTGAGATGTCACTCCAGAGCTCTGAAGATTCTCACTCCACCTGCTGGTAAGGGGAAATCAGCCCCAAAGTGCCAAATTTATAAAGGAAAGGTATACATAAAGATATCTTTATTGTTGTAATTAACAATATTAAGTATCAGGTCTTTCTGATTAACTGACAATAAAGTTATCTAAAAATAGTTTAATGGAAGAAATTGTACCTATTGGCCCCTCTCCTTCTTCTAATGACCTCTGATCCATGATATGTCTAAACATGGGCAACAGAAAAGCAATAGTCTTTCCACTTCCGGTCTTGGCAATACCAATCAGGTCTCGTCCAGACATTATAGCGGGAATCGCCTGAGATTGGATTGGTGTGGGCTTTTCATAGCCATGCCTGAAAAAGAAAACCAAAGGAAGACAAGGTAAAAATTGAGATCTCTTCAGCTCTTAAAGTTCTCTAAGAATAAGGGTTTCTAAAAATGTGGGTACATCCATACAATAAAAACTATTTGGCACAAAGGAATTAAGTCCTAAGACACAGCACATCATGGCTGAACTTGGAAAATATTATGCTAAGTAAAAGAGGCCAGCTACAAAAGACTGAATTAGTATGCTCCCATTTATATGAAATGTCCAAAACCGACAAATCTATTAGTGGTTCTCTAGGAAGGGAAAAAGGAAGAAGACTGACTAATGGATACAGGTATCTTTTGGGGATGATAAAAATGTTTAAAATTATTTAATCGTGAGAATTGCACAACTCCCTGAATACATTAAAGAATCACTGAATTGTACACTTTTAAGGATAAATTTTGTTATGTAAATTACCTCAATAAAATTGTTTAAGATAAGATGTTTTTCTATTAAGAGTAAAAATATAACCAAGGGAAGTATTTGTGTGAAATGGCTACTTTTGAGTAGAAAGACTTTGTAAAATGTGGACAACCACTAACCACTTACTTTTTCAGAGAATTTAAGATCTTCATGGAGATTCCACACTGGACCCAAGATTTAATTGGTTTGGGGCAACCTTTTCCCTTGACAGTAATGCCCTCCATTTCCAACCGAAAGACATTCACCTCTACAAAACAAAATCCAAATTAAAAACTCATTTTAATTATCATTCTGTTATGTGCCTTCTACTTTTCAATGAGGCATGGTGAGATTAAGAATCAAATTTCTTTTTTAGTGCTACCACAGGTTACTTCATAGAAAAGCTATAGGACAAAGTATTGAACAGCTCAGAGAAGCAGTTAAAGTAATTACTGTTGCAATCGACTAAGATGAAAAGAAATATCTCAATTTCTATGATTTGGATTTTATTTTCTTAAATTGCAACAGTAATAAAAGAACGATGACTGACAAGTAACAGCCTTCTTCTCCAAGCAAGAGTTACCCGGACGGCCCTGGCTGGTGTGGTTCACTGGACTGAGTGCTGGCCTTCAAAGCCAAGGGTCACTGGTTCCATACCCAGTTAGGGCACATGCCTGGGTTGCCGGCCAGGTCCCCAGAACGGGGTACGCGAGAGGCAACCACACGCTGGTATTTCTCTCCCGTTTTCCCTCCCTTCTGCTCTAAAAATAAATATATAAAATCCTAAAAAAAAAAAAAGTTACCCAGATTATCCTTATTCTACCATTATTACAGATTCACATTGGTTCCTAACTCCTCAGTCCCAGAAGGAAAAGGCTAACAATATATTTGCTAACTTCACATGAAGAGTATTTTCAACCCTAAAATTCTCAACTATATGAGCCAAATTAATTTTTGCTGATTTTTCTAACATTTTCAGAAACACACAGATTCCTCGCAGCTCTGAATTTTTGCATATGATTTTCCCACTCTCTAAAATGACTTCTTGACTTCCAGTTTCCTCTCTCAGTTCTCCAAGTGCCCGAGACAAATCCCCCTACTCATGTGTCAACTCACAGGCCTATCCACATCCCTTCCCGACCAAAAGAAGAAGATCCTCTTCTGTTCCCACAATAACCAACATACGAATAAAAGAATT
Organism: Mormoops blainvillei; assembly: GCA_004026545.1. Taxonomy (NCBI): domain Eukaryota; kingdom Metazoa; phylum Chordata; class Mammalia; order Chiroptera; family Mormoopidae; genus Mormoops; species Mormoops blainvillei. The sequence goes on from PVJD01000957.1 coordinate 296,785, forward strand.
TTACCCTCTTGAGACATTTTTGCTAGTTCTGGAACTTCAACATAAAAGTTTTTTCTGAATGGTTCATATTCGATCTTTCCGTGATCTACTGGTTCTAGAAGCTTTCTCTGTTTTGTCTGATAGCCTGTGAGGGCTGTCTGCAGATCAACTTCTTCCTCTTCTGAAGAATACTATAGTTTAAAAAGAAAAAAAAGTAAAGAGCTAAATCCATTTCTATTTTTGCCTTCTGGCAATCAATATTCCTAGCTTTTAAAACCCTCCTCTCCTAGAAAATATTCTTTGGCTTTTACTTTTTTAATTTCTGATTTTTTTTAACTTGATTTCTCTTTTCTTTCCCCTTACAGAAAGTTTCATGACAAAATAAAGCTAATATAATAAGATAATTCTGCCCTGGCTGGTGTAGCTCAGTGGACTGAACGCCAACCTGCAAACCAAAGGGTCGCTCGTTTGATTCCCCTGCCAGGGCACATGCCTGGGATGCAGGTCAGGTCCCCAGTAGGGCAAGAGGCAAACACACATTGATGTTTCTCTCCCTTTCTCCCCCCGCCCAAAAATAAATAAAGAAAATATTTTAAAATAATAAGATGATTCTAATACTCCTTTAATTGTTTTGTTATAGTTCTCTACATAAATCTTAAAAATGCATATTGATAGGAAGCAATTTCATTGTCACTTCACTTCTTCTCTCCCTATTTTATGTCTGAGGTGAGCTGATAATGTGCAAGACAGAATCAGAAGTGAGCACACAGCAAGAGGTCAGGTATGTCAGAATGTTCCGCCAGCTGGATGGCTATTCAGCTACAATGCTATTAAGAATGTCAAGAATTCCTGATGGTAGTTTGCATAACTGAAAAGCCCATCTCCACCATGCTTCCTCATAAACATCCATGCTTCTAGAGTAGTATCATGAAGAAAGTCAAAATTAACGAAAAATTACCTCCATGGCATCCTGGTCATTCTCCATCAGCTCACCTTTCTTCTTATCAGAATCTACAACTGCTTTTTTGGTTGTCACGACAGTGACAACTTTTGTGACTGTTGGCCCGGACTTCTAAAATAAAGAAGAAATATAAGATATTTCGCAAAGTTGAAATAGAAATCATATGCCAACTGAAATAACTGTCACAATTTATAATTTGAATTAACTTAATTATTAGAGGTAACTTAATGAAAAGACAAAAAGCCGTCTGTTTTCTCCTCATTTGCTTAAGTTTTACAATGCAATACATCACATTGTATTTTATAATACATTAACACAGGGTAGGCAAAAGTGAGTGTATAGTTGTTCGTGTGGAAAAAACACACAGGTTATGATTATTACAGCTTTATTAACTCTGTGTTTCATGCACTCACAACTGTGCATCTACTTTTGTCAACCCCATATATATGTGGTTTACTGTATATGTAGTTTTATACATTATGTAATGTAATTTATTTTAACGATCCTACTAAATGGTACTTTTCACGTATCTGACGAGCAAGGCACTGTTCTAGGAGCTCAGGATAAATCAATAAACAAAGGAGGTAAAGGTCACCGCTCCCGAGGAGCTTTTATTTTAGAAAAGGGGCAAATCATAAACATGATGAAAAATTAAATTATATAATTTGTCAAATGGTAATAAATGCTATTTAAAACAGAAAAACAAACTAGGCTAACGGGGATAGGAATAAGAAAGATGAAAACGTTGGAGAAGCCCAGAGAGGACCTACTGAGGAGGCGACGAGTAAACAAAGGCACTGGACAAAGATGATGATGGTAAGAGTACTTCTGAAACAAGATTTACAGTTAAAATTCACTAGTCTCTCTGGTACTTAGAAAAAGTATTCGCATTTCCGTGATGCGAGGAGGAAACAAAAACGTTATAAAGTCACTGAAGTCAGTAGTAGATCAATGCAACAATAAAAATCAAGTTATCCAACAATGAATATAAATCTTTAAAAATAAAATAAAATTCTGTACCTTTTCATTTCCCCCACCACCTTTTACACTTCTCATATTAAACTTTTTTACTTCCTCTTTCACTTCTTCCATGTAAGCATCTAATGGATCTAACTCTTCACCCTCCATTTCATTTCCTTCCTTTTCAGCTTCCGCAGGATCATCTTCATCATCTAAAATATTAGAATACACTTTCTTGGTACATGTTTCAAAAGTAAATACTGTACAATCAGACCATATCCCACCATTCTCTCACTACCCAAACACCCTCCTTTCCAGTTAACCCAGCACACTGCGGTTCAAATATACGTGAAAGTCTTTAAACCGAACATGTATTAGTTCTGAAAAAGGAATAAATAATAAATTACAAATTATTAAATTGAAGCAAAAAAATTATGCCTAAAAAATGGGTCTCACAAGAGAATGCCCTTTTCTGTTACCTACACACACTATTCGGGGACTTACAGCATACAGCATTGTTTCCAACCAGTGAAGCACACAAAGCCCTGAATGGTTCCATGTAGTTCATCTCAAAGGACTTACTAAATTGTATTTTTATCAGGCAGAACTGGAGGTGTATAATTGCAATAAAATGTGTTAAATAAAAAAAAAAAGTCCTATGTTAGCAAAAAATAAAAATGAATTTCCATGATGTAGCATAGAATTGTACACTTGAAACCTATATAATTTTATTAACCAGTTTTACCACAATAAACTCAATTTACAAAATGAATCTCCAGTATTAAATCTTTTTAAAAATGTATCCTTTTTATTTATTGACTTATTTTTAGAAAGAGAAGTATCATTTGTTGCTCCACTTACTTATGCATTCATTGGTTGATTCTTGTATGTGCCCTGACCCCACAGCTCTGAACCCACAACCCTGGCATTTTGGGAGGATGCTCTAACCAACTGAGCTACCTGACCAGGGCCCCAGTATTAAATCTTACAATTACTCCACTAGAAAGAGGGCTAAAAACTTTGTCTGCTAAATGTTTAATTATTTTCTTTCTGTTTTTAAAAGGTTTCATTTTTTTTAGAGAAAGAGGACGGGAAGGAGAAAAAAAAGGGAGAAACACTGATCACTTGCCTCTCATGCACCCCCTACTGGGGACCTGGCCCGCAACCCAGGCATGTGCCCTGACTAGGAATCAGACCAGTAACCTTTCGGTTTGCAGGCCGGTGCTCAATACACTGAGCCACGCCAGCAAGGGCTAATTATTTTCTTTCAATTACCTTTCTTTAAAGCACAGAAAGAAAAAATAGTAACACATTCTTAATTCAAGACAATCTAATCTTTTTACATAACTAAGATATCATTACCACTTAAAAATACAACCCATATGTCTGTGCAAACCACTCTTAGGGAACTTTCAGAGGAAATGAAAAATTCACAGGAATTTTCTTATAAAATAAAGCAGAATGCTATTTTACTATAAAATTCCAAATTCTTCCTTTACTAAAAAGTCAGAATCAAATATGGAGGGGAAATGTTTCTGTTATAAATCATAAAAACTCAGAGGAGAGCCTTGAAAACATGCTCTTCCTTTACTCTCATTACTAACATTCTTATCTGCAGTAAAAACTAAAAAGCTATTTATTGGAGTGCTCTCCCTCTTGGGAGCATGCCTGCACCTGTCCCCCTCCTCCCCCTGACATATCTTACCTTTTGCCTTTCTCTCTCCTAATCTCCAACAGCCCCTCTTCTGCCTCTGAAACTTGTTTCCTGAGCCCATGCAGCCCAGCTGGCTCACTTCTACTGCCTCTTTAACTTTCTAAATGAACTTTCACTTTTATTATGTGGGGGGAAAAGCTATTTACGGACTATGCCCATAAGCACCCAACTCTCCACTCTAAAGTAAAAAAATCACTGATCCTTTATAAACACTACTTTAAATTTTAAATTTAACATAAATATTGAAAGGGGTATTTAAAACTTCCATAGGAATCAAGCAATTCCAGTTCTAGGTACATACCCAAGAGAATGGAAAGCAGGGACTCAAACAGATGCTTGCACACCAATAAAGCAGAGCAGCATTATTTACAAGAAGCCAAAAGGGATAAATAAGCCATATCTAACAGATGAACAGGTAAACAAAATGTAATACATAGTGTGTGTGTGTGTGTATAAAACACATGTAAGTATTAAGCCAGAAAAAGAGATGGAATTCTGATATATGCTTCAACATGGATGAACCCTGAAGACATTACACGAAGTGAAACAAAAAAATAGTGTATGATTCCACTTTTCTGAGGTATGCAGAATAGGCAAATTCACAGAGGCAGAAAGCAGAATAGAAGTTACCAGGGATGGGGGCGGGAGGCAAGGTAGAGTATTATTTAATGAGCACAGAACTTCCGTGTGGGATGAAGAAAAAGTTATGGAAATGAACACTGGTGATAGCTGTACTGTGAATGTGCTTAATGCCATGAATTACACATTTAAAAACGGTTAAATGGTAAACATTATATTGTATATATTTTTCCACAATAAGAAAAATGGCCTTAAAAATACCAATAATAAAATTACTCATAATTCTAGAATATTCTACACGAATATATTGGCTATTAGTCTAACAAGTGGACATACCATCATCATCTTCTAAACTCCATTTTTTCCCTTGTTTCATCTCTTCAATTTCCTTTTTCAGTTCCCCTATGTTCTCCATGGCCTTTTTACGTTGCTCTTCTCGCCATTTTTCTACCCTTTCTTTCCGCTTTCTCATTTCTTCTTCCAGCTTATTTTGGTCAAAATTCTTGGGAGGGGGAGAAAGAGACAGAGGAAAACAAGGATTAACAATTTTATTCTAAATCATAATTCCAAACATTTTCTCCAAGTATTAAAAAAAAGAAAAAAAAGATGTATATACAAACTCCTAGGTTTAGACCAGATTAAGACAACATATCTTTTCAATACACCCACGAATACATCAGCAAAATGAAATCTTAAAAAAAGCATCTTCAATTAAGAAAGCATACAGACAGACTTCAAATACCGTTAAGCTCAGTTTAGTTACAAGCAATATGCACACATGAATTCAATTTCTTCCTCAAAGTAGAAACTGCCTGACTTACCAAGCCAAGTTCCCTAGTTAATTAGTTATTCTCAACTTTAAATCTCCTGCCAGGGGTGTCCAACCTGTGGCCCTTGGGCCACGTGTGTCCCAAGATGACTATGAAGCGACCCAACACAAAATTGTAAACTTACTTAAAACATTGTAAGATTTTTTTTGTGTGTGATTATATGTCGCACATATATTCAATGTATTCACAATGTAATCAATGTGTGGCCCAAGACAATTGTTCCAGTGTAGCCAAGGGACTTGAAAAGGTTGGCCACCCTCTCTTCCAAGACTGCCTCCATGAAAGCAATTTTCTATTAGTGAGTAAATAAGAGCTATTAATCAACATGATGAGAATAATGGGGAGAAAATGGGGACAACTGTAATTGAACAACAATTAAAAAATTAAAATTTAAAAAAAAAAAAGAAGTTTTGGTCTTTTAGCTCTTAGATCTAACTTTTCTAGAAACAACCATTCTAAAGCCATTACCAAGGTTGTTAGTAATACTCTTAAGAGGAGGCAGCAAATCATTTTCATGGTCATATGAGACTTAAGGATTAGGCATTATATAAATCAATATTTTATATGTTACAATTATAGATAGGTATGGAAATACACCTGTAAAAAACAGACAAGGAAAATATTACAAAATAGTACTGGCGATGGTGTTTTGGGCACCTGGAATTATAGGGAATTATATCTGACTTTCCAAATACCTTATTATATGATTATATAATGCTTGTATTTTAAAAGTAAATTTAGCCCTGACCAGTGTGGCTCAGTTGGTTGAGTGTCGTCCCACAGAGGAGAAGGCTGCCAGTTAGATTCCCGGTCAGGGCACTGCCTGGGTTGCGGCCTGGTCCCCCCATTGGAGTGTGTGTGAGAGGCAACTGATAAATGTTTCTCTCGCACATCAATGTTTCTCTCTCTCTCTTTCTCTCTTCCTTCTCCATCGACTAAAAATAAATAAAATCTTTAAAAATAAAAAACAAAAAGACACGCAACTCAAAATGATACCAAGTACCTCCAATTACACTGGTAAAAATTAAAATTTCAAATATGTTGGCAAGGAAGGAAAGACATTTTCATATGTCTTTATCTTAAGAAAATTTATACAATTTTTTTAATGGTAATTTGACACCAATTTAATTTATGCTATATTCACAAAAGACATTTATGAGAATACCCTGTTGTTTTTAACTGCAAACTGGAAATAACATAAATATCTATCAAAGGTAATCTTTCTACTTTTTTCAACAGAACACTATGAAGGCATTAAAAAAATAATGAGCTATGTCTATACATATATAGCTACAGAAAGATCTCCAACACATAACTGAAAGCAGCAAGGAATCCTATTTCTAAGGTGGTGAATACACTACACTGCTGCTTTTTATTCTTAAGACCTTATATGGTAATAAAATAATTTATAATTTAACAGTGAACAAAGTGCCCTGGCTGGTGTGGTTCAGTGGATTGAGTGCTGGCCTACGTACTGAAAGGTCGCCAGTTCAATTCCCAGTGAGGGCACATGCCTGGGTTGCGTGCCAGGTCCCCAGCTGGAGTTGTGTGAGAGGCAACCAATGTATGTGTCTCTCTCCCTCTCTTTCTTCCTCCCTTCCCCTCTATCTAAAAATAAATAAATAAAATCTAAAAAAATAAAATAAATAAAAATAAACAAAAGCAAGATACAAAATGGTGCCTATGGTATAATAATACTTTGTACAAGGTGTATAGATATGCAAGTTTTTTCAGAAAAAATTTTTTCATGGAAACAACTATTAATTTTGTGTTTATATTATGTATCTGTTATTTATTTAAAAATAAACATTAACATTAAAAAAATAAGAATTTGTCATTGCAGAAAGTTTGAATCATATGATTATTTATGTTAATAAACATACTCCAGCATCTTTTTCTTTTTCATCTTCCTTGTCATCTTTGTCTTTTTTCTTCTCTTTTGAACTTTCTCCACTATCTGTTTTCTCTCTGGACCTAGACCTTCTAAAAAAGAGAGAAGGACACATTATCTATTTGTGCTTGGAAACATTCATTTTAAAATAATGTTATAGACTGGTACTTTGCTTTTTAAGTAAGAAACAAACTTCCAATAGTCAACTGTATTGTTATATTCCATTAATAAACACCTTGGAAATATAATGAAAAATTAATGCTGTGACTCTAATTCCAAATATTATTAAATATTTGGAAATTCACCCAAGAAAAACTGGACATAGCATATAAAAATAACAAACTTTAAATAGATGGGGAAATTTTAACAAAAGGAGAAACATACCAAGACATTAATATTCTGCAAGATAATTTTTATATGTAATAATATTTAAAATCCCAATAGGTTTATATGTTGACCCTACTTATGGTACCATAAAATGAATAAAATTTGATTTTAATGTAATCAAACTGATTGATCATTTTTTTCCATTATGATCAGTGCTTTTTAAAGTACCTAAACTCAGCTGTAAAAGAGGAAATCTTACCCTTTGCAAGAGCATGGGTGGACCTGGAGAACATTATGCCAAGTGAAATAAGCCAGTCAGAGAAAGACAAGTGCCACATGATCTCACTCACATGTGGAATCTAATGAACAAACTGAGCTAATAAGCAAAATAGTGACAGGATCATAGAAGGAGAGCAGGCTGACAGCTGTCAGGGGTGAGGGGGGCCTTGAGGAGAGTGAGGGGATCAAGGAAACAAAAAAGGGAGGGGAGTGGAGGGGAGACAAAAGCAAAAGCAAAAGCAAAAGCAAAAGCAAAAGCAAAAACAAAAGCAAAAGCAAAAGCAAAAACTCATGGGCATGGTCAACAATGTGGTGACTGCCAGGAGGAGAGTGGGTGGGGGGAGGTGGGGCAGCATATCGGGGGATAAATAGTGATGGACAGAGACTTGACTTGGGGTGGTGAACACACAATACAATATACAGATGATGTGTTCTGGAACTGTGCACCTGAAACCTGTATAATTTTGCTAACCAGTGTCACCCCGATAAATTCAATAAAAAGGAAAAAAATAAAGTACCTAGAATTCCTTCCAGATTTCATGAAAATACCCAGAAATAAGTAATATTCTCTTGTATAAACTTCTAAAAGGTCTACAGTTTTGCCATTTCTCTTTAGTCTGTGTGGCAAATGCTTTTTGTGTACAGAATGAGGTTGACAGTGCTATCTCATTATATGATACCAAACGTTCCTAGCACTATTTGCTACATAAACTTTTTCTCACTGATTACACTACCAGTGACACGTATCAAATGACCATTATGTGTGGATCTGTTTCTGGTCTCTTTATATGGTTCCACTAATCTATTTATCTATCTGTACACTAAAACCACACTACCTTAATTTCTCTAACTTTATAACAAGTATTGGTATCTTATTTTTTGGCAGTGTTAATGCCCTTTGTATTTCCAATTTTAAAATCAGTTTGTCGAGTACTTTTCTATTCATGTCTGCTAATAACTTTAAAACATGAACATATGTTGGAAGTTCATAAAACACTTTTCCTGAATCTACTTAAATAACCATGACTTTTCTCCTTTAATCTTATTACTATAGAATATTACACTGACTTTCTAATGTTAAACCAATCTTCCATTCCTGGGATAAACCCAGCTGGTTCATGATTGTTAACCTTTTTACGTTTTGTTAGATTCAGGATGCTAATCTTTATGTTTAGATTGAATAGAGACTAATTTTCTTTTCCCATACTGCCTTTGTCAAGTTTTAATATGTTCTTCTCAATTCATAAAATAAATTTTTCTTAAATCTTTGTTCATCAAAACTATCATTACAGAGTGCAATGACAAACCAGAGTAAGGAAATATATTTGCTACTCAAATAATGGACAAAAAACAACTATCCAGGATATTTAAAAACAAAAACAAAAACCTCCTATAAATCCATGTTTACAGAGGGAACCCAACAGGAAAACAAGCAAAAGATGTGGCCATGTATTTCAGAAAAGAAGAGAGTCAGCCCTGACTGGTGTGGCTCAGTGGACAGAGTGCCAGCCTGCAAACCAAAGGGTCTCTGGTTCAATTCCTAGTCAGGGCACATGCCTGGGTTGCAGGCCGAATCCCCAGCTTGGGGTGTGAGAGAAACAATCACACATCTATGTTTCCCTCTCCTTCTCTTTTTCCCCTCCCCTCCCCTCTCTCTAAAAATAAATAAATAAATAAATAAATAAAATCTTTTTTTTAAAAAAAGAAGAGAGTCAAGTGACCAATAAACATATGCAAATTCAACCTCACTAGTAATCAGGGAAATGCAAATTAAAACCACAATGATATCAGTACTACATGTCTACTCAATTAACGAAAATTTAAAGGACTGACAATACCAAATATTGTCAAGGGTATGGGGCAAAACAATTCTCATACACTGTTTGTGGGAGTATAATCAGTAATAATCTTTGGAAAGCACTTGGGATTACCTAGTAAAAATAAAGCTACGCTTTTTCTACAACCACACAATTTCACTTCTAGACATACGCCCTAGGAAAATTGATGCACATGCCTACTAGTATTATATACACAAAAATGTTCATAATAGCCCACGAGTTAAAACCACCCAAACATCTACCTCAGTAGAATGGATAAACACTTGTACAGGAGCATTAGTGCTGAGCAGTGAAAATGTACTACTGTTATAAGCAACGAAGATGAGTCTCAAGGGCTGTGGGAGGCTGCTGATGGCCATGACAATGTTCTATTTCTTGACCTTGGTGGTAGTTACATGGATGCTGCTTTATAATTATTTAACAAACTGCATGTTTATATTTTATTCACTTTTATGAATTTTTATATCTATATATACTTTTTAAAATTTAAAATAACCCCAACAAGTTTTATCACACTGACCTTGGTAAAATAAAAATAAAATATGCAAAGTAAGTAAAACAAATGACATGGAAAAAATACTTATGACTAATATAAATACTACACAGAAAAGGGACACGGGACCATATATCAACTATCCTATGACACCACTTTAGAAACAATAATAAGCAAAGAACAAACCACTGACAAAAGAAATATAAGGAGGAAACATATTATGTCTAACAGACACATTGTTTCAAACTGAAACATGTACGTTTAAATTATAAAGTTCACCCATCCTGAACAGCAATTCAGCAATGCATATCATGAGTTCAAATCATTTCTCAATGTCAGAAAAACTAAGAAAAAAACACAGTTCCAACAGAGATATTTACAAAATATATTTGACAGTTATTAAATAAGGGAACAATGCATTATGAGTGAAGGAGTAGGGAAGACAGTCCCAACCTGCGTGACAGATTCAGCCCAGTGATAACATTACCTATTCTCAGTTTTCTTGCTTTTATTCCCAGGACTGGAGGATCGGGATCGCCGGCCCCGGCTTCTGCTCTTTGAGCGTCTTCTGTCTCGACTTCGAGATCTTCTTCGCTCTCGACTTCTGTCCCTCTCTCTACTTCTGGAACGCCTGAAAAGGGGACGCTCTTCATATATTCTGTGATCAAGTGGAACTATTTCAATTAACTATCAAACCAGCCAAATGGGGAACAGTAATGTTAATTCTTACAAGTGATTGCTGAAAAAATGAGGATACTAATTTCAAAATGAAGTTTACTGAAAAACATAGCTAATCTGTAATAATGGCCTATAATATAGAAAACCTGAATTTCAAAGACATCCTAAACCAAAGTATTAGGATAGACAAAAACAGGGCTGTGGGAAGATCACAGAAATGAAAACGAGAAGACAAGAGTATCTCTCCTGATGCTGAAACTAACTAGTGACATGACACAGAGCGGATCAGCTCCCTGGGTCTCGGTTTCCTCAGCTGTAAAATATTGAGACTTCACGAAATAACCTCACAATCTTTCTTGCTCTAAAATCGTGAGATTCTACTTTCACACTAAAAAAGTCAAGGACCAAATCTTAAATGAACAATTTCACTAATAAGTTTTTGAGTGAACTCTATAAAACTGTTCCGAGAACCACATATTATAAAATGAGTAAGTTAGCACTATCTACATCGTCAAGGGTTAATATTTTCCCTGAGCATTACGTTATACCTTTGCATTTCTCTCCCGCCAATGTTTGAAAAAAATAAAGTCAAAGTTCCTTCTGTGATCAGTTCACAGCAAATGTACAACCTTGTCTTCTTTCTTATTTTAATGAGAAACTGTATTTAGAAAAATTTTGGTGTGGGGAGATTATTTTTATTTAAAGACTGCTTTTCACCTCCAGAAAGGGTGAAAGGTGCAAGGAATGGTTGCTTGACTGGAATATGTACTCAAGTAAAAGTGAAATAAATTCTGATTATTTATTTATTTAATTGATGGACCTTTTAGAAAGAGAAGGGGAGGGTGAGACAGAGATAGAGAAACATTAATTGGCTGTTCCACTTATTTACGTATTCACTGGTTGATTTTTGTATGTGCCCTGACCAGGGATCGAAACCACAACCTTGACATATGAGGACAATGCTCTAACCAACTCAGCCACGGGGGCAGAGACAGATGTTTATTCGTTTAAATCTAAAACAGTCCCAGTCTGGCCAGTGTTGCTAGGTTGGAGCATCTTCCTGTACACCAAAGGGTAGGGGGTTCAATTCCCAGTCAGGGCACATACCTAAGCTGCCAGTTCGATCCCCAGTTGGGATGTGAACAAGAGACAATGGATTGATGTCTCTCTCTCATAATGTTTTGCGGTCTTTCTCTCTCTCCCACCCCACCCTGTCTTCCCACTCCTCTCTCTAAAATCAATGAGCATGTCCTCGGGTGAGGATTAAAAAATATCTAAACAGTTCCTTCCCTCCACTCAGGACAAATACAAGAATCGACCAATGAGTGCATGGACAGGTGGGGCAACGAATCAATGTTTCTCCGTTTCTCTCTTTTGCTTGCTTTCTCTCTCTTCCCTCGCCCCTTCACTCTTTCTTTCCCTCTCTTTTCTTTCCTCTCCCCCTCTCTCTCTGTTTACCCTCTATGTATAGTATAATGCCCTGGAATACTCCTACAGGATGCCAACCATCTCTATCAAGCAATCAACGAACATATGTTGCCCTGGCTGGGTAGTTCAGTTGGTTAGAGCATCACCCTGAAAGCCAAAGTGCCGGTTCAATTCCAAGTCAGGACACATTCAAGAATTAACCACTGAATGTATAAGTAAGTGTAACAACAAATCAATGTCTCTATCTCCCCCCGCCACTTCCTCCCTCTCTCTGGAATCAATTTTTTAAAACTTAAAAAACAACAACAGGAAAAAAACCCAGTTTTTAAAAAATAGTCTCAAAAAGCCCTAGCCAGTGTGGCTCAATTGGTAGTGTTGTTCCACATGGCAAAGGGTCGCCAGTTCAATTCCTGGTCAGGGGACATGCCTGGGTCATGATCTGGCCCTCTCTGCCCCTCTTTCTCCTCTCTCTAAAAATAAATAAATAAATCCTTTAAAATATACATACATACGTAAAATTTTTAGAAAATAAAATAAAATAGTTTCAAAAAGCAAGCAGGACCTGGAGATGGCTCTGTCCAGTTTTGTTCTGTCAGCTTTAGTGGTTCCTCTGAACATAATGGTCAGCTCTCTTGGGACAGAAGTAGAACAGATGGGCCACCAATGCTGGCCCATTACTACCTTACCTTTTGCTTCTTTTTTTAACCTATCTCAGGGGGGCTTTCAAAGGTTCTCTTTGAATTACAGAAAATACAACCTAAGTTTCCAAACTTAAAATACTATTTGAGAGTCTTTGTTTTGGATCAGCAATTTTCAACCAGTGTGCCGCAGAATTTTTTTTTAAAGATTTTATTTATTTTATTTTTAGACAGAGGGGAAGGAAGGGAGAAAGAGAGGGAGAGAGACATCAATGTCTGGTTGCCTCTCATGCACCCCCTACTGGGGACCTGGCCCGCAACCTAGGCATGTGCCCCCACTAGGGAATCGAACAGCCGATCCTTTGGTGTGCAGGCTGAGGTTCAATCCACTGAGCTACACCAGCCAGGACTTACTGCAGAATTTTTAAAACATGTAATACCTGATTATTTTAGTCAGGGACACTGACGCTTTCCCCTGATATTATCCTATCCTGAGCCATAAATATACAGGTCATATAGTAGAGCTGCATCTTATCAGGCAGGTCACATCGTAAAGTTTAGTCTGATTGGTTAATTCTTGGTACCAAAAATCCTTATATACAAGTATAGGTACCTCATTTTTTTAAAAAGTCACTTTGGCCCTGGCTGGTGTGGTGCAGTGGATTGAGTGCCAGCCTGTGAACCAAAAGGTCGCCAGTTTTGATTCCTGGTCAGGGCACATGCTTGGTTTGCTGGCCAGGTCCCTGGTTGGGGGTGTGAGAGAGGCAACCAACAGACGTTTCTCTTGCACATCGATGTTTCTCTCCCTCTCTCTCCCTTTTCCCCCTCTCTCTGAAAGTAAATAAATAAAATCTTTTGAAAAATGAAATAAAAAGTCACTTTGCAGCAAAACGGGGAGGTAATAACTATTTTTATTGTAAATCAATCAAAATTACACCTATTTTTTGGTCAGATTACAAAAAAAACCTATGTTTTTGATGTGCCGCAGAATTTTAGTAATTAGTTTATGCCATGAGATGAAAAATTGCTGTTCTAGGCAAATCACTTCTGGACCTAATCAAACAAGCTAAAATTAAAAGAGAGGGGCTGCAAAGAGGCCACTAAATTATAGTGAGAAACACAGCTCTGAAGAAACCTGATTTAGCTGAGAAGGTTCAATTTATCATGGGTCCTCTGGAGATTAATGTCCATACCTCAGACGCTTCCTGTCCCTTGACCGAGATCTTCTTTTATCCCTGCTGCGAGACCTCTCTCTCCTTCTGTCTCTATCTCTGCTCCTAGACCGCCTGTCATCTCCACGTTTACTTCTTTTGTCTGACGGTGAGCGACTTCTAGATCGACTTCCAGAGCGTCCCCGTGATGCTGATCGCTTCCGATAGTGGCTAGAACGTTAAGTTAAAGATTAGGTTCAGCAGACACTGTTACCTTCTACTACATCTTATTTATTACATTTCTCAAACAAAATCTCAGCAAATTAAACACTGAAAGGACTTTTTACTCATTTTTTTTTTAAATTAGGGGGAAAGAGTGAACCCTTCTGCTATATAGCACATATACAAGGGGGAAAATGATCTTAAAAGCGCAGCAAGGAGAGTGAACAAAACAAACCAAGCCTCAAGCAGCTTACACTATAAAGGAACACATGACAGCCCCATCAAGGCAGCACAGTTGGTTAGAGCACAGTCCCGATATGGCAAGGTTGTGGGTTCAATCCCTGGTCAGAGCAATACAAGAATCAACCAATGAATGCATAACTAAGTGGAACAACAAATCCACGTTTCTCCCTCCCTCCCTCCCTCCCCTTCCTTCCTCTCTCTCTAAAATCAATTTTAAAAAATTTTCAAGCAGGACATGACAGGCAAGTAGAAAACCAAATACACAAAACACCATGTGGTGCTATAGAGAAAAACAGATCAGAGTAAAGAAAAAAAGAGAGAGAACAGGAAGTAGATTTTGCTATTTTATACTAAGGCAGTATGAGTAATGAAAATTACAGCCCATACTCAATCTCAACATAAAGATTAGCCTACCGAATTCAACAATATATTAAAAAGATGATACAATCATGAACCAGCTCAGGGGCTCGAACCGGCCGATGGTAGTGCAGGGGAACCCGTGCCCGTCGCCGGCCCAAGTACAGCCACTCCCCGAGCCGAGGTCCCCCAGCCCCTCCAGTGGCCTCGGGCAGAGCTGAGCACACGTGGGTCCGGGCCGGGCCTGGCCCCGCGGCCACCTCAACTCCCGCCTCTTGCCCCCACTCCAAGGAAGCCGCTCGCCTGCTCGCAGCGCTGCCTCACCGTGACTCCCGGCCCATGCTGCAGGCCGCGGGAAAGCGGCGCCCTTCGGGACGACGTGTAGGAGGACCGGACAAAGGAGGAGGCCACGCTACACTCGGCTCCCTGATAGAGAAGCAGCACTAACTGGTGGCAGCAGCTATAGCGCTGGAACCCATCCGAACACGGCCAACGAAAACAGGACGTGTTGGCGCCGGCGGCAGACGGAAGGAAAGGCGCGCCGGAAGCGGCTGCCTCCTCACAGCGCCACCTGTCGTCTGGAAGCCGCACAGCGCCGACCGCGCTGAAAGAAGATGCCTTGGCCGGATTTATCCTGCATCCGGTGGGGGGCCCCTGGCTGAGCCTAGGGAAGTCTTTCCTGCAAGAGCCACTGGGTTACCAATTGCATCCCCGAGCTCTCCTAAAACTGGTACTGACGTCCGCCTTAATCTACGCCGAGTGATGCTACAAACATCTCCATTCATTTCCATTCATTTATACATTCATTCATTAGTATATTTTTATGTACCGGGGGTGCGCTGAATCCTGGGCAGTTTACAATCTAGTAGGGCATTACATTACTAAAACACAAGCAGATATAATACAACAGAAAACAGGTTCCACCATAGGAGAGTGGTTCAGAAAATGAGTTCCCCGAGGACGTGACCTTTGAAGTGGAGACTTGATGACTAAGAAGTTAACTTGATGGAGAAGAAGAGGAAGATCTTAAAAATATATAAAAACCTCGCAAAATTATAATGGTTCTCGACATTGCCTGTGCTTGAAAGCCTGGGGGGGAAAAAAAGAATTTTCAAGTTTCTCAAGTGATTCTTAAGTACAGTCAAGGCTGAGGAGACTCGCCCAGTGCGAGGCACACCGATATGTTATTTTAGCAGAAAGCTATAATGTAGTTGGGAAGAGGTCTCACATTTCTGTACTTCTGTATTGTTTTACTTACACCTAAGGATGATAGAAAATGTCTGTCTTGATTGTTGTGGTGGTCGAGTGAATCGCCACTTATCAAAATTCATCGAACTGTTCGAAAGTTGATGCATTTCACTGTATGTAAATTTTACCTCCATGCATTTGATTTTTAGAAGAACGCAACCGAGTTAAGGCTCCAAGGCGTTTTGCTCTTCCTCTGTGGCTTACTACCTACCTGTAGTGACAGTGCAGTCCAAGCCAACAGTAAGAAAGGCCTGTGCTAGTATGTGACAAGAACAGACACCAGTGTGGGTCAGGTATCAAAGCCACTGTAAATTGTTTCTGGGCTGAATAAGGCATGTGGGATTCAGTCAAAAAGAAATAGGAAACCACTAGTGACTAATAGTGGAGATACTGAGAGGTGTTCAAATTCTAGATATATTATTCCAGAGGCATCTCTCTAAACACTGACTGTTAAATTAGACATAAGCTGTGAGGGAAAAGGAGAAATAAAAATACTCCCTGGCTTTAAACAGAACTACTGTGGATTGTAGTGAATTTGTGGAGATGAGAAATGCATGAGAACAGCAGATTTAGTGGGGAAAGGAAGGAAAATCAGTGGTTTTGTTTTAGTGATGTAATGTTTGAGATGCGTACTAGACATCCAGAGGGAGATAATGGCTACATGTGGGGATATATGAGCTTGGAGTTCAAGGCAGAAATAGAGATTGGAGGGATAAGGGTCATAAGCATTTTATACAACGTATAATAACACACATTTGAAGCAATGACTGGATGAGGCCGTGCAGAAGTTAATGTTACAACTTAAACGGATTTGAAAAATCACGTATTGATTTTAAGTGAAAAAACTAAGACTTGGGACACAAATTTAATCCTAGATCACTAATCGTTTTGGAATCTAAGCTGATACTAGAACCCAGGCATCTAATACCCTGACCAGAGCTCTAACTCCCCTTTAAGAGAACACATTGAAGTGACAATTGACTGACTTTTTATGCCTACATTATATTTATGCAAAGTTTGCAGCACGTCTATGTCCCAAAAGCAGCAGCTTTTATTTATTAGCACAGGTGAAAAAGTGTAGGCAGATGTCATTTTATTGGTCTTTGCTTTACTGCACTTTACAGTTTTTTGCAAATTGGAGGTTTGTGGCAGCACTGGGTCAAGCAAGTCTATTGGTGGCACTTTCCAACAGACTCAGATAATGCTCTGCGTTTTTTAGCTATAACTATTTTTTATTGGTCTTCTCTTGCCTTTGTCCTCAAAATGAAACATTTGGCTCTTTTTGGGTCTCCAGCCTGCTAGCTTTCAGACTGGTACTTACACCATCAGCTCTCCGGAGTCTCAAGCTTGCTGACTGCACACCTTGAGTCTCCTCAGCTCCATGATCTCGAGAGCCAATTCCTTATAATAAAACTATCTATCATCTACCTAAAATAAATGTTTGTTTATGCGTCAATGATGTCAACTGATGGTTGCTGGCGCCAACTCAATGCCAATAGGAATCCCCGACTTGAGGTGCAGTGAGGAAGGAAGCTTGACTTAGTGCCAACAGCTCAACAGGAAGAGTATGGCTGTGAAAATGGCACTACTGTGGAACAGCTCAACAGTGCCGTAGAGCAGCATGGCCTGAGGCTGCCCCAGGCCTCTCATCAGCTCCCAGCTCTGCTCCGTCCTGCTCCGCCCCATCTGCACTGGTCTACACCGCTCTGCTCCAGCCAGACATCTTCGGTGTTTCAGCTCCAGCGGGGGAAATGCAGTCTTCAGTCTTTGGTGGAAAGTGCGCTCCTATAAAGTATTTTCTAATTAAGGTATGTACAGTGTCTTGTAGACACAACGCTATTGTACAGTTAACAGCCTACGGCGTAATCATAACTTTTATGTGCACTGGGAAACCAAAAAGTTCATATGGTGCGCTTTATAGATACTCACTCAGTCATGGTAGTCTGGAACCAGACAGGCAGCATCTCCAAGGCAGGCCTGTAATCACAGTCCATTATGTCTCCAATGCATCACTTTCAGCAAACTACCCTGGCTTCCAGAGCAGACTTTTATTCTCATTAACCCAGTTCTGAGTGTCTCACAACCTTCTTGCTATTTTGAATACCAGGTGTGATGCACGTGTCCATTTATACAACTAGTCAGACTAAAAAGCTACTGATCAAAGATGCTGCCTTTCAACAACCGTCCTACTCGCTCTAGTTTTAACCCATACACCTTTCAAGTCCCTGAAATTTCCGAAGAAAATTTTCTATTTAATTATTCCAAACATTGAGAAATACTTATTTCCGTTTGATACTACTCAACATGCTTAAAGTAGCATCAATAGACACGGGTCATTACAGCTCTTGTTTTTGCAATAAATTTGATAATGATCTCTAATGACTGAAACTCTGCATGTGTCAATTGGCTAAATGGAGCCTTTTCTTTTTTAAAAGAACAAAAAAAGTAGACATGTGTGCAGCTGAAGACCACTAGTGTCTTCCCAGAGGTTGGGGGGGCGGGGGATCTGTGACAAATCAAGGATACCTTCCAAACAATACTAGATTCATTATGGAATCAGGAAAAAGTGTGTGCTTGTAATCTTATCCTAAGTCAGAGGACTAGACTTAAATTATACTTATTCTCCATTATTCTGATTTAAAATAAAGTGACAAAAATCAAGACTTTGAGTAATTTAAAAAAAAGGATATATGTTTTTAATATCACAAGGATTAATCAAATAGACCATACAAAAATCTGTAAGGAAATGTAATACCAAGCAACATAACACTATGTTTCATACTCTTTTAATACAAACCTTCCAAATATAACAGTATTACCAGTTAGTTAAAGGGATATAATATATGCTATTGAGTTGCATACCTCAGTCAATTCTTCACAACCCAGTTTTATATCTAATCCTTCTAGTCTAGTTTGCTTAAAAAAACATACTTCTGAAAATTGAAAACTCAAAAGCGAAAAACTCCAATTCCAAGATGGGTAATAAGAAATTTTTCATAAATAAAAATTAAAATAGAGATTTCACAAAAGACCTTCTAATTTCACATGTATGAATCTTAACCCTTTCTCCTATTATAATATTTGCACTGGAGTAAGAATTAAGATGCTGATTCAACAAAAGATACAACTGGCTATCTTATTCAGCCCTTATAAATTAAAATGTGCAGATTTAACATTAGACGATTTAGTTTCTTTCACTTTATTTAAAGATGGCTCCATTTCCCAGGACAGACACCATGAATACAAGATGCAGTCCGCAATTACAAGGGGCTGGCTGAGACCGTGCTCCTCTGCTCCCCTCAAAGCACTAGCTCAGCCCAAGAGAAGAGTTACAAATCTGAGAACTTAGGGAAAGGTGTGGACTAGGGATTCTAATTAAACAAGAAAGATCAGTTAATGACATTGGTACTCTATTGTTCACACCAGTAGGAATACAAACTCAACCCTTTTAAATCAGGGAAACTGCTATTCCATTACTAATGAAGTAGCTTTACAACTCCTACAAAGTAAAAGAATCACATAAAGGTGTAAACCAATTTGCTGCCTTTAGAGACACCTTAATATAGAAGAGAAACTGGTTTTCTGTAAACTGCTTCTGAGTTCTGCAGTCTTCATGGAACATCAGAGCCCCAGTACTCAAGCAGTTCATGGCAAAAGATAAAAGTGAAAAAGTAGACACAGAGATCTGTGAACACTTCGCCCATTTTGCTGTAGGTGTCCATCGACCGATTTATCACTTCGGCAGGAATCCCAGATAACAGAAGTGCAGCTGTCAGCACTGTTGTCTTTATCTTCTTTTCACCCTGTGCAGAGAAAGACAAATAAGTCTTATAGTTTTCAGAAGGTAACTTAAGCTCTATAAAAATGTTATCAGTGCTATTTTTGCCTGATTTCAAAACTGTTAAATGAAGTTTCAAAATAGCAATCAATAATGTTATCAATAAACATTTACTGAAAATATAATATATAAAGTAGCAAAATGCTAAGCAGCAGGGAAAAAGACCCCATTCTTGCTATCAGAAATTATATATACACACAACAGCACAAGACAAAAACAGGAAAAACATTATTAGATAGGCCATAAATAAGTGCTAAATAAATGACATGGATAATGTATGGCACAGTGGCTCAAAGGAAATAGAAATCACCCCAGGGTTCTATACATAAATAAGGCATAGGGAAGGATTTCAGGAGAAGGTGGAATTAAAAACAGGCCTTCAGGTAAAAGCAAAGTTTACATGGGCAGAAGTGAAAGGAGAAATCTTAATGAAAGGTAAGTCACATGGAAAAAAAAGAAGAGTGATAGGTGTATTGCAGAACAGTGAGTTAATTTGTGACAGGTGTACTGGAGGACAGTGTTATTTTATGACAGGTGTAATGGAGGACAGTGAGTTATTTTGTAACAGAATCATAGGAACATTCTGTAGAGCCTTAAATACCATGCAAAGCAATTTGCACTTGATCACAAGTGTAGTAGGATATCACCAAACATTTATTTCGTAATTTTCTAGTTTCGTTTTTAAAGAGATTCAAGGCTAAATTTTCATTTACTTTACTGATTTGGTGTCACAAAGTCAAGTTACATGATTCAAAAATTTCAATAACATAAAAAGCTACAGTTACCCAAGAGAAATCAAAGCCTATGTCCACAAAAAGATTCACATAGAAAATTCTTAGCTGCTCTAGTCATAACAACCAGGAAACAACCAAGAAGTCTATCAAGAGATTAGACAAATAAATGGATATATTCACACAATGAACTATTACTTAGCAAAAAAAAGGGGGAAATAAATTACTAATACATTCAACAACATGAATGATCATCAAAAACACTATGCAGAATAAAGGAGGCCTTGTGCAAAAATGTATGTACAAGAACGATTTCATTTATATGACATACTCAAAGAGAAAAAAGAAGTCTATGGTGGGAAAAAGAAAATCTGGCCCTCAGAGTATAGAAGCTGGGGCTGCCTGGAAAGGGGTACGATGGAATTTCCTGAGGGTCAAGTTCTAAACCTTTAAAGAATTTGGGTTTCATAGGCTAGACAAAAGTCATTAAATGGTATACTAAAAACTTGAGCAATTCACCTTATGAAATTTTTACCATACAGAAAAGAAAAAGAACCATAAATACACACTGAATTGTAATGATGTGTAAGCCAAAATGTGAAGGGGTAAAATATATTGATGTCTACATCTACAACATATGTACTTTGAAATGCACCAAGAAAAAAGATGTATTAAAA
Organism: Mormoops blainvillei; assembly: GCA_004026545.1. NCBI lineage: Eukaryota > Metazoa > Chordata > Mammalia > Chiroptera > Mormoopidae > Mormoops > Mormoops blainvillei. The sequence goes on from PVJD01000957.1 coordinate 317,847, forward strand.
ATGGATAGACCCGGCTAGTGTGGCTCAGTGGATTGTGTGCAGGCCTGTGAACCTATGGGACACCAGTTCAATTCCCAGTCAGGGCACGTGCCTGGGTTGCAGGCCAGGTCCCAAGTAGGAGGTGCACAAAAGGCAACCACACATCAATGTTTCTCTCCCTCTTTTCTTCCCCTCCCCTCTCTCTAAAAATAAATAAATAAGATCTTAAAAAAAAAGGACAGAAAATTGGATACACAATAAATTTCATGAAATGTCAATTATAGAATCTAGGTCGTTAAGTATAAAAGGGTGTCCCCTGCACAATTCTTTCAACTTTTCTGTGTTTAAAAACTGTTTGGGACGGGGGTATGAGGAGGATAAATGGTAATGGAAAAAACACAATATAAAAATTTTTTAAAAACTGTTATAACAAAATGTTTTGGGAGAAAAGTATAGGCAGTCTCCTTTCATTCTCTGTCCTCCATTCATCCAGTAACCTATATATTCCTGCACTATTGTTCATGTAATATTCTTCCAGTTTCTTTACACATATATAAGCAAAATCAAATATCTATATTTTCTTCCCTTTTATAAAAAAAGAAGTATAATGCAAATCCCATTCTGTATTTTGATTTCTTCTCAATATTTCTTGGCAAGCCTACCTTTAACAGTATATGAAAAGCTTTTGAATGAATAGGCCAAATTTTTTTTTTTCAAATTTAATCTTTATTGTATTTTTTTCCCATTACCATTTGGTCTCCTTATAACCCCCTATACCTAGCCATAATTTTTTTACTAGTTACTTATTAGTAGACATTTAGTTTATTTCCAAACTTTTGCTATTGCAAAACTACAATCAATGTTTCAAGGGTAAATTTCTAAACCAATGATTTTATTAAAATTATACTTTTGGAACATGTGAGATCTTGCTCCCTGGTATATGTTGTCAGTTTGACCTAAGTTAGCTTTTTTCTTTTTAAACAATTTTTTTTTAAGTTTTATTTATTTTTTAGAGAAAGGGGGGGAGAAAAACATCAATGTGCGGTTGCCTCTCATGTGCCCCCAACTGGGATCTGGCCCACAACCCTGGCATGTGCCCTGACTGGGCATCGAACCGGCAGTCCCTTGGTTCGCAGGCCAGCACTCAATCCATTGAGCCACACCAGCCAGGGCTCAAATAAGTTCTTATAAAAAAAATTTTTTTTTAATTTATACTTTTGGAGAAGGTCAATAAATGTACATTTGGTCGCGACCAGTGTGGCTCAGTTGTCTGGGTATCATTCCACAAAGTGAACGGTCACAAGTCTGAATCCCAGTCAGGGCACACGCCTGGGTCACATGTTCAGTCTTGGGTAGGAGCACATACAAGACGCAACCAACTGATGATTCTCTTTCACATCGATGTTTCTCTCCCTTTCTTTCTCCCTCCCTTCCCCTTTCTCTAAAAATAAATAAATAATCTGAAAAAACAAAAACCCTTTAAAATAACTATATATCTGCATCATCAAAAAATGTTTAGTTAAAAATAACACATTTCTTTTACTTTTACTTTGTGTGTTTGACCTATTTGGCCCCTTAAAAATAAAAATGTTTCAAGTCCATAAAAAACATATAAGATCTATCAGTGCATTATAAATCGCTAAGCAAATAAACAAGTAGCCATTTCTCAGCAAAAAACTCACACAAAACTCAACTACACAAGTAGAATTATCTTCTATGCCAGGTAAGCCAAGTCCCATAAACTGCACATTATCTGTAGTCAAGTGGATCAGGTAAACACAGACACTCCCCATGATTCTGTTCTGCAATTCTGGTCAAATATTTCTTGCATATATCAGGCCCTTGGCATTAAAGATCAAGTGCACTGTTATTAAGGGTCCACTAAAGAGCGCAGTAAGACAATTGAACCCATTTAAAAATTAATTTCCTCTATCATAAATGAAATGATTACTAAATCCTTATTAAGCAATTAAATTGAACATTTTTATGCAGTTTTTTCCCCAATCCATGGTGGACCAACATTTCTTTAAAATACGACAGAAATGTTATGGCAATTCTAATGGCTATAAAAGTGTCTAATCACTGACTTTCTGAACTTAACTCATTATGAACAGAAAAAAAAGTTTGATTGGTGACCAACCACACTTTGAGTAACACTGATTCAAACCATAAGTATGACAAGTTTTTGAAAAGTTCTTAAGATTGTCTAGTCATTAATCAATCTATAGTCATTACCATAATTTAGGAAAAATGTAATTTACCTTGGGAAAATATTTGTATAGTCCCATGTATGCAAGTTGTAAAGTAAGAAATGGAGCAAAAATGGACTGTGAAGATAGAAGATACAATTACATATTTCCAACATAATCATTCAAATCACAATGAATCAAACTAACAGCAGCTATAAATTTCAAGCAAAAAAACTGTAAAAAAATATTCAATTTTAGCAGTTGAAAACAGTCTTGTTTCCGCAGAAGAGTGAAGAAAATAAAGGGATTTGATTTATTACTATAAACACGTTTCTCAAGTCACACTCTAATGTCCTCAAAAATGTCTTTCCTCATAAAAACTTACCTTTCAAAAATCTTAAAAGTAGTCAATGGTGATAGATGTATAAGTACATCATGCAGTAACGTCTCTCACTTCTGGAGGTAATTTACTGACAACTTGAAATCAACACATAAAAGACCCAGTACTCAAAATACAATGCTCATACATTCCTCAGACTTTGAGGCAAGAAATTAACTCATATAACTACATGTGGTCCTCAAATGATGAGCTAGTCTTACAAACGATAAAACAGCTTTGTTACCTTGCTTCTCACACAATAAAATAAAAAGATCAAAATAATTCTTAATTTACATTTATTTCTAAAATTAAAACTACTACTAAGGGAATGAAAGAGCAAACATTACTAGACGGAAATATAGGGAGAGCAGTGAGAAATACCAGTTGAAAATCTGATAGCGCCCTGGCTAGTGTGGCTCTGTGGATGAGCATCAGCCTGCAAAACAAAGGGCTGCCAGCTCGATGCCTGGTCAGGGCACATGCCTGGGCTGCTGGACTGGGTCCCCAGGTGGGGGCGTGCAGGAAGCAACTGATTGATGTTTCTCTCCCTCTCTTTTTCTCTCCCTTCCTGTCTCTAGAAATAAATAGATAAAATCTTTAAAAATATATTTAAAAAAGAGAAAATCTGATAGCAAAGAAAACCAGAAAGCCAAAATACTCGCACAAAAACGAGGCACAAAAATAGGACAATTTTAAAGCATGAAGGCACAGAGCCCTTTAAGAGGAAAAAAACCCAGCTACATATCTCACTAAATGCTGAAAGCTATGGGGAAAAAAAAAAAAACACACAACATTTGTTCAACAGAGTCTCTTTAAAAATGATTTACAAAAAAACAGATTTTAAAAATCTTTTTGTGTAATAGCCCTGGCTGGTGTGGTTCAGCAGATTGAGTGCTGACCTGCTAACCAAAGGGTCACTGGTTCAATTCCCAGTCAAGGCACATGCCTGGGTTGCAGGCCAGGTCCCCAGCAGGGGGTGCACGAGAAGCAACCACACATTGACATTTCTTTCCCTCTCTTCCTCCCTCTCTCTACAAATAAATTTTAAAAAATCTTTAACAAAAAAAAAGAAAGAACTGTAGCTATAAAAAAATCTTTTTGTGTAATAATATAAACCATAATTATCTAAAAAATTTACTTATGTGCCTAAACAATTATGAGCTATGTTTTTCTTCATTCTTCCACGTACTGTAAAACAAAAGGACCAGTCAATCCTCACTTTCGACAAACAGCCATTGACACATGAAGGTACAGCAAAAATGGACGGCATTTTTATAATACTACATTATAAAATGCTGAAATCCTTCTGAACCATAAAAAATTTTATAGTACCTCATGTTTGGGACCACCCAAACTGCATTTTAATGCTTAAAATTATTTGAAAAGTGGCAATTAACATATAGTATACATAGGTACTTTATTCTTTGGGTTTAGAACAAACTGCCTGGGTTTAAACCCAGCTGTCACTTAGCAGCAGTGTGACCTTGGGCAAATGATTTACCCTTTGTGAGTCTTCATTTCCTCATCTATGAAACAAAGATTCAAGTGATACTTAGTTTATAAGGATGAAGTTAAACGAATCAATATATGTAAAATCACTTAGAATGGTACCTACATGTAGGAGTTTAGTAGTTCTATTAGGCTCTGCATTTAACCAGAATACCTCCTGTAACTAAGGTGAATAGCAGTTTATAACACATCTTCAAATAGCCCTGTGACTCTGGCAAATATGAAGTTAATATTGGCAATGAATACTACAGATTCATTATTACAACTATTAACACTCATTGTCATAACTAGTTTTCACTTTCCTTTATGTTTCTTACCAAATATTTGCAAACAAAAGCTCTGACTCCAAAGGCGAGAAGAGCACAGCCCACCAATCTAAATATCCGGAAAGAGTCAAATTCTTCTGTTGTGTTTCCATCCTCTTGGTTGGGTTTTTCACTAATCAGCTGTTTCCTTAGCTTCATTGCTTCTTCAAATCTGGAGAGGTACTGTTCCAGGCCATGGCGAGAGCCCCTCTGGACCGTGTCTGCTGTCGGGTCCCCTGCGTTCCGCTGCCGGAGCTCAAGGCTTACATCATTACTGCATTCGGGTGGTTTAACAAAAGAGTCCAATTTGTCTCCCAGCTCAGTCCCCTTTACCTCTGCCACACCGCTCTGCTGGTCAGCTGTTCCTGCACTGACCGAATCACCCAGCACTACTCGCTTTGAAACGGAAGGAATGGTGAGGGAGTTCAGTTTATCACTGTCCTGTTGCTTTGATTTTGTTTGACTTTCTTCTTCTGAGAAAAGAAATTTAGAAGCTTTATGTAGAATATGCAGGCAAACACCCTTCATAGGAATATTAAAAAAATAGGCCACTGAGCTATAACTCTGAATCTAAATTAATCCTGATTCTGCATAAAACATAAATTATTTCCTTCCTCTACATTCCTCAAAATATATAACTCAATAAAGAGTATCCCTGCAGAGAATACAAACCAAAATTTGAGGGTAAAAGCCTAGTAAACAAATGGGGAAAGACAGGGAGACGGAGGGGACATTCTGTAAGGACCAAGTTTTCATGGGTAATATATCCCTGCAGTATGGTTGCTGCATTGCCTGCTCTAGCTTATTTGGTTAAAAACAGAAAATTATTACAGCTTTTTAAAATCTGTGTTTTAATACTGTATGTCTGAATCCAGAGTCCTAATCAGCACAGGGTGTGGCCCATCCTACAGCCACTGCTTACGTAATCCTTCTACTGTAGTCAGGGAGCCATTAGCAGGGGCTCGGGCAG